>CM076580.1:1103864854-1104246083 GCA_034641835.2 Pinus albicaulis | reverse complement strand
TTCCCATGAATAATAGGTCTATTGGTTTTTGGTTTACAATATTATTTTGATTGAAAATACATCTTTTGTTTGTAATCATTGTCTGTAATTCTGGTATGGTCGAAGATCACAGTTGTAGGGTTTGACTTGTTTACAGGTTGGCTTGAGGAAAGGCTCCAAATCTTTTGCTGAAGCACGTGCAGCAGGATTTTCAGAGGAAAATGGAACACTTGGTGAAATGACAGAGACTTTGTGTGGTAGTGACCTTGTGTTACTTTTGATATCTGATGCTGCACAGGTTGGCACAACATTCTCTATATTACGGTGGCACATTTTATATAGAATCTTTCCATTGGAGAGATAATACTGCAGTTTCTATTGTTGTGAATGCTATTGATTGGTGGGAATTTTGTACAATTAAAGCAAACCCCCTCTAATTTGATTTCTGATCTTGCAGGCAGACAATTACAAGCAAATATTTTCTGCAATGAAACCAAACAGCATACTTGGTCTCTCTCATGGATTTTTACTGGGGCATTTGCAGTCCTGTGGAGATGACTTCCCCAAGAACATTAGTGTGATAGCTGTCTTTCCAAAGGGCATGGGACCATCTGTGAGACGGTTGTATGTCCAGGGCCAGGAGATTAATGGTGCAGGAATAAACTCTAGCTTTGCTGTGCATCAGGTGTTTGTACCTTGAAAATATATATTCACATTTTCAATTTTGTTTAAAAGTTCTTTGCTGCTTATGCTTTCAATGAAATCACAAACTCATTGCTATTTCAATAAGTTATGGAGTTTTCTTATGTGTGTTTGTCCAGGATGTTGATGGGAGAGCAACAGATGTTGCTTTGGGATGGTTAGTTGCTTTGGGTTCACCATTTACATTTGCAACGACCCTGGAGGATGAGTACAAGAGTGATATTTTTGGGGAGCGTGGTAACTATTATTTTAAGGACCTTGTGTTCTGTTTTATTTATAATTGGCATGCTAGGATTGAGTTGGTCTTTTATGATTTACAGGGATCTTGTTGGGAGCTGTACATGGTATAGTTGAAGCATTGTTCAGACGATATACTGAGGGTGGAATGGATGAAAAACTTGCTTACAAAAATACCGTGGAAGGAATAACTGGGATCATATCAAAAACTATCTCGACAAAGGTGTTTTCTGATTTTGGTGAAACTAAAAGCAGATTTTAGGGATCTCTGTTCATTGGTTATAGAATGATCATAGGATGTTGTTTTCTACTATGGCACATTGGACATACAATTTGTCATACACTGATTTTCATTTTTATTGCTCTTGAAATGGTTTTAATTTCTTATGGTTATTCTAAATTTGAACTTATTATACAATTTGCAGGGATTGTTAGCTATATACAATTCTCTGAATGAAGGAGGAAGGAGGGATTTTGAGATGGCATACAACGCTTCATATTATCCCTGCATGGAAATTTTGTATGAGTGCTACGAGGATGTAGCTTCTGGCAATGAGATCCGAAGTGTTGTCATGGCAGGGCGTCGGTTTCTTGTAAGCTTTTTGCTTGGCTGCAACTTCATCTGGTTCAGAGCTAGAGTCTGAACTGCTGTAGTGTCAACCTTTAAACCAATAAATTCATTGTGAATTGCAGAGGTCAACTTACCAATGAAATTGTTTTCTTGTGATCCATCACTCAGTGTTTGTGGCGTACCATCTGGTTTAAGCACAACTGCTGCAGCCCATTCTGTTAACAACTCTGGCTTCTGCTTTTGCAATAACGTTAGCCATTGTAACAATCTGCCTTCAAACCCAACAATTAGTAGATTTACACTTTCTACTGCAGAGTTTCCTCCTGACATATATGTCTTATAAGCAGTAATCATTTGTTCCAACATCAATTCAATTTCCATAGCATTCTTATTTTCTATGGACCATGCACAAACTGCTGTAGAAGACCATTCTTTCTGGGGATAACTATTAGCTGTCTCAGAAATGTCAGGTGCACTAGTCCACCTAGAGGAAACATTATCAGGAATGTTTGCATGGATCTCTTCTTTTAAGACATTTATCCTAAAAGGATCTTGATCAGGGTCTGGATATGTGATCAATTCTGGCATAGCTGAAATTTCTTCTGATGTCATCTTAGCAGAGGGCAAGAAAGAGTATCTTGATTGGTCATCTGGCAACTGCAAAGATTTTATCTTGAATTCTAGAGAGGGTTTGGATATAACATTTTGGCTAGAACTTGGGAAAGAAATTAGAGACATTTCTTTCTTCTGAGGTTTCTTTAAACAAGACACCTTATCAGACATATCATCAACATCTGACTTAAGTTCTGCTACAGCTCTCTCTATACTATCAATATCTTTTCTAATCACATCAGTACCAGCATGAACTTGTATTATCATATCACTTTGTGCATTCAAAGTGACCTTCAACTGTTTGCTCTGACTTTGGATCTCAGTCAGGATTGTCTGCATGCAAGTATCAAACTTTTTTGACAAGGCAGCAATATTTTTCACAACTGGTTTGACTTGACTTCTTTGTTCATTTCCTATCAGGTTTACTTTGTAATTCAGAATCTTATGACTTTTATGGATTCCTAAGTTAGCCCAATTTAAGCCTGCAACTGCAGCTCTGGAATCTAACTTATCAGAATCAACCTGCAAAGGCCTTAATTCATAAGCCATATTATTCTGATTGATCTTCAGATCTTCCCATGGGGGAAATTCTGTTGTACTCTCTGTTGTTTCACCTGCTGCATTTTTCCAATAATGTCTACCAGCTTTTGGTTCACTACCTTCATCTTCTTGCATCATAGCAACAGTAACATCATAGCCTAAAGTATTCTGAAAGATTTCAGCATATTTTCTCTTATTAGGCTTTCTACTCATTTCAACAAATTTTTGAGAGAATTCTATTGTTCCACATTTTCTGTATCCTTTTGGAAATTTCTGTTCTTTCTGTTCAGGAAGATTTCCATAGTACCACTCATACAAGGACACCCATTTATTGTTTGTTTCCATATAGCTTAGCCAATTTTTTGAGTTCTGTTCTCTGACTTTATAATTGTATTTGGCTTGGTATTGTTTCGCTAATGGATGTGTGTCAACATCATTCAGAAATATTTTCTGCATGGACTTATCACTTTTAACAAAAGGACTGAAACCAAACTTGTATCTTTCAAGGAACATTAATTCTTCAATTGTCAATCTATCTTCTTCAGGGACTTCTGAATTCGCTTGAACCCTTTGTTTTGATAATTCAATGTATCCTAGTCCTGGCTTTGCCTTATATTTCTTTTGTCTTACACTCTCTGCTCTTAGCATGTTAATTTCAAAGGGCTTTCTCACACACTCATATTTGTTACATTCAGGGTCAGAACATTGACTAGCAGGAGGTAGATTAAGCCTTCTATCATGGACAGGAATTGTACTTGATGGCAATTGATTCATTATTCTTGAAGAAATAACATTTTCATCTGGCCTTCTTTCATGTGTCACTGGTTCATTAACATAACCAACTGATGCATTTCTAGAAATCTTTCTTGCATTTAAAGCATCATTTTTCAATTTTTCATAAACTTCTTTATCAATCTAAATCATTTTCTGAGATGACTCACCATGCTGCAATCTGCGAGAACTCTGATTATTCTGTGGGAATCTAGTAATGACTTGTCCAGGATGTTCTTCTATACAATGATTAGACAGATATTCAGGCTGTCTATGAAGGTTATTCCAGGCAGTGTTCCAGGATTCAGGGGGTCTGAGATCCTTTTTAAATATAGCCTGTGGGCTAAGAGGACTGCAATTAGAATCATACTGGATAAGTGTAACTGAAGCAGAACCTTCAG
The DNA here is from genome assembly GCA_034641835.2 of Pinus albicaulis. Classification (NCBI taxonomy): domain Eukaryota; kingdom Viridiplantae; phylum Streptophyta; class Pinopsida; order Pinales; family Pinaceae; genus Pinus; species Pinus albicaulis. Next base: position 1,104,242,270 of record CM076580.1, on the reverse strand, counting down.
AGGGTGCTTTCAACACAGCAGGGATTGTTGTATTATAGAATCTCACACAAGTTGTGTAAAAGATAGAGAGATTCTTTGATTCAAATTCAAAATTCTCATATCCTTTAGTTTGGACTCCTAATGTTAGAACCTTCATGATATTAGAATCGTCCAAAGCAACTGAGAAATTTGGATGAACGTCAAAGGAAACTGGGCCTTCAGATAATGGAGTCTGTATTCCACCTATAAGAGCTTCACTAAAAGTTTTCCACCTATTGTCTAATAAAGCACAGAATGCAAAAGTATGCAGACCTTGTCTGTCTTGACTAGACCAATATGGGCAAACTTATATCCTTTCTTTCTAGCTCTTTCAACATCTTTCAATTGTAGCAAAGTAATAGGCATCATCTGATTGATAGACAACTTTGCTTTTACAACAGACTCTGTTATTTGAAATTGAGTATAAGCTTTCAAATTAAACACACCAAGTTTCTTATAGACATCATTTGCTGACACAGGAGGCAATTTCCAATCTGGATGAGGATTTTATTCTTCAAGAACTATTTCTGACTTATTTCTGACTGATATCCCTATTCTCCTTTTAATCAAAGAATAGATCATGCTCCTATTCAAGGAGACTCCTTTTACTCCCTCTCCAACATAGAGGAGATTCCCAACTTCCTTATAGAAGTCACATCCACAAGTCCTTTCATAAAAGCAACAGCTCTCAGCTTCCATGGCTCCCTCTTTCCTCCACATCTCATTGTGCAGAGCATGCTTCCTTTCACAGAGCCATATTATTATGACAAGGCTTATTTGTTTTCCTGGTTAGGGTTTTCTGGTGGATGTAGTGTTTTTCTGTTATGCATTAGATCTATGTACACTTTCTTGTTTGTAATTTTAAAGTGTTATGAAAGACACACTAGTAGATTCCATAATGAAGAGTCTATTGCTTGTAATTTTTGAAAAATTGTTATGCTCCTTTTTCATTAATACCAGTTGGATTGCTCCAGTATTAACATTAGGGTAATTCAATGGAACTAGTATTTGCTAAAGATGATACACGAACCTTAGGAGTTTGACTGACTTCAACAGAGCAAGTATTTGCTAAAGTTGATACACAAGCCTGATGAATATGATTTTGTTTGTGCAGTTGATTTTTTGGGTGGGACCTTTTGCTGGAGCTGCATTAGCTGCTGCCTACCACCAGTACATTCTGAGAGCAGCAGCCATCAAGGCCTTGGGATCGTTCCGAAGCAATGCCAATGTGTAATTAGGTGACACTGGTTGTAGGTAGCAGTTGTCTGTGTTTCAGATGTGTAGGTCTATAGTAGATTAATAATTTCTATGGACTTATGTCTAGCACTGGATGAGACCAAATAGCAGCTCAGTGAAAACTGATTTGTAAAGGGCAGCTTCTTCTCTCAGTGCCTTCATCAGAGGTTGGATTGTTGACTTCTAAGAGACATAGAGGTTGAGGGAATCTGGCTTGAATCCAGTTCTGTTGCAGAAGTGATAAGAATGCTTGTAATTTCTGTAGAGGTTAGAAGTTGTGAATGAATGAACTCATAATTATACACAATACAAGTTACAAGGTAAGAGGACATATTCAACAGATTGATCTTAGAAAAGAAAATGATAAAGCAGACATTTATGTAGCCCTTATTTTATAATTTTGGTCAGGATGTGTGGTCAACTCTTCTCCTAGCACAAACAATTGTAATTAATTTTTCAATGGTTACTAGCACAGACAATTGTAATCTCATTTTGAATGTTGTTTCTCTGATCATTTAGTACTCATTTGTACTTTAAACATATCATGCCTTCAATCATTTCTAAACCATAGTGGCCTACATAAAATTCTCAAGGAGGCTTAGATTTCATGAGTGCATCTCTACCAGACTCTTCACAGTGTTCACATTGACAACATGAGCCCCATCAACATTCAATGTCTTCAATTATTGGAGTACTTTATCGTTGTACCAAAAATTCTCTCGTTTGGATTCTGAGGTCTTTGATAAGTGCATCTCTTCCACCAACCATACTGGCCTACCTAAAATTCTTTACACTTGTGGACAAGGAGGTTGGATTTGAAAAGTGTTGCTCTCCTCCCATTCTTCTTGTCAGTGTTTACGTGGTTATAAACATCATTGGAGAAAATGTGCCCACTCAAGAGTCAATGCCTTCAATTATTGCAATACTTTATTGGTGTACCAAAAATTCTCTTTTGGATTCTGAAGTCTGTGATAAGTCCATCCGCCCAATCAACCTTCAATGTCTTCAAGTATTGCAATAATTTACTGGTATGCCAAAATTTTCGCGTTTGGATTATGAGGTTTGTGATAACTGCATCTCTCCCACCATTTTTCTCTGCTTCCACATTCATTTCTACTGCATGGATCAAAGTTGGTAGCAGAAGGTAGGATTATATCAAATTGATTGTGTTAACCTCATTTTAAATATATCAAATTGCTTTAAAAAAAATGAGACAATCAATAATAACAAGATTAAGATAAAGTGAACCTTGTTGTCATGGTTATCATAAGTTTATGTTGAAGAAATTATATCTTAATAAGATTAAACTTTATTAAATCAGATTCAAAAGTATCATATTATTATTAAAAGTTTCAACATTATTTTTTTAATTAATAAAGTGTATTTTAATTTATTTTATTAATCTATCTATATATATAATTTATTTTTAAATATAAATTAGTCTTATTTATGAAAATAAAATCATATTAATATAAATTAATCATTCCATACTTTCTGTTTTTTTTTGAAATTTTGAAAAACATTTAAAAGGAATTTTATTATATATCAATATTAAAATAATATGGAAAAAGGATTAATAGCTAAATTATTTTTATAAGTTATTATTATAGAGATAAGCTTTGGAATATATTATAAAAGTGTAAGGTTGCTTTTTCATTTAGAGTTATTGTGATAAGGTTATATGAGAATGATATTGTTATGTCTAGGAATATTAAGGGTTGATAAAAAGGAATTAATTGCAATATAGAAATTAAGAAAGATTCTCCCCTATCCCTACCTTTATTGACATTCACATTGACAAATTAGAGGCATGTTTGGAAGAAGTAGCCTTGTGGTTGCATAACCTCAGCTAGATTAATCATCCCCTTTCTTCTTTACATTAGTGATATTGTTCTTACTGACATGACTCCACCTCATTTTGAGAAGCGAGGATTATTAAGGATTTTTGTTCTAGCATAGCTATGCGAGTAAACGCTAATAAAAAAAGGTTGTAATAATCAATCGAGTAGTCTTTAGTGCGACTTTTTGAAGGCTTTTACGGTGACCTTTTACGGTGTAATTTCTCTAAATTCTGGCAGGAATTTATTGAAAAGAGAAGTTTGATTGCTAACTTTGCACAATCGAAGTGCCTTACAGGTTTTTGAGGGCGTTGAATCCATATATAGAGTCAAAAAACCAGTTTGAATAACAAAAACCAAGATTTTACCTCAAAATTTTTCACCGGATTTCGGCACCTGAAACTTCAAAAAGTCACACTAAAGACAGCTCCATAATCAATTACAAAAAGGTAATTTATGTTAATTGTGAGCGATAATAACAAATCAAAGAAAGTTATACAATAAGGTCTTGAAGTCAACCTTCATCACAATCTTAACTAGAAATACAATGTTGGGAAAATGATTAATAGAAAGTGGAAAACCAATTTTTGTCTTAGGTGCAATTGTAGGTCAACAAATTTTTGGTTTTGGAAAAAAGAAGAAGAAGCTCATATTTTAGACACCTCTTCATCTTTTTATCTTATATGGAGATGAATTTTGTTGTTGCATCATCTCTATAGAATCATAGAGGGAAATTGAGAAAATCCAAAAGTTTTTTATAGTTTATGATCTTATTAAATGCAATATACCCTATCATATCTTATAGAAGCTAGTCTTTCACCCATTGAGAGTTTTCCTATGACTAAGTACCTAATATAGAAGGACAAGACAAGTAACATGAAAACAAGTGGCTCCCTAAGATTGCTTCAAAATGCAGTCAAAATTTGGTGTGGCATAAAACTCGTTGGCATAAAGATTCTCAATCTTAGTCAAACTAGTGGAGAATAGAGGAGGCCACTCTAAAACGTGAACACCAATAAAATTGCTATCGCATATAAATTAAAGTTGAAATCATGGTGTGATAATGCAGTAGAGAATAAGAGAAAAACAAAATATTAAAATTGGTCATTAACCATAATCCAAAGGATCAAGTGTCATATTCTTGTAGCTAGTTTTAAGAAGAAAAACATCATTACCAGAATAAAAATGAACTTTGAGGAGCTTAGGAATTGAGCAAGACCTAGAATTTCATAGGATGCAAGTAAATGTCATTGCGATGTTAGAAATGTGAAGGATGAAAACCACTTCCTTTTACAATGTCTTGCTTATTCTTATTTGTGACAGGAAATGAAGCTAGATTTGATGATTTTGGGACCTATTTTCACATAGATAGCGTTTGACTAGTATTAAATGATAAATAACTAATTTAACAAGACTAATGCAAAGCATCAATGGGCTCATTCAAGTACATGAAACTACCTTGATGTCTAGCTTTGACATCTTAGAAAATTTTAATGGTATATATGTTGCTTGTGTTTTGGGAATTTTGCTGAGTTTCGAGTTTTATATTTTCTTGGAAAATAATTATTGATATTTGGAAAATGTGTGATTTTATATTGGTATTGGAAACGAAGCTAGTTTTGATCTTTGATTGGAAATGAAATCAGATTTGATGAAGTTGGGACCTATTTCTTTTCACATAGATTGTGTCATAGTATTAAATGATAAAGAACTAATTTAAGAAGTCTAACGCTAAGCAACAATGGGCTTATTCAAGTACATGAAATTGTGTTAATGTCTAGCCTTGATATCTTTGAAATTTTTAGTGGTTTGTTTGTTGCTTGTTTAGATGATTTTGTTGAGTTTGAAATTAGTCTCTTGAATGCTTATGGTTCTCATATCATGCATATATCGATAGATCGATAGATCCAGTTCTATTATTATAATCATTATTGTTTTCTTTATATATTTGGTGGTTTGAGGAAAGATATTTATTTCCTTTCACTTTGTGGCATGATTTCGACATCTTCACCTTTTAGAATATAGTAAAATATTTTTCTTATTATAGATTTTTCTTGGAAAAGAATTATTGAGAGTTAGGTGCAAATGCACAATGTTGTGTAGCATTAGTATGATAAATATGGGATAGTGCAAAGCATAGTTTTGAAGATTAGTTTAAGTTGACTCGTACCTAATCAACTTAGTCAAGTTGATTGTTGGTTGAACGGCTAATTGTTGGTTCAATGGACAGAAGGTCTTGCAGGCACAAATACCAAAGGGAAAAATGGAGCCCATCATGGGGTACTCTTTGTAATTCTCCACCACTGCTACATTTCCTCAAACTCCTCTCCAACCTCAATATCAATGCTAGTAGTAGCATGACAAACAACACTACGCTTAGCAGAACTAGAAGAACGTGTTTTCCAAACTACACGAGAACTACTTCCCTCACGAGTCACCATGTGCCATGCTTGGTCTCGGTGGTTCTCTTCCTTCTACTCCCGGTTCAATTACCATATCTTCATTGGAACCAACACTCCGAACTCCACTAGACAACGATTCACCATTTTGTAGTAGTGATTCGCCATTTGTACTGGTGATTCGCCATGATTTTACAGGATAATATAATCTCGTGAGAGATTTGCCAAAAAATTATATATACATATTATATTATTAATAAAATCGCCTTCCATTTTTCCTATGTATCATGGGGATTTGCCTATTTTATATATATATAAATTTACTTGCAATAAATTATCCCCGCTTGGGGTTTCCAATCACTGCTTCTTTGTCAAACTTACTTATTTTTTCCTCGAGTTGCTAAAGGCATTCGGGAGTTAAATGACCTCTGGTCTGATCTATAAGCTGCCCCTTTGTCTCTTTGAGAGCTGCCTTTGAGTATGTCCAAGCAGGTCTGGAGTTAAATGACCTCTGACCTGATCTATAGACAAAAAACTGGTTGTCTTTCCTTCTTCCACTTTCTCTCCTTAATGTTCCACCTCACCATCTAGTCTAAAGATCCTTTAGTATTAGACGACATGCCCTTTGAAAGCCTTGGCTAGTGGATGCAAGTAATTCCCTCTCATGACTCCATAGCCCAATGGATGGCCTGGTCTTGGCTCATCCTCTTTGCTGAAACAGCCTGCTGTTTTGTTCCCTTCTTTCCATTGCTTTCCCAGTCCATGATCTCGTCACCAACCCAGCAACCCTTCAACCAGATCATTTAAAACCCCTCTATGCTTCATAACTAGCCTAACATCTTATTTTTGAGCTTCAAAGATACATCATTCTTTGCTCTATTTGGAGAGATCCCTCTCCGGGTCCAGGAGGGCTAGATCCTAGGGCCCCAAAGTGGTTTGATGTTGTCTCATCTTTTGGTATTGCCAAATCTGCTAAAACATGGGAACCCCAACATAATGGCGACTCCGCTGGGGAAGACCAATCGTCCTTGATTTGGTAAACCACTATGGTGGACAGTAAGTTTTAAATCATCCACCTGGCATCTCCACAATTCCTGAATGATTAAAAGACTCCATAGGTGATCAACAGGCCACTGATTATCTTGGTTTCACGTGACTCCACTAGGAGACCATGTCGCAGTACAACATCACCCATGCCGAAGACCAAGCCACGTCACTAATGGAAGACCCTGAACGGTTTGCAGAAATGTTTCCAGATTTCATGGAAGTATGCCGTGATATAATATCTAGTGACTTGGCAGAATATAAGTTGGAGGACCTTCCAGGGGTTATTCCTCTCAGCTCAAAAGGCGGACTCGTGATCAAGAATTTTTTTTTAGAAGTGCTGGCTGAGAGGTATGAAGCTGAGCTTGAACTTTTGAAATCACAAGAGATATCATATGAGTTCAGAGACCCAAAGGCATTCTTGGAAAGTCTCCCTCCCCCCAAAAGAGAAGAGATTCCGCTGCTTTTCTAAGTAGAAGAAGAAGACGATCCGGTTCCCCAGAGCCCCTTTGAAGATGCAGTGGAAGATGAAATAATCGAAGCCGCCCACGACGCAAACAACCTACCAATCATGGAAGGCCTAAGTGAAGAAAGTGCACATCATATGCTCATTGATCCTATGGCAGAATACATGGAGGCCCTAATGCGCTCAAATACTCCAGCGTTGATCCTTAGCGCATGCCAGTTTCATCAGGAAGGGTCACTACTGATGGTGACCACAATTTTGAAGGGCCATAGGCAGAGCACCCTGTGGTTATCTCTGACAGGCAGCCAGTGCTCATATCCTTTTTTGTTACTGCTTGACTGGCTGCATTGGCATTATTGTATCACCTAGAACATTAGAGATTCCCAGTTAGAGTAGGGTAGGTAGGAAAAGCTTAATAAAGCTCAGTCTATGAGCATGTAGTTAGTTGTTTTCTGTCTTAGAATGTAGAGAAGAAACCTGCTAGACAGTCTAATCCTAGCAGGTAGTAGTGTAGGTAGAGAAGCTTATGAGGCCAACAGCCTAATCTGGTCTCATGGAGTAATAAGGGTAGACTTAGAATAGGTTTATTTTATGTTTATAAAAATAAAATGATGTAAAGGGTCTGCAAGCCCAAATGCACCCAAAAGAAAAATGTTAGGACTATAGTGTGGGTAGGTAGTTGTTTGGGAGAATTTTACTGCTGATATGTTGTCTTCATAGCCTGTGGAAGCTGATCAAAGAAAGAAATGGATGGTTCAAGCAGCAGGCACCTGGCCTACACCAAGAGATCATTTTCTGAATTCTTGAATCCTTCAAGAAGAAGCCATCCCCATGTGGAGCCACTGTTAGCCCCCCCTATAAATTTTTGGCAAGAAAACGGGGGCTAAATTGTTTTTGAGCCTTCAAGGAATGCATTTCCTCTGAAAACACAGTCTCCTTGAAGCCTCCATGTGTCTTTTATCCTTTGATAAATTCCCCTCTGCTAATTCCTATTATAAAGCCCCTCTGTTTGTGAAGAAATGCCTAAAGGCCCCTTTCTCGTCTTATTTCACCCCCTCTTAGCTCCTATTTTTATTCCCCTTGTCCCCCCTTGTATTTCCCTTTATTACCCTTCAAATTCCCCCAAAACCCCCTTTGAATTCCACCCATATCCCTCCTTTGGGCTAATTTACCCTTATCCCTCTATCGTTCCCCTTTCTAACCTTTAAATCACATTGGAATGGGCCAAACCCACTTCCGACCTTATACTAAGGCTTAGCCCCTTTTCGCCAGCCCCGTCCCCACGTAACTGAGCGCTGCTCCTTAAGGCGTCCATCGCAAATCGCGGATCACATATTTTGCGGGTTGTGTTCGTTAGATCCATCGCAAATATTTGCGATGCGATCGACCGATCGCGCCGTCACACTTTCTGCCCATCGCACTGCCCTCCATCGCAACTCTGCCCGATCACAATATCGCAATCGCAATTCTTTGCTCCACGTTGCGATAATCTTTCCACTCCATTCCATCTTGCGATTTGCGATTTGCGATTTGACCCCCGGGCCCACCGTACTACTCTTCCGCCTTTTCATATAAATAAAGGGTCTTTCCTTTGTAAACAGGAAATTGGTCATATATTGAATTTACAAAGGAATTTCCCATCGCATCGCAAATCCCCTGTTTATCATTCCACTCCACTTCCGTCTCCCGATTGCGATTTAGCCCGGGTCCCACCTCCGTGGCTCCACTTCAGTGTTTTTCTCCGTTTCCCTGTGTTATTCGCCCAAACGTTTAATCTTTGGGTTTTTACACTATCAACCACTTCTTCCGCCGCTCTCCATTATTTTCATTGCCCTCAACTGCTCCATCGTCATTCCTCCGGCCTCCGCAACATTTCTCCACTACCACTGCCCCGGTTCACGACTGGATAATTTTATTGAGCAGATAGCACAGAGAGGCCAGTTCAGCGGCCAAACGAAACAACAGAGATGGATTTGAGGGATTCAAGCTGGTTAATTGAAGATTAACAATTATAATCCTGCATTCAAAGGGAAAGGCGCAGTTTGAAGATCCAAGCACATTGTTAAAGTCTTATCTGTGTTTAATATCAGCCGGGTACTCTTCTCCAAACGTACACCTTCCTACAAGAAATATCCATGACTCCTCGAGCCTTGAAACGATTAATTACACTGACTAAAGCTCATTTAAGACAGTTAGGTGGCAGGTATGAGATATGGAGCGGCCTTGCAGACTTTCATCCAGTTTATTTATTCCAAGATGGCAACGCAGAGTTCCAGACCGCCGTAAGGAATTAAAGAACATATCAGAGGTCAATCTCGACCTGACAAACGTCTCCAACCAATTTACAGAGTACAACACAACGCCATTAAGAAAAATGGACTCGGTTTCCTCCACCATTCCGTCTTAATGAGACTCATTTAATTGTTCACCTACTTTTCTGTCTTCCTCTTCTCTTATAAGAATCCCTGAGAACATATTGTAAAGGTTGTTGTTCAGCTGTTGGGCAATTTTCTGTTAGAGGGATTCATTCCGACTATTAGAACAGTCTTGGGAGGGAGTAGCAGAGTAGTTGTTTTGTAATAGGCTGGGAGGAGAAAAGTTTGGACTGTAACAACCATTGAGCTTATTGTACATGACTGGTTTTACATCAATTAATCAAAGCACATTTCACAGTATCCTGGTCTATTACTATTGGTGATGTTTTTCTAACTCTGTATATCACATTTTCATACTGTTTCATGTTCTTCTGGTAGGCAACAGAAGTATAACATAGGATTCACCCTTGTTAGGTGCCCTATGTTTCCTGCTCTCCCTACCTTTAATGTTTTCTGCTTTGTGTGCTATCTAAGAGTGAATTCATGTGGTTTAACCAGTGCAGTGGATGTTATTGCCTGCTGGCTGATGTATGAACTTGGGGGTTTGCTGCTTGGATGCTTCTTTGTCAAATTTATCTCTGTTTTTTCCCTTGGAGTTTCTAAAGCATACCTGGATTTAAATGACCTCTGGTCCGATCTATAAGCACCTCCTTTGTCCCTCTTTGAGAGCTACCTTTGAGTATGTCCAAGCAGGTCTGGAGTTAAATGACCTCTCGACTCGATCTAATTTAAAGTGGGTTGCTTTCCTTTCACTTTCTTTTCCTTAATGTTCCTTCCCACCATCTAGTCTAAAGATCCTTTTGGTATTAGATGACTTGCCCTTTGGAAGCTTTGGCTAGTTTTTGCATGTTATTTCCTTTCACGACTCCATAGCCCAATGGATGGCACAGCTTTGACCTACCCTCTTTGCTGAAGCATCCCGTCGTTTTGTTCCTTTTCCTCATTGCTTTCCCGCAGCTGATCTCATGACCTCAACCCCCGCAACCAACCAACCAAAATCATTTAAACCCCCTTTGTGCTTCATAACTAGCCTAACATCTCATTGTGAGCTTTCAAAGATACATCATTCTTGCTCTATTTGGAGAGATCCCTCTCCGGGTCTAGGAGGGCTAGATCCTAGGGCCCCAAAGTGGTTTGATTTTGTCTCATCTTTTGGTATTGCCAAATTTGCCAAAACATGGGAACCCCAACATAATGGAGACTCCGCTGGGGAAGAGACCAATCAGCCTTGATTTGGTGAACCACTGTGGTGGACAGTAAGTTGTAAATCATCCACTTGGAGAATCCACAATTCCTGAATGATTAAAACACTCCATAGGTGATCAGCAGGCCACTGATTATCTTGGTTTCACGTGACTCCACTGGGAGACCATGTCGCAGTACAACATCATCCATGCCAAAGACCAAGCCACGTCACTGATGGAAGACCCTGAACGGTTTGCAGAAATGTTTCCAGATTTCATGGCAGTATGCCGTGATATAATATCTAGTGACTTGGCAGAATATAAGGTCGAGGACCTTCCAGGGGTTATTCCTCTCAGCTCAAAAGGCGGACCCGTGATCAAGAAAAAAAATTTAGTAGTGCTGGTGAGAGGTATGAAGCTGAGCTCGAACTTTTGAAATCACAAGAGATATCATACGAGTTTAGAGACCCAAAAGAATTCTTGGAAAGTCTCCCGCCCCCTAAAAGAGAAGAAATTCCGCTGTTGTTTGATGTGCAAGAAGAAGATGATCCGGCTCCCAAGAGCCACTCTGAAGACGCAGCGAAAAATTAAATAATCGAAGCCGCCCAGGACGCAAACAACCTACCAATCATGGAAGGCCTAAGTGAAGAAAGTGAACATCATATGCTCATTGATCCTGTGGCAGAATATGTGGAGACCCTGATGAGCTCGAATACTCCAGCGTTGATCCTTAACATGGGTCAGTTTCATCAGGAAGGGTCACTACTGATGGTGACCACAATTTTGAAGGACCACAGGCAGAGCACCCTGTGGTTATCTCTGACAGGCAGCCAGTGCTCATATCCTTTTGTGTTACTGCTTGAATGGCTACATTGGCATTATTGTATCACCTAGAACATCAGAGATTTCTAGTTAGAGTAGGGTAGGTAGGAAGTCTTAAATAAAGCTCAGCCTGTGAGCGTGTAGTTAGTAGTTTTCTATCTTAGAATGTAGGGGAGAAGAAACCTCGCTAGACAAATAATCAGGCAGTAGTAGTGTAGGTGCGAGGCTTTTATGAGGCCACACTTAATCCGGTCTCATGGAGTAATAAGGGTGGAATTAGAATAGTGTTTATTTTCTCCGTTTATAAAAATAAAATAGATAAAGGGTCTGCAAAGCCCAAATGCACCAAAGAAAAATGTTAGGACTATAGTGTGGGTAGGTAGTTGTTTAAGAATTTACTGCGAATATGTTGTCTTCATAGCTTCTTCTGTGGCAAATTTTCGATCAAAGAAATAAATGGATGGTTCAAGAAACAGGCACTGCCCCCACGAAGAGATCACTAATTCTTTAATTCCTGACTTCAAGAAGAAGCCATCCCCGGCATGTGAGCTGATCGTTAGCCCCCCTATGAGATTTTTGACAAGCAAAACAGGGGGCTAAGTTTGTTGTTGAGCCTTCAAGGAATGCATTTCCTCTGAAAACACAGTCTCTTTGAAGCCTCCATGTGTCTTTTATCCTTTGATAAATTCCCCTCTGCTGATTCCTATTATAAACCCTCTCTGTTTGTGAAGAAATGCCCAAAGGCCCCCTTTTCCCTCTTATTTCAACCCCCACTTAGCTTCTACTTGTCTCCCCTTCTATTTCCCTTCATTACCCTTCAAATTCCCCCAAAATCCCCTTTAAATTCTACCCATATCCCTTGTTTGGGCTAATTTACCCTTATCCCTCTATCGTTACCCTTTCTAACCTTTAAATCACATTGGAATGGGCCAAACCCACTTCCGACCTTATACCAGGGCTTAGCCCTTTTCCCGCCAGCCCTTTTAAACCACTTCCCCACGTAACCCTTACCCATGACCAAGCGCTTAAAGCCTTAGGCGCGCATCGCATATCGCATCCATCGCAGATCGCATTTTCGCGTGTTATGCTCGTTAGATCCATCGCAAATATTTGCGATGCGATCTGATCGCGTCGCAAATATTTGTGATGCGATCATCTGATCGCCGCCATCGCACTTTCCGCCAATCGCATTTTCCCCATCGCATTTCTGCTCCGTCGCAGAGCGCAAAGCACAGTTTTCTGTTTGCTGCTGATTTCCGCCGTCGCACTTTCTCCATTTGCGATTTTGTGATCTGACCCGCGGGTCCCACATCCACAGCTCCCCTCATTGCATTTTATTCATTTCCTTTGTATTTCCTCCGTTAGTTAAACCTTTGCATGTTACATTAAATTTTAATAAATCATCCTCCGCCATGACCGGATCCCACCATTTCAAATGCATTTCATGTGTTTGACCTTTCCCCTTTGTAGCTCGGCCAACAGTTAAATCTTAGTATTTAGCACTAAAGGCATTCTCCGCCATTGTTCCATGTGTTCACTGTTTCCACAGTCGTCACCCCCTTTCCACCACGGGCCTCCAAAGCATTTCTCCACCACCACTGCCCGAGTTTGTAATAGTTTTATTTGACTGTTCAGTTAGCACAGAGAGGCCAGTTCAGCGGCCAAACGAAACAGCAGAGACGGATTTGAGGGATTCAAGCCGGTTAATTGAAGATTAACAATTATAATCTTGCATTTAATGGAAAAGGCGCAGTTTGAAGATCCAAGCACATTGTTAAAGTCTTATCTGTGTGTAATATCAGCAGGGTACTCTTCTCCAAACGTACACCTTCCTACAAGAAATCTCCATGCCTCCTCGAGCCCTGAAACGATTAATTACACCGACTGAAGCTCATTTAAGACAGTCAGGCGGTAGGTATGAGGTATGGAGCGGCCTTGCAGACTTTCATCCAGTTCATTTATTCCATAATGGCAGCACAGAGCTCCAGACGCCGAAAGGACTCCAAATAAATATCTAAGGTCAAATCCGACCCGACAGAGATCTCCAAACCGATCTACAGAATACACACAGTGCTGCATATAGCCATTAAGCAGAATGGGCTCGGCTTCCTCCACCATTCTGTATTAATGAGACTCATTTAATTTTTCACCTACTTTTTTTTCTTCCTCTTCTCCTATAAGAACCCCCGGGAACATATTGTAAAGGTTGTTGTTGTTAAGTTGTTCGGCTGTTGCTGTTAGAGGGATTCAACTTGACTGTTAGAACAGTCTTGGGAGGGAGTAGCAGAGTAGTTGTAATGTAATAGGCTGGGAGGAGAAGTCTGGACTGTATTATCCATTGAGCTTATTGTACATGACTGGTTTTGCACAAATTAATCAAAGCACATTTCACAGGATCCTGGTCTATTACTAATGGTGATGTTTTTCTTAACTCTGTTTATTACATTTTCATACTGTTTCATGTTCTTCTGGTAGGAAAATGAAGTATAACATAGGATTCACCCTTGCTAGGTGCCCTATGTTTCCTGCTCTCCCTACCTTTAATGTTTTTCTGCTTTGTGTGTTATCTCAGGGAAAATTCATGTGGTTTAACCAGTGCAGTGGATGTTATTGCCTGCTGGCTGATGTATGAACTTGGGGGTTGCTGCTTGGATGTTTCTTTGTCAAATTTATCTTTTTTTTTCCCTTGGAGTTGCTAAAGTAGACCTGGAGTTAAATTACCTTTGTTCTGATCTATAAGCTACCCCTTCGTCTGTTTTTGAGAGCTACCTTTGAGTATGTCCAAGCAGGTCTGGAGTTAAATGACCTCTGACCTGATCTATAGACAGAAAGTAGGTTTCTTTCCTTCTCTCACTTTCTTTCCTTAATGTTCCTTCCCACCATCTAGTCTAAAGATCCTTTGGTATTAGATGACTTGCCCTTTGGAAGCTTTGGCTAGTTGTTGCATGTAATTTCCTTTCATGACTCCATAGCCCAATGGATGGCACAGTTTTGACCTACCCTCTTTGCTGAAGCATCCTGCTGTTTTGTTCCTTCTCTCCCATTACTTTATCAGCCTATGATCTCATGACTCAACCCAGCAACCCTTCAACCAAATCATTTAAAACTCCCCTTTGTACTTCATAACTAGCCTAATATCTCATTTTGAGCTTCAAAGACATATCATTCTTTGATCTATTTGGAGAGATCCCTCTCCGGGTCTAGGAGGGCTAGATCCTAGGGCCCCAAGGTGGTTTGGTGTTGTCTTATCTTTTGGTATTTCCAAATCTACCAAAACATAGGAACTCCAACATAATGGCGACCATACTATGGACGAGACCAATCGTGCTTGATTTGGTAAACCTCTCGTGGTGGATGTTAGTTAAATCATCCACCCGGCGACTCCACAATTCTCGAATGATTAAAAGACTCCATAGGTGATCACAGGCCACCGATTATCTTGGTTTCACGTGACTCCACCGGGAGACCATGTCGTACAACATCACCCATGCCGAAGACCAAGCCACGTCACTACTGGAAGACCCTGAACCGCCTTGCAAATGTTTCGCATTTCCATTCCAAACATGCCGTGATATAATTTCTAGTACCGCGTAATATAAGGTGGAGGACCTCTAGGGTTATTCCTTTGCCTTCCTACCAAAAGGCGGAGACTTTTTGCTCAAAGTTTTTTTATAAGTGCTGGCGGGGAGGTATGAAGCTGAGCTCGAACTTTTGAAATCACAAGAGAAATCATACGAGTTTAGAGACCCCAGATCATTTTTGGAAAGTCTCCCGCCCCCTAAAAACGAAGAGATTCCGCTGTTATTCGATGTGCAAGAAGAAGATGATTCGGCTCCCAAGAGCCACACTGAAGACGCAGTGGAAGATGCAATAAACGAAGTTGCCCAAGACGTAGACAGCCTACCAATCATGGAATGCCTAAGTGAAGAAAGTGCACATCATATGCTCATTTATCCTATGGCAGAATACATGGAGGCCCTGATGCACTCAAATACTCCAGCGTTGATCCTTAGCATAGGCCAGTTTCATCAGGAAGCGTCACTACTGATGGTGACCACAATTTTGAAGGACCACAGGCAGAGCACCCTGTGGTTATCTCTGACAAGCAGCCAGTGCTCATATCCTTTTTTATTACTACTTTACTAGCTGCATTGGCATTATTGCATCACCTAGAACATCAGAGATTCCCAGTTAGAGTAGGGTAGGTAGGAAAAGCTCAATAAAGCTCATTCAGTGAGCATGTAGTTATTTATTTTAATTCAGTCTTAGAATGTAGAGAAGAAATCTGCTAGACAGTTTAATGCTAGTAGATATTAGATTAAGTAGAGAAACATGTGAGACCAACAGTCTAATCTGGTCTCATGGAGCAATAAGGGTAGAAGTAGAATAGGTTTGTTTTCTTTTCTTTTTTTGCAAATAAAATGATGTAAAGGGTCTGCAAGCCCAAATGCACCCGAAAGAAAAATGTTAGGACTATAGTGTGGGTAGGTAGTTGTTTGGGAGAATTTTACTGCTGATATGTTGTCTTCATAGCTTGTGGCAGCTGATCAAAGAAAGAAATGGATGGTTCAAGCAGCATGCACCTGGCCTACACCAAGAGATCATTTTCTGAATTCTTGATTCCTTCAAGAAGAAGCCATCCCCATGTGGAGCCACTGTTAGCCCCCCCCCTATAAAATTTTTGGCAAGAAAACGGGGGCTAAATTGTTTTTGAGCCTTCAAGGAATGCATTTCCTCTGAAAACACAGTCTCCATGAAGCCTCCATGTGTTGTTTATCCTTTGATAAACCCCCCTCTGCTGATTCCCATTATAAAGCCCCTCTATTTTTGAAGAAACACCTAAAGGCCCCTTTCTCCTCTTATTTCACCCCCCTCTTAGCTCCTATTTTTATCCCCCTTGTCCCCCCTTCTATTTCCCTTCATTACCCTTCAAATTCCCCCAAAATCCCCTTTGAATTCTACCCATATCCCCCCTTTGGGCTAATTTACCCTTATCCCTCTATCGTTCCCCTTTCTAACCTTTAAATCACATTGGAATGGGCCAAACCCACTTCCGAACTTATACTAAGGCTTAGCCCCTTTTCCGCCAGCCCCGTCTCCACGTAACTAAGCAGTGCCTATTAAGGCGCTCATTGCAGATCGCACTTATCGCATATCACAGTTTCATTATATGTATTCGATTGATCCATCGCAAATATTTGCGATGCGATCGCCCATCGCACTTTCTGCCCGTCGCACTTATCGCATATCGTAGTTTCATTATATGTATTCGATTGATCCATCACAAATATTTGCGATGCGATCACCCGTCGCACTTACCGCCATCGTACTTTTCGTAGATCGCATTTTCCCCATCGCATTTCCGCTCCGTCGCAGAGCGCAAAGTGCAGTTTTCTGTTTGGTGCTGATTTCCGCCGTCGCATTTTCTCCATTTGAGATTTTGCGATCAGACCCCCGGGTCCCACATCCACAGCTCCCCTCATTGCATTTTGTTCATTTCCTTTGTATTTCCTTCGTTAGTTAAACCTTTTGCATTTTACATTAAATTTTAATGAATCGCCCTCCGCCATGACCGGGTCCCGCCATTTCAAATGCATTTCATGTGTTTGACCCTTCCCCTTTGTAGCTCGGCCAACGGTTAAACCTTAATGTTTAGCACTAAAGGCATTCTCTGCCATTGTTCCATGTGTTCACCATCTCCACAGTCACCACCGCATTTCCACCATGGGCCTCCAAAGAATTTCTCCACCACCACTGCCCGAGTTTATAATAGTTTTATTTGACTGTTCAGTCAGCACAGAGAGGCCAGTTCAGCGGCCAAACGAAACAGCAGAGACGGATTTGAGGGATTCAAGCTGGTTAATTGAATATTAGCAATTATGATCCTGCATTCAAAGGGAAAGGCGCAGTTTGAAGATCCAAGCACATTGTTAAAGTCTTATCTGTGTTTAATATCAGCAGGGTACTCTTCTCCAAACGTACACCTTCCTACAAGAAATCTCCATGCCTCCTCGAGCCCTGAAACGATTAATTACACTGACTAAAGCTCATTTAAGACAGTCAGGCGGCAGGTATGAGGTATGGAGCGGCCTTGCATACTTTCATCCAGTTCATTTATTCCAGAATGGCAACGCAGAGTTCCAGACCGCCGTAAGGACTTAAAGAACATATCAGAGGTCAATCTCGACCTGACAAACGTCTCCAACCAATCTACAGAGTACAGCACAACGCCATTAAGCAGAATGGACTCGGTTTCCTCCACCATTCCATCTTAATGAGACTCATTTAATTGTTTACCTACTTTTTTTTCTTCCTCTTCTCCTATAAGAATCCCCGAGAACATAATGTAAAGGTGGTTGTTGTTGCCTTGCTGTGGCAGTTGCTGTTAGAGGGATTCATTCTTGACTGTTAGAACAGTCGTGGGAGGGAGTAGCAGAGTAGTTGTATGTAATAGGCTGGGAGGAGAAATTCTGGACTGTATTAGCCATTGAGCTCAGTGTACATGACTGGTTTTGCATCAATTAATCAAAGCACTTTTCACAGGATCCTGGTCTATTACTATTGGTGATGTTTTTCCTAACTCTGTTTATTACATTTTCATACTGTTTCATGTTCTTCTGGTAGGCAACAGAAATATAACATAGGATTCACCCTTGCTAGGTGCCCTATGTTTCCTGCTCTCCCTACCTTTAATGTTTTCTGCCTTATGTGTATCTAAGAGTGAATTCATGGGGTTTAACCAGTGCAGTGGATGTTATTGCCTGCTGGCTGATGTATGAACTTGGGGGTTTGCTGCTTGGATGTTTCCTTGTCAAATTTTTCCCTTGGAGTTGCTAAAGTAGACCTGGAGTAAAATGACCTCTGGTCTGATCTATAAGTAGCCCCTTTGTCTCTTTGAGAGCTGCCTTAGAGTATGTCCAAGGAGGGCTGGAGTTGAATGACCTCTGACCTGATCTATAGACAGAAATCTGGTTGTCTTTCCTTCTTTCACCTTCTCTCCTTAATGTTCCATCCCACCATCTAATCTAAAGATCCTTTGGTATTAGATGACTTGCCCTTTGAAAGCCTTGGCTAGTTGTTGCAAGTAATTTCCTTTCACGACTCCATAGCCCAATGGATGGCACTGTCTTGGCCTATCCTCTTTGCTGAAGCCTCCTGCTCTTTTGTTTCCTTTCTCCCATTACTTTCACAGTATATGATCTCCTGACCAACCCAGCAACCAACCAACCAAATCATTTAAACCCCCCATTTGTGCTTCATACCTAGCCTAATATCTCAATTTGATCTTTCAAAGATATATCATTCTTGCTCTATTTGGAGAGATTCCTCTTCGGGTCCACCAGAGGGCTAGATCCTAGCCTTAAAGTGGTTTGATGTTGTCTTATCTTTTGGTATTGCCAACCGCCAAACATAGAACCCAACAAAGATCGTTATTTGAAGGACGGACTTATGGCCAATACCAGTGAAGTAAGAAGTCTAGGGCAGGTTAGTTCAACACTTTGCTGATTGGTTTTGTCCTTATTTGAGTCAGTTTTCTTAGTCAAAGTGTTAATTATTTTTGTTTTCTTTTTAGGAGAATTTTTTGAATTTTTCCTAACAATGGTATCCATGTTTTCATCATTGGAAATTTCTGGGTTACTTTTTCTTCTAAGATCATATTGTCTGTGCACCTCCATTATTGCATTTTCAAACCCCAATTAGTAATCTTCAGAATCCTCATGATTATTTTCAACTTGTTATGAGGAGAAGAATCCTTGTTCTTCTTCAGTGAGGAAAACATCTGTCTCACTGTCATATCCTATCAGATTCACATCATTTTATTCTAATCTTTCAGTTTCCATTTCTCCTTCTTGATTTATATAGTTTTCTTGAAAGGGAGGTCTAATCTGTTCATCATTATCTCTTTGTCTATTTTGAATAGGATCTCTTCTGAAATTGGGATTTCTATTTATGTTTTGGGGATTGATTTGGTTTTCTCTAGGAGGCACTCTATCATTTATGTTTATCTTTTCAAGCATTCTTTCCATTACCCTCACTAAGTTGTCAATTTTGACATCAGATGATGAGGCTAATGCCATTGTTTCATCTTTATATGTAACTCTTTTCTCTGATTTCAATCTAGCTCTTTTCTCAATCAGATTTGCTTCTACACTAATAGCTCCCCTCTGCATATCTTCTAAAGTCAATGGGTCTCTTTATCTTAGTTGGTAAGCCATGTCTAGATCAAAGCCTTTAGGAAATTTAGCTAAGGCTAAACCTAGTGGAGGTTTCATGTTAGGGGGAAGTGCATTGTAAACACTATTGAATCTAGTGCAATAATCTCGGACACTTTCCCTAGTGTTTCTTTTGAGGTTGCTATATTCAGAAAGGATTTGGAGAGGGTTCTTTTTAACTTCCCATTTTTTTATGAATGTTTGGTATAAAGAAGGGGGATCATTTATGCTATTAGGAGTTAAGCCTTTAAACCATTTCTTGGTTTCTCCTCCTAAAATTTGGGCAAATATTCTCATATTAATTGTCTCTTCTTCTATTTCCATGTAATCAAAGGCATCATCCATTTTATCTACATGTTGTTGGGCAGTAGTAGATTTAGTTCCAGTGAAATGGGGAATTCTAGATTGATAATCATTTGGTAAAGGAACCAGAGGTTGTTGTAACACTAATGGGGCATACCATGTTGCCATGGTGGGAGCAAATGGGGGATTTACAAGAGGTGTATTTGTGAAAGGGAAAGTGGGATGAAAAGAATTGTTTTTAACAGTGGATGTGTGGATGGGGGTGGTGGAAGTACTGGGATCAACAAGATGATTATGAGTAGATTTATTATGGAAAGAACTGAAGTGGTGGAGAAGCTGAAAATCAGGAGGAGTGGAAGGAGAGGCTTCTCTGCTAAAGTTATGCTGCAAATATGTGGGATCAAGGTTAGAAAGGTCCCCTTGCTTAACACATAAAGCTTGTTCAGAATCCCATCCTTTGTGGATAAGAAGACTATTCTCACTGCATAGTTAAGTCTTGTTATTGGCACGCCACATGCATTATAGTCGCAACCTACCAGTAATGTCAGTGTGATTAAATGCTCCCTCTTTAAATTAGGAACTGCATCAGTACCAAATGCCCCATAGTATCCCATAATGGTCTCATCACAATATCATTGAAGACACCCTTTTATGAATTTAGCTCCATGGATATCAAACGCCATACAAGCATCCTCCCAAACTTATCTATTTATCTGTGCACTAAGGGCTTCAGCCATATAATTTTTTCTCAAAGCTGACATCTTCATAAGTTCTATTATCTCCTTAGATCCATGGTCATATATGAATTTGAACAATGTTTTACCACATCTCCCTACAATTATATCTTGTTCAAATATGTAGCTATCGTCATGTGGTATCATCCTTGATAGAGGACATCAAGGAAACAATGTGGTATCATTCTTTTCAAAATTTTAATTAATTTTCTCATCGTTATTAGATGTGAATTTAGAATTTTATGTTAGTGATTTATATGTCTCCAAAATGTCATCTTATTAACATGGTCAAGATCAAGAGTGGAAGCTAGCTTCTTTTTGAGAATGGATTAGTATAAGATAGTACAACTTTACATTCCTTTCATATTTCATTATGTTATTGTGCTATGTAATGATCAATTTTTTGGATAGAAAGTTACTTTTCTCAGCTTAATGTTTGGTATTTAACTAGTTAGAAATTTAACGAGTAGTACAAGATGTTGGAAAATCCAAAAATGTTTCTTTGATGAGACTTAGTCATAATGTTACTTTGGAGAGACTTGTTTTAAGAACTATATATGAGCACAGTGGTATGGATGGTCACGTGGAGGGACCCTGTAATCTAGGTACACTTAAAGGGCTATGTTGGGTTGAACTCAGCTCTATAGGTCATAACACTATCTTGGGTCTTCCTGATTTTTCTATGACTAGCCAAGTTTTTTCTTCATTAACCATTTACTGGATTTATTAGTCTCAAGGTTTCCTTCCTTTCATTTCATTTACTATTACATGTTCATGAGTTTCTTCTGGTTATAGGTGCAATAATTTTCCTACAGTCACTCTGCAAGATACTACTTAGGGGAAACCACACCTATAGGTGATTGATTAGGATTTTTATAATGTGAGGCCTATGATTTGAGTTTGATACTCTCAGTTAGCCACCCATACCTAGTTATTTTTTTATTTTAGTCTTTCCTGAACATGTTTCTTTCTCTTTTTAAAATTTATTTTAAAAAATATAGGGATCTATTTAGCTTAGATGTGTTTTATGTGAATGATTTATATTTCTTTGGCTCTGTTTTTATTTATATTTTTAAAATTATTATATTTTATTATTTATTTTCAGTGGTGGAATAGAAAGGGTAAGGTAGACTCAGCTTTTTTATAACCTAGATCTAATTGTAATGAATTAAAACTTTTTATATGTTACTTAGGCTACTATTAACATTTCAATATAATTTAAAATTTTAAAGCTTGCAATGATGCCTCTTGCATTTGGATTTTGATATATTTGTGGATTTACTTTTCCTTACCTTGTCTATTTGACATCATAAAACATGTAATGAAATGAACTAAATTAGGAGTACTGATTTAGTTATCATTTTTTTTTGACGTGGTTATTGTTCACAAATTTGAATTCATACGTTGATATATGGGGAGAGCGGAAAGCATTTGGATCTCGTGGGAAAAGTCTTAGGGAAGAAATGCATGGAAAGGATCCTCCTCTAGCCTTGGACATCAATGGCAGAGGTTCACACTCCATCAAAATAGTAATAAAGACTCCACATTCTGTGAAAATAGTAAGAGATGTTTGGCTTCTTATCTCTGTTTCTCTTTTATCTGGAAAATAATTTGATGCTTTTTTTTGTTGCCAAATTTTTTAAACAAAATTTAATACTGAAACATTTTATCCTTATGCCAAATCATAGAAACTTGTTGTTGGAGGTATGCTAGAAAAAATCGTATCAAATTTTCAAGCTGTCCATGATGGCCATTTTGAGGAGGATACAATTTTGACAAAATTTAAGTCTTGTGTCAGATGTGTAGAGAAGATGGACAAGGATGTTGAAATTTCCTGTGAAACGGGTAGGAGTATAAAGATCTCTTACTATAGAGTGGTGCTTGATTATATGTTGTATTGTTTCTTTCTCATCAACTTACATTATGGCATTGATTTAAAGATCAAGTTGAAAAATTCAACAAAGAATTGATACATGGTCTGGGATTCTAGTTGCATAAATCCAAAAGAAGACCATTTTAGTAGAGAAAAACATTAAAAATATGTCTTGAGTTGCCATATTCCAAAAAAAATTATTTTTTTCTTATAAATCCCTCTGCATTATTTGGAATAAAATTGTTTATATTTATCTTGAATAACATACCGCATAATTAATGGGAAAAATTAGGGGTCACAGGAATAGTTTGCTATAGATGTCAAGTTTTGAAGATGGAGGTACCAAACAATGTCCTTTGAAGCTCCACCATACACATTGTGCCACTCCTTGTTCTTCTAAGTTCTGTGTGGATCACTCTCATCTCTAGAACCATGATAACACATTCTTCCTTAGCTTTGAATACCCCAGGGTGCAATCTCTCTTTGCTTTGCCTAATCCTCCCACCTCCAACCTTCACTCCCATTTGTACCTACAATAGATGTACCGTTTTAGTACCATTTACTAAATTTTGTGTTCATTTGTTGGACATTAATAGAAATGATCTTGTCCTCTCAGTCGTGAGTCATGAAAAATAGGCTAACTTAAATGTATTGCTAGAACCTGAGATTCGAAATACCCTTCCCAAGAAAAGATAACACCCAATAGTTTTCGGTTCTATTTCACATCATGTAAAAGGCTCACTGATCATGACTAATAGCAGCAATGATTTTACTTGTAAAATTTCTCCTTTATTTTAAAATCATCAATCTGTCCCATAATCTTACTTCTCAAGTGTCTGACAAATTATTTTCCATAGTTCTATCTTGAGAGGCTCAGAGTTACAAGTTCATGGTCCTTGATTTGCCAATTTTTAGCTTCCAATATATTAAAAAATCCTCTTATGCAACAAAATCATTCTCTAGAGTTGTATAGGTCATCTTTTTGTATTCTTTCAAAAGATCATGGAGATCTTGATTCTTATGCCAATTTTAGGCATGAAATGCACAATGAAGATTCTTGTATGAGTCATGACAAATAATCTAGAAGTCTTGAGCCCTATTCATATTAACATTCATTTTACAAAAGAAATCAATTTGATCTAATTTATGCCTAGTCAATTTCTATCATACTTTTAGCGTAATCATAATGTCACTCTTGTAGTCTCCCTAATCAAATTTCCATTCCCAGTTTGACCTAGGATCCCTTAGGTGCTTTATATTGAATGATCTTATAGGAGCTTTAATCTGTGTGAGGACTTTAATGACATGGTCATTGAACTATATTTTGGGTTGTGGCCTTGTGGTAAGTTGGAGCACTTATGGTGATGATAACCAAATTTTAAAACATGATAGGTATGCTTGAGCATAAATTCAGGTACAAATATTAAGTGATTTGACATAAAATATACCTTTGTGGTGTCTAAGCCAAAGATAGTAATGTTTTTTAATGATGATATACTGGTGGAGGTGGAGCCCACCCCTAAACAATGGGCCATTTAACTATGAAAAAAAATTCGTGACTCCTTGCTTTCTACAATAAAAAACACATGGATGTCTTAGAAGAAGCATTCAATTGGAGGCCAATTTGTTTGAAATAGGTCATTTCTTTTCTTTAGAGTTGTGCAACCTTCATATTCATTATAGTTGAAATTTTTGGTTTAATCTTCACATTTGGCCTCAGCCAATATTATTTGTATATTTTATGCTATATTTCTAGTTTTGGTTAAGGCTAATGTAGTCAACTCAATGTAGGTCCATAACCAAATTCTTACCGGAGATACCTTCGTAGGGGAAAAAGTAAGCTTGAGATGATAATCCACTTTAGGAAGGAACTCAACTTTCGATTTTGGCATGATGACAATAGTTGATAAATGAGAAACGAAGATCGAAATTTAATCTAGCTGTTGCATAAATTAATATGTTGTTCAGGTTGTGGCTGGATTGGCAGCAGATGGTAGGAAAATTGTGGCTCGTGCTAAATCAGAAGAAACTAGTTATGAAAAGTATGAATTTCTGGTTTGTTATAGTTAGTTCAAATATTGGTGGTCACCAATAAAGTTTTGGAACTCCTTTGATATGAAACTTCATCTAGATTGATAAAGTAAATAATTGTTCACTGGTAAATCTATTATCATTTCTAGATGCAGATCATGGATTTTTATGGAGGTAATTAATTTATTAATATATGTCACGTACATCACTTATGGTGAATCGATCCCTATTAAGAAACTTTGTGAATGTGTTTCTAGTTACGTGCATTTGTGCACACTATATTTGTGGTTAAGGTCAGAATTCTAAGTCTATAAATAAAGAGCTATGTAGTTTCATTTAACTTTCTCTTCATGAATTTTTAGAGAGTATCATGACGAATCTCTTGCATGGTTGAATTTGGTATTGTGGACTGAGATTTAGGCTTTTTTTTTTGCATTGAGCATGAAAATTATCTATAAGCATGCAAGCCTTTTGGACCTAGAGTTATCCTTGGAGGTTATGATAGAGATGGGCCCCAGCTATATATGATTGAGCCATTGGGAGTAGCCTATGTAATTTTGTTTGGTTCCAATTATTTTCTCCTTGTAATATGTTTGGTTTAGTTTCTTCTTTCCTTATTCCAGTTCACTATTTTGGTAGCATGTATGAATGCCATATATTAATGTTGAAACTAATCTCACAATAATGTAATACTATTATGAAACTATTATGTCATATCTTTCGTACCTGAGTTGGGAGGGAATTTTTCTTATTTTGGATGGATTGCATCGATCTTAGTAGTTACTATTAAAGGAAACAACGTAAGCTTTGATACCTTCATAACTGAGACTTAGATCAGGGCACATTGCTATTTGAAATGGGATTGGATTTGTTGCTCCCACTTATATATTTAGAATGTTGGAATTTTGAAGTGATTGGCTTGTTATGTGAAGATATATGTACTGATTTCAAAGTACACACTTGCAGAAGAACAACTTCAAATGTGATGTGAGAAAAAGGCCAAACTCTTATGGAACAAAAATTATCTTCTCAACGGGCTACTATCAGCTTTATAAACGATGCCACTAGTGCCTATTACCTGCTCCTTTGTTTTCATAATGTGCACTGATAACTGTGAAGATGCAGTAAAATGAATTTTGTTGACATAAGATCACAAATTAATGATTCATCAAAGATGATCATGGATAATTTTTATGAAAATGAAATATTGTAGGCAGTTATTATGTAAGTTTCCCTTCCATTAGTTAGTGTATTTTAAGTAGTTTCATTATTCTTGTAAATAGATCTATTCAATTCTCTTTTTTGCAAGTTGTTAGTTGTTATGTAGGTTTCATTTCCATTAGTTAGTGTATATTAAGTAGTGTTGTGATGCTTGTAAATAGATCTATTCCAGCCTCTTTTTTGCAACTTGTCAGTTGTTTTCTATGACTTGCAATAAAAAACATAATAAACACCAGAGTCTTATACAATATTGACACGTACTTTTTTAAAAAAAAAATTCTGGTAAATTATATTAGTCA
The DNA here is from genome assembly GCA_034641835.2 of Pinus albicaulis. Taxonomy (NCBI): domain Eukaryota; kingdom Viridiplantae; phylum Streptophyta; class Pinopsida; order Pinales; family Pinaceae; genus Pinus; species Pinus albicaulis. The sequence goes on along the minus strand of CM076580.1, from coordinate 1,104,216,214 downwards.
AATCGTGATACAAGTTTTACAAAATAATCTTAGTGCCTATTTGAATTTTGGATATAATTGAGCTCCTAAAATTGATAATCATTTTTCTTGACCTTTAAAATTATAAAACATTCCACTATTCAATTATGCTAACCAATTGTGTAATATATATACAAATATTCTTACTTTTGACTGGCTTAATAGTTGGCTAAATGATGGACAGAGAGAGGAAAGACCAAAAGGTCTCTTTGTTTATTAGTCCACTTTCTGAACCTTCTTTACAATCAGTCCTAAATTGGATAGGTTCTCATCCAAATTCTCTAGCAGGTCAAATTTGAAATTGCCTCTACCTCTTATGTGCTCCACATCCTTTGTTACTTGGTTTCATTCCCTCCAAATTTCATGAAAGTAGATTTGGTATGCAAATACATTGAAACAATTGTAGTTGAAAAAAAAATTGGTGGGATTGTATAATGTTTTCAATGTTAAATTTCTTGAAACTCTGCAACTACTTAGATGAATTACTGAAAACAAGGAAATTGAAAACTGAAACCAAATTTACTTTCACCAAGATACAAATTTTATTAACAATCATTAAGAAACATAAAAACTCTAGAGAAAAAAACACATGCACACAAATTGACACACTTGTTTACCCAATAAACCCAAATGGGAAAACTGGATTTCTTTGTTGTAGTATTTTATTGATATTTCTTGAGCAGTTGGATTTATTACAATTCACTGCCTTCTGTAGCTAGCGATCTATTTCTGAGAATACACTTTTTCTCCTGTTGAATAACCTTGACTTGCCCTTGCAATCCTTGATCCTTGCTCCTATTCCCTTTTGCATTGGTAGCCCCTATTTCGTTGCACAAATCCTAGTTTTTTCTTTTTCTAGCACAATTTCCCTATTTCCTTGTGCATAGTTTAAATGAACATGCACTTGATCTTATAAAAAAGGTACCAATTCTTACTGTAGATACCTCCGTAGGGGCAGAAGTAAGCTTGAGATGATCATCCACTTTAGGAAGGAACTCAAGTTTTTCTTCTAGAATGATGCCAATATTTGATAAATGAGAAACGAAGATAGACGACCTCCCAAGCAAGCTAGGCTAGGATGCAAGGGAGGCCTTTGGGTTGAAAACCTCTGTGGAGGTATCCCACTTGAAGATGGTTTTTAGGATCTAAAGCAGCATTTTCTCTTCATTATTTCTTCTTCTCTACTTTCAAACTCCATGAGCCACTCCATTATCCATACCTTCATCCATTTCACCCACCAGATATGAAACAAGATCATTTTTTCCCTAATCTGGAATTGCTACAAGAAAAATAGGCAGCTACAGGATTCCTGTAGCACTATAAGAAACTCTTGTAAATGCTATAGGAAACTAATTTCTGAAGAAAAAGGTTGTCTAATGGGTTTTTGAAATTTAGTTAGGGCATGATAATATGTGTTTTTCCTATGCCTATAATTCCCAACACCCTATTTCACTCCATGTGTAGGGTTTCCATATCTAAACCATATGTTGCACCTTGGGAAACTAAATCATTGAAAAGCTGGCATAGGAACCATTTCTCTTGCTTGTACTCTGCTCCATTCATCCCATTACTTCCTCCATAGCCTCCATAGTGTCCATAACCCATATCCCTCAGTTCCTGAACAAATTGAAGCAAGAAGAGGCAAGGAACAAACTCTTACAAGTATCAGAGAGTTTCTTGTAACAAATCTGTGTGTGGCACAAAAAGGCCAAAAGATGAAGAAAATATAATGTAGATGACTCCAAGACACCATCATAAGAATCCATAGGGATAAGCACACCATCCATTGCATTCGAAGCCCTCAATGCAGTACCTGCAAAAGAAAGAAAACAATAAAAGGCTAAGAAATTCACTCAGAAAAGATAAGAAAGTCACTCAGAAAAAGTTGCGCACTTAGAAAAAAAGAAGACACAACAAATAAAAGACTCAGGCTACCACCACCAGTTGTAGCTCCTTGCACCAGATTTTGCAGCACCTCACCAACACCAAGTAAGCTCACGTATGGCCTCTCACCCCTCAATGTGCGTCCATAATGGCCAAAATATTTAAATGTCGAGATTTAGAAATTTAAAAGGAAAAAATGTGGCTAGTTAACTTGGCCACCTTCGTAAAGTAAAACTAAAGGAAAAGTGAAAGTGCATGCCACCTAGGAAAGAAAAATTGAGTCAAGTCAGGATGGATGAGTACAAAGGGGAATGATCATGAGGTCATAAATGATTCACTAAAGTGAAGACCAACAGTCTCTAAGAGGAAACTCGAGTTGAGTATGAGTCACCACAACACTCCAAATTTGGTTATGAATTCCAATACAGGTAAGATTTGTCTCATTTCCAGCATTGCATTGAGCATTTCAAAGAGCGGAAAGTGCAGGAGAGAAGTGAGAGCCATCAAAAGTGCATCATTAAAGTTTGGGCTTGCATGCACCATCGTGCTATAGAAAACAACGTTTTGCTACAGGAAACTTTAGCAGCAAACCAACATAGGCTTAGAGGGCAGCACATAGTTTCCTCTGGGCCGATTGGCTTCCAAAAGCTCCCATATATCAAAAAAAAATAACAAAGGACAAAGGTACGTGGGTTGTCATCCTCTAGCACTGAAATTCCTCCATGTAATTCACACTCAGCAAAAGTATATGTGATAGTTAAAGGGAAAAAAATTCTTGTGTTTTTCTTCAAGGCCTCCATCTCCAATACTTACCTCTAAAAACATCTCACCACCTTCATCTCACAACATTAAAATGGGAGGGGGATTCAATAAGAGGGAGGCTACAGATATTAATATAATTAGGCAACACCCTTAGGTTATGGGAATCTTCCGAAATCACCAATGGCTAGGGTTCTTCGAGCTATTGAAAGGTTATGATGATGAAATAGATAAAGAATTGCAGTAGACCTACATTCACATTTAGAAGAAAGAGCCACCACTATGATAAGAGGACTATCCATCACTCTATCTCCTGAAATCATAAGGAGAGTTACCACCGTGCCCTTAGGAGTCAAATGGATCAAGGAAATAATGCCTAGCACTGTAGCCAAAAATAATTTCTTCCTACATGGAGAGAAATATATTGAAGATAAAAATGGTGTGAGAAGAGAGAGCCTCCCATACCCTTGGAATTAAGTTGCCTTCCACGTCATGAAATTCATCTCTTGTGAAGGCAGATTGAGTCTAGTTTATGGCTATCATTTCAGGTTGTTAAATGAACTGAGGTGCCAAGGAGAGCTTCCACTTGAACATAGAATAAGTGTCCCTCAATTCCTCCAAAACTCCATCACTGATATGAGCCATAAAGTGAGAAAAAGGAAATAATAGCCCTTGGTCCATCATGGCCTGATAAAATTAATTGTAGATGATGATTTGAGAAGGCTAAACCTACCTTTATCTTGGTCCTATTTTATAGACATGGATATGGAAGCCTTTATTGCTACCCAAATAGGGAAAACCTCTACTTCTAGCCCTAGAGAATAAGAAGTAGAAGAGGAGGAAGAAGAAGAAGAAGAAGGGGAAGAAGAGGTAGAAAAAAAAGAGGAATAAGGAGAAAAAAGAGAGCAAGAAGAGGCAGAAAACATAGATGAAAAGGAGGAGATGGAAATTGAGATAGAGAACATAGAGACAACAGAAAGAGAGTAAGAAGAAGCTGAAGGAAAGGGGAAGTAAAAATCGAGGGAAAATAAGATATGGATCCTATCTTAGACCATGAAACCTCCCCCCAAGACACAAGCATGTCACCTAACATCAAAAACCAATAGGTAGCTACCACTTTAACTAATTTTAGCACACTTGTTAAAACAAAAAGAAAGAGGCAGACACCTATGTACTTTAGAACTAGGAAGAGTCAGAGGGTGAGACAGGGAAAGCCACAAAATCCCACCAAGAGCCCTATCACCATTGAAGAATCACCATAGAAGGAGGAAGAAATCATAATGGAAGAAGGAAGGGTACAAGAAGTCACTTCACTCATAACAACACTTGTAACTTATATGAAAAGACATTCAGCCAAATTTTCAACCCACATACCTCATGCAACCTCCACAGACCCTCAAAGGATTGAAAGTAGTGAAAATAAAGGAGAAGAGATTATTCAGCAAGAAACTCTATTTTTTCTACAGGAAACTCCAGCAAGCACAAATTTGGAGAAAAATACTTTCGTTGAGGAGGAAAAGAAAACCATGGTAGCGTAAGAGGTCAAGGAAGCTAAGGGCAAGGCACAAGAGGAAATACATGATGAAAAAGAGGGAGGCAAATATAATAAAGAAGAGGCCACCTCACCAAAATTAAATCCCAAAGATGTTGCAATGGTGCCAAACCCTAGCCCTCAACTCAATATTAGCTATCTCTACACCTACATTGACGGGGGTAGATTAATTCCTCAAAAATTCACAATTCCTTTGTTTTATCAGTTGGAGGAAGATACGACATGAACTCATCATTGGATGAAGCTTTCCACATCTAATGGAGTGTATGATATAAGGGTTATGGAAGGAAAATTATCTGAAGTGGGAAAATATTTATCTGATGTGAGGCTCAGAGAGTCAGTTTTGAAGGAGTAGCTTCATAAAGCATAGGCAGAGAATGTAGCACTACAAGAGCAGCTTCAACAAAAAGGTAAACAAGTGACCACCATGGCAAACTTGTTCATGGAGGCCATTCAACACAGGTATCCTTCAGATTCATATGAATTTTACCTTAAGGATCAATGGCTCCTCTTTGAAATCAAAACTTTAGCCTCCCATGGATCCTTGCCTTTCCAAAATTGTAGATAGCTCATTGATTTCTGCAATCAAGCTAGCATGTATAACAAGGCAAAAATAGTAGAGTTTTATATTCATAACCTTCAATTAAAATATTTAAATATTTGGGACCCAAATCCTAGGATGGGGGATATGCAATTAATGGCCTTAGCGTCATGGATGGTAAATGAGGTGATAAGAGCACAAGATATGAAGAGTATTGGAGAAAGGTCCCTTAGGATCACATTTTTCGAGTAATAAATAGAAATTTTAGTAGTTTTGAGTCATGCGTGCTAAGAAATGCACAATCAAGGGGCTTTGGGGCAGGTCAAAGTCCCTTCATGAGTTGTAATGGGCTAAAGGGTAAATATAGGAGTCTCAAACCACGGTTTGAAGACCTTAGTATGAGCACAGACTAAGATATAAATTGAGTCAGATAAGACAACTTTTGATGGAAGTTTATGTATGTTTTGAGCTTTCAAAGAGAATCTGTGTAAGTGTCTATGTATGAAAGGCTCTTGCTGGTTGTGTGCGCGGAGACCTTAGTCCGGCAGTGTGCGGACCCTGCTGGATTTGTGCGTGGGTAGATTTGAAGGATTGTAAGGGTTTTGCAAAACGTTGATGAATAAAGAATTGTTTGACTAACTATGAGTACTAAATGCATTTCTAATATATTTATGGGATCTATTTCCGCATATGATTTTTGTTCATGCTTATGAGTTATATTATCTGTGATTGGGTTGGTTGTGTACCTATTTTACTATTGACATGAATTTTAAGTGTGTAGATCTAGTTCTGTAAGGGCTGAATATTACATTGTTAGAATTGTTAAAGGAATTGTGGATCTTTTGTCTGGGTGCGCGTGATGGATTAATATGTTTTAATCAACCTAGGGTTTCTAGTTAGGGTTTTTGGTGTGCAAGTCAGTATGGGTGTTAAAGAAAATTTGAAGGTGCCCACTTCATTTAATTCTCTCTCAGGGTGTGGAAACATGGTTCCAACACTCCCCATACTACTTCGGGTGAGACTTTGGCCCGCGCAAGCAGGTCATTTTTGAAATGGGAAGTATTAAGAGGTTTTTGTTGGTTACATGCTAAATCTAAACCTGGGTCAGGACCCCTCAAGCCAACAAATTATTATGCTTCTAGGGCCAATATCATTTGGAGAGTAATTAGGTGATGTGGCAGCCATTGAAGACTAAATTAGAAAGACTGGTTGGAACAAAAGATACACGAATTATAGATGAAGGATAATAGACGTAATAATTTATCTACTAAAGAGTGGGAAAATAGGTATATCTTCACAAAGGTTCGTGAAATCTTACTTGTAACCTTTGAACATGAATTCCAGGAGTGGTTATTAAGGTTAGTTGAGTTTCAAACTTGCTGGAAGGATGATAAGATCACTCAGTGGAAACCTGAGTTGATCCAACAGTTAGAGCAGACTGATAACTCCATCACCTGCATTGTATATCATTGGGTTGATAGAATTCTAGGTGGGTTTGTAATAGATTTTGCAGTAGATAAGTTCGTGTCATATTTTGAAGCTGAAAGGAGGTTCTTTAAAGGACTTAGAGGTAAGTTCATATACTCTCTACCTTTTCCGATTAAGATGCTGTTGTGTGAAAGTGGTATTTTGTGCAATCACACCAAGTGAATAAACCCAAATGAAGTTAAAAGCACTACGTGGGGCGGAAATTACTTTCAGGTTAAATAGAGAGGAGACAAATGTATATACGGCCCTCTGAGAAGCCCACCTAATGGTGATACAGATAGTGGTGAGGCTATGCGCACTGGAGGTAACCCTCCAGCCATGCCACAGTCGAACTCCCATGGGGGTAAGTCATCTCCTACCCCACCACCACCTCCTCCTCCATTAGGTGGCGATATTGATGCACATATGAAGCTACCCACCTTCAAGGATGTGGGGTATGAAGACATGGAGAGATTCCGGTTTGTTGTAGATGCAGTATGGGCTGCGCAAAATGTCAAAATTGATGCCTTCAAGAGGGTGAAACTAGCTATGGAATTTGAAGGCTGTGCACTGGACTGGTTTATGGGATATTTGGCTTAGAACACTGACCCCACTGTTTATGAGATCTAGAAAGATTTGAAGCAGTAGTTCAGGAAACCAAAGTCCTACTCACAATGTGTAACAGAGCTGAAAGAAATTCAACAAGAACCAAACAAATCTGTTTGGGAAGAAGATGAATGATTGAAGATCTATGATTATAAGTAGCATAAATAATGGTTTATTTCCATGCTCCTGCCACACTTGTGTGGCCCTATGAATAAGTAGAAAATTGATTCTAAAGCAGAGGCTCTTGAAGTTTCTATGAAGCTGGAAGCCGCACCCAGAACTGATGACAAATTTGGAACTCTACAGATCCAAAATCAGTTAGAAGCAATGCACTTGGAGATTCAAAACCTGTGCAGATACATAGGGAAAGAAGTCGATGCACATGTATGGTGTATATTTTGTAAGGGTTCCAGACACACAAAATATTAGTGTACCTTGCTTCAATATTACATGCAAGCAGGAGGACCAGATCCATTTTGACCCAGAGATGCTACAGGACCAAGTGGTACTCCCACGCTATGTTGCACTGACTATCAAGTGGCTGGACAACATGACACAAACCATTGCCCTCGATTAGGAATTTATGTACAGAACTGAAGCAACAACGATGTAGGTTTCTCTCTTCGGTTGGCCATGATGAGCACCACTACCACACATTTTATTTGATGATAGAAAAAGGCAAGCTCTATAGAGTGCAGCCTGACCCATATTCACCAGCATCCCCCTTTGGGTGTGGTGGATCTCTAGCCAAAGGAAGGGGAGGAGGGAGAGGTGGAGGTACAGGTTGAGGAAGAGGAAAACTGATCTGTTACAACTGTGGAGATGTTAGACACTATGCACATGACTGTCTGAATCCTACGCAACAGTATTGCAGGTATTGTATACATTTTAATCATGTTATTGAAGATTGTACGGTTTTGATTGCTAGAATGTAGGAGAAGCAACATCAGACTTGTACGCAAAATATACAAATGGTTAGAGCTGAGCTGCGAGATGATGATCTGAGCGTAAACATAATTACACGTAGTGGTTCTGCCACTGGAGAAGATGAGGGAAAGAAGGCTGATACATAGCCATTGATCAAGAAGGCCTCTGAAAAGAAGGAAGGACTCAACATGCAGAAGGAAAAGGAGACTTTTGTAGAAGCTAGAAAGTATTTTTCTGTTGGAGGTGCGTCCAGATCTAAGTCAATCACCGAAGAAAAGATTTTGTTGAAGTCAAACCTTTCCTCCAAGCCTGCACCAAGCTATTTTGTAACTAGAAACTAGTAGACAACCTTCAGGCTTTTATAGATAGCTATGTAGATAAGGAGTTGCCTAGAAATGAGAGAAAGGTTGTAAACAAAATCTACAAGAATAAGAAGAGAACCAGTCTGGAGATGCACATGACCATGAAAATTGGTGAATATGAGATGGATCAGGTCATTTTAGACTTGGGATCTAATGCAAATGTTCTACCTAGGAAGACCTGGTAGAAGATGGGCGAACCAAATCTGGAATGGTCCACCATTAAGCTACACATGGCTAATCGGCAGAATATCATTCCACTAGGAAGACTCCCATAGGTTTTGGTAGACATTGCTGGAGTAAAGGTATGTGAAAAATTTGAAGTAATACAAATTGTGGATGATGCAGACCCCTACCCTGCATTTGTAGGGATGGATTAGACCATCGAAATGGGGGGCATCATCAACTTGAAGTGTAGAAGTATGATATTTGAAAGCAATGGTACTCAGGTTATAATACCTTTGGATCCTGCAGAATGGGGGAGATATATAGAACTAGTGCATGAAGGAGATGATGTTGACCATATCTACAAGTTGACTACACGAGATGAGGACTGGATCAACCCAACTGCTGATGGAAGGCTGAATTGGGAAAAGGATAGCTCATGTTTCTCAGACTCAGATTGAGAAATGGAGAACTAGCAGAATCGTCTGCATGATGTTTCTGCGTTGTGTTGCCTCACGATCACTAAAAATATTCGATGCATCTCTTCAGAGGTACGAGAATTACCCTATTTTGATGGTTCTATTAGTGTTATTTTATTTTTGGAAAGACTAGAGAAGGTTGTACAGAAAGAGTGAAGGTTCTGGGCACTGGATCTTTCCATGCACACAACTCGAGCACATTGGTGGGATACACACAAAGGGAACTTTGAGGATTGGAAATGGATGGAGGTTTGGGATAAGAAGCCCACAACCGAATGGGTTCACATGTTTTTCCATACATTGGGACCAATCCCTACTACATGGTATTTAGAGACAGTGCTGTGCCAAGAGACCCTTAATTGGGTTACAATGAGTGAAATTTTTCTGTTAACCTTTGACATGGACGGTGGATCAGAGGGATTGGATGAAGCCCTGTAGGATATCGAAGCGATTGACTTTGATGATTCTCAACCTCGGATAGAATGCACTGCTCCAGCATGGGAAGCAAAAATGCAGGATATTGTCAACTACAAAAATCAGTAGAAGATAACAAGACTCAAGAAATGTCAATATTATTGAATATGATGGAGAGCACGTAGTTGCAGGGCCCTTGTTAGGAATGGTGGATGTTAATAAGCCTCTAAACCTAAAGGAGGTCAAAATTTAGATGAAGGAACAACCCAATTTGGCCAAAATAGGATATTATTGGGATGATGATACAATGGGAAAGGTTGTGGAGCTATCGAAAAAATATCAGGATCGGTTTCTAACAATTTTTTTTGAGCTCAAAGGAATTGGAGGAGATTTGGGAGTTATGAATATCACTCTGAAACTAGATGCACGCCCCATCAAGTAGCAACCATACCAGTTAAATCCAAAATATAAGCAGAAATTGAAGGAAGAATTGGATAAAACGGTTGTTGCGAGACTCATTGAGCCTATGGAGCAGTCTGATTGGGTGAGCCCAATGATTGTTTTGAAAAGAAGACTAAGGGAGAAATAATAATTTGTGTGGACCTGTGTAAACTGAATGATGCATGTGTAATTGACCCCTTTCCTACATTTTTAGATGATATATTGTACAATGTGGGAGGAAAAGAGGCCTACTCTTTCACTGATGGAATTTCAGGGTATCATTAGATTAGGATGGAATGATAAGACCGAAGTAAGACCAATTTTGCAACAGAATGGGGATCCTTCCAATACACAGTCATGCCTTTTGGATTGAAGAATTCACCTACTATATTATCACATGTAGTAGTAGTTGTATTCAAGGAATTCATGCACAAGTTTCTAGAGGTGTTCTTTGATGATTGGACTGTGTTTGGACTTGTAAAGAAACATATGTCCAACCCGTGCATGATGCTCGACACCTACAGGAAGCATCGAATCTCTCTTAACTTGAAGAAGTGTATATTTTTTGTTCCTTTTGGAATATTTTTGGGACATATTGTTTGGAAACATGGATTGATGGTATATCCAGTCAAGATTGCAGTTATTATCAACTTGGACTTCCCTACTAATGAGAAACAACTGTGCTCTATTCTAGGGCACACATAATATTATAGAAAATTCATTCAGGGCTAAGTTCTGATTACTGCACCTATGAAGAAATTCCTGAAGAAAGATGTGTCCTTTTTCTGGGATGAGGAATGTTAAAAGATCTTTGAGCTGGTGAAGGAAAAGATGGTTACTGCACCTATTTTAATATACCCTGACTGGTCCAAGGTCTTTCATGTGCATGTTGATGCATTTGACATTTCACTTGGAGCTATCTTAACACAACTAGGAGAAGGAGATATTGATCGTCCCGTTTCCTTTGCAAGTAGGAAGCTCTCCAGTGCAGAACACAACAATTCAACCACAGAGAGGGAAGGATTGTCTATGGCCTACACTCTACAGAAATATAGGCACTGTCTGCTAGGAGGGCACTTCAAGATGTTCACTGACCACTCTGCTTTGAAGTACCTAGTCAATAAGCTTGTGTTTTTTGGGGGGGGGATATTTGTAGATGGATGTTACTATTTCAAGAATATTATTTCAAAATCATTGTTAAGCCTCGTAGATTGAATGTTTGACTTGATCAGTTATCACACATTGAGAATGGGGAGGAACTGACCAGTTTGGAGGAGGGACTACCTGATGCGCAGCTCTTTGCTATTAAAGGGTTGATGAAAAATTTATAGGTATCATTCACTTTTTGAATACTAATAGTGTGCCTGTTGAATACTCAGTGAAACAAAATAAGGAGTTGGTTTCACGCGCAACTAATTTTACATTGATTGCTGGTCAACTATACAAGTTGGGAGAAGACGAAGTATTAAGAAGGTATGTTTTGGAGCATAAAAGAGAGGAAATCTTCGCTAAAGATTATGGGGGAGTGGCAGGAGGCCACTATGCAGGGAAAGCTACTGCATAGAAGGTGTTGTGTGTTAGGTTATGGTGGCCCACACTGATATTGTTGATCTTGTGATGCATGCCAAAGAACAGGGAAGACATCGTGTAGAGATGAAATGCCAATACAACCACAAATGTCTCTGTAGGCTTTCGAGAAATGGGCCATAGAATTTGTTGGACCTATCAATCCTCCTGGGAAAAGGACTAGAACACATTATATCATAACTACAAAAGATTATGTAACCAGATGGGCACAAGCCAATACAGTCAAATATTGTACTACAGACACTGCTACGCAATTTATTTTTGAAAATATCTTGACTAGGTTTGAGTGCCCCAAGATATTGATGAGTGATCGAGGTACACATTTTGTTAATGAGACCATTGAAGCTCTGAAAGAGGAATTTCAAATACATCACCAGAAGAGTACCCCTATCACCCTCACGCAAATGGTGCAGTGGAAGCCTTTAACAAAATCCTGGAGAATGCACTCACAAATATTTGTAATGAAAACCAGAATGATTGGGACATGCGCATCCCTTATGTCTTATGGGATTATAGGACTAAATGCAAAAATTTGACTGCTAAAACACCATTTAGGATGGTCTATTACCAATAAGAAATCATGCCAATGGAATATATTATCACAACCATGCGCATCACAACATTCACTAATATGGTTGAACCAGACATCATGGAGCAATGACTATCACAATTGGTTACATTAAAGGAGGATCAGTTTATTGCTAAATTTAATCAGCAAGTGCAAAAGGAGCATGGAAATGCCTCACATGATAGGCACATTCGACACAAGGCTTTCAAATAAGAAGATTTGGTTTTGTTGTATGAAATTTAGTTTGCGCGCCACCCAGGGAAGTTTATAAAGCATTGGTTGGGGTCGTATATTGTGAAAGAGATCACTAATGGAGGTGCGATGCTTGTCCACGTTGCGCGGCAAGAGTCTTCCCAGGTACATCAACGGAAGCCGACTAAAGCCATATAGGGATAACCCTGTGCCTACCAAATGACTATATGGTCAGAGAATCAGAATCCACTGGTCTGCACGCTACACAGAGGAAATACACAGGCAGGTGTGATATGAGCACAGAGGTAGTGTGCATCGGGAAAAACTAGCTATTGGAATAATAAATCTGGTTGAAAAAGAAATTTTACCATTTGATGGAGTAGGTTTTTTGCATTTAATGAGGAGATATTATGGGATTTTTGACTGTTTTTAAAGAGATAAGGTGCTATTAGTGAAGTTATGACTGTTTTTACCATGGATCATCTATAAAAATAAGGGCACGGGTCATATTCTGTTCCTTTACTGTTTGAGCGAACTTCAGATTGAAATTTTCAGTGGGTACTGTATGTCTATTCATGAGACCCCTACATTTGATGTAAGTAACCCTGAGTTTATCTTCAAGCCCAGAATGATGGCCACTAACTCTCAGAGCACGTCGTCTGAGGAGAACTTTGTGCTACTTACAACATCTACTCAGCCCAGTTCAGACGATGTCCATGAAGTTGTCCCGGAAGTTTAAGTAGTGTTGACACCTGCCAAATGGAAGGGTAAGGTGACTAGGAAATCATCATCCAAGCCACAGACATCCCCCAGACAAGATATTTCCCTATGCAAGGTGACAAAGGACAAGTCCCTTATGGGTGACTCATCAAAAAGAGTTATGTCAGGAACAAAGGAGGTTACACTCTTTGTTGAGCCCATTTAGTGGCTCCTAAAGTATGTTAGGTCACGTAGAACTTTTGTGAAGGCACCAAAGTGATCAAAAGATCATGTGTTATGCTAAAAAATGAAAGTGCTCCAAACAGGTCCAAACCTGAGCGACTGGAAAGGTTTCGTCTTTGCGATTCTGGCACCGTGAAAAATTCAAAAAATCGATGTCGTATGAGGAAGATATCGCATTCTATTCGTTTTCCCAAACAACAATTTTTTTTCACTGGATGCCCAGTCAGCATGTAGGTACAGTCAGCAAGAATATTCCAAAATATTCTGTTTTGACCAATCAAGTCTTGACAAGTGGCAATCAGAGATTTGGCAACTGGTTAAATTTTTATTTTTCAGGCCAATGAAACACTACCATGTGGCTTTGGAACAGAGTGTTAAAATTTGTTTGGAGTCGATGGGAATTGACCACCTAACCTCTCATCCACTAGCCAACCCACGCACCATTACGCCACCAATGATTCTTACAATGTATAGGTTGGTGGTTCTATATAAGGTATAATGTAAGTTTGGTCAGATAAAAAAAGGGGCTAGCCCTGAAGGTCCAGCCCCAACCACCATGTAATCGACGGATTCGACTGTTTCCTTAAGACTTAAACCTTGTAGCTAACGAAACTGTAACCTCGACGGTTAAGAAAGGTGATCACATGTCATGTCGTGGAAATACGTTGTTTCAGTTTGTGGTTGGTTGACGACTAATCTGGAGAAGGTTTAATACTTATCACATGCGGGATTTATGGCATGTAATGCCATGGTTATGGAACCATGACTCTGGGTTCCATTCAACTCTGCGAAGATTATTCAAACGGTTAAGGTGGAGTTGAAAGCCATTACATGCATGGTGAATGACATTTAAACAACGGTTAGTACAAATGGTTGGGAAAACTGTAAACTATGAGTTCCACTCCTCCACGGTGTGCAGTTAACAGTTAGCCACAGAGTTTATGATGGGGGTTGGTATGTGACCAACCTGCCTCCAAACCATTAAATTTTATTGTTAACCGTCCGAAAAATCTGGAGCATGCCCCTAATTTTAGAGTTTTTCACTAAATCTAAATTCAGTTAAGTGCCTATCTCCACATTTAGTGAGCTTTTCTAGCTTTGATTGGTAAAAAGGCATAGGGAGGTCAATTTTCGACCAATTTTGGTGAAACAAGAGTCTACCTAGAATAATTTGAGAATTTTGGAGCCATTGGTGCAGAGAAAACAACCATTAGAGGCTTGTAAACACATGTAATTTACAATTTTGAGTACAATGACAAAGAGGGACATGCCATTACGAGTTGGACCAGCAGATGTAGCCCAGGAGGGGTGAACTGCTTCATCATGCCTACTCTGTAAAACTTACGTGTCAATGTTTTTCTCTATTATACACTATTGTTCAGTGTTTTTAAGGCTTATTTTCATGCTTAAAGTTCACTAATTCATATATATTTCATGGTTAAAACTCTCATTCCTTAAGCAAACATATGGAGACAAATTGTACATTTTTATATTACTGAAAGGACACTTAGCACAAAAGAACTAATACACTCCTTTCAGATCAAGTTGGTATCAGAGATAGAGTTTAATCTCTGGTGTTTTTATGTGAAAACATTTTTTAACTGTTTGCAAGGGTTTTCATACTTACTAGGCTCAAGCTTAAGAGAGGATAAGGAAAATTGGTGGAAGCAAGAGGTTCTCAAAGTAAGCCACATAAAATGAGGGAAATATTGCCACATTCTCCACCACCTATCTCACCTCCAAAAGAAAAGTAGCATCAAGCATGCCTCTAGGAGAAGAATAAATCCATGAAGAGATGGATCCCAAAGAGGAAGAAACAGTGTACAGAAAATAATTTCTTGAGTTAACTGAAATGGTGAGAGTTATTTATCAAGAAAGGAATGAGAAGCTAGAAGAAGAAAGGTCCAAACTTCACAAGGAAGGACAAGGATCATCAGGAGGCGAAAATGATGAAGATAAATCAAAGAAGGGAAATGGAGGAAATGGAGACAATGGAAAGTCACCATCATCACCCTCATCTTCATCCTCATCATCCTCTACTTCATCTTCAGTACATCAACCATACAAGTCAAAGAACATGGGGAAAAGTCCTTTTCTAAAACTTGATGTTAAGTTTGAATTGCCAATGTTTAATGGTGAATTTTGTGTTGAAAAGCTAGATAATTGGATTAGGAAATTAGAGGTCTATTTGAGAATTAAAAAATTTCATGATGATGACACCAAAATCCAACTAGCTTCATTGAGTATGGAAGGTGCAACACTTGTTTGGTGGGAAGCCAAGACAATGGAGGAGATCAAGAAATATGGTAAGATTATTATATCATGGGTTGATTTCATTTCTACAATAAAACAATAGTTTTATCCATTAGCTCACATGTAGAAAGGCATAATCAACTGGAAAAATTTTTAAAAATTGAAAGGACAAAATTTACAAGTGTATACTCAAGAATTTAGGAGAAGAGATATTTTATTAGGAGTATATTTGTAGAGACAAGACACTTTTCTCAAGTATATAGGAGGCTTACATACCTCCCTAAGACATACTGTCCTCATGTTTAACCCTACAACCCTAGATGAGGTTTGTGTTCAAGCCACACATTTAGAGGGAAGTGGAAAACAAAACTTAGATGAGAATGGGGAAAATGAGTTTAAACGTAATTGGAAGAAAAAGAGAAATGCAAATATAAAAAAATAGAAGGGAAAATTATTTTTCAAACACTATTCTAAAACTAGCCATGATGAAGCCCATTGTTGGAAACTTCATCTAGAGTTGAAACCAGAAAGTTTTAAAGCCAAAGAGAAAGCCAAGGAGAAAGTCAAAATTTTTGGAATCACTGAACAAGACCTAGGGTTGGATTCAGGAGATGAAAAAAAAATCATAGCTATGGAACTAAAGAATATTAAGGGGAAATAGATTGAAAATAAACCCAGTTCTAGTATATCTAACTGTCACATACAAGCTCCAAATGAGAAAAGAGAATTGAAATGTTTCATGTGTGGGTCATTTACAAACATACCAAGGTTGAAACATTGTTTGACACTGGGTCACAAGCATACTTAATTTCTGAAGACTGGGTCAAGAAACTTAATCTTGAGACCATTCCACATCCAAAACCATATCCACTTGGTTGGATTTGTAAGGATGCAAATTTACAGGTTTCAAAGAAGTGCATGTTGTGATTTGCAATAACTGCACATTTCATTGACACAGTTGAATTAGATGTTTTTCTGCTTGATATAATAGGTATGGTGTTGGGCAATCCTTACTTGTATGATAGGAAAGAAATTTTTCATCGCCATGAGAAAAAATACCATTTATTCAAAGATGGCAAGGAGTATATTGTGAGAGCTCATCGCAAAAAACTAGACACTTGTTTACTTAATGTAGGGTAGATGAAGAGGCTCGTCAATGCAAGCCACAACTTGACATTGATGATGATTAAAAAAATAGATATTTTACATAATCCTTTTCAAACAAATGTTAATGTATGTAGTGAGTTGTTTCAGTTTGAAAGAAGATGACACGCAATTTCAACAGACAACCTTAGTGTTGAATGACGCTAAAAACAAAGTGTCAGTGCAAGAAGTTGTAAAGGTTAAAGAGAGCACAAAGAAAATTGAAAAAGAAGGCACAAGATTCAGAAATTTTCATTTTTGGTTTCAGAAAGGCATCGTACAATGGCGAAGAAACTTGGTCAAGAATCGACACAAGTTCAAGGACAATTCAAAAAAAAAATCACCATAAGGACAGAGTGAAAGGTGAGAACAATTACAAGTTTCCTTTGATTATGGACCAATGTAGAAACAAGATGTTTACTACAAAGTTAGGTTGTTGTTCTGCAAGTTCAGTAAATGTGCAGCATGACAATGTAAAAAACAACAATGGTTGGTCAATAGAATCAACGAAAAATTTGTCGTTTCATGAAAATATCCAATTAATTAAATTAGGGAAATATCAGTGGATAAAGATTGGAAGAGTGGGGACACAGTATCCTCATCTTCATGTTCAGTAATCCGGAGAGCTTTTGGGGTCCAAAATCTTCCCAATGGGGAGGTGTGATCAGGATATCATGTGTTCTGCTAAAAAATGAAAGTGCTCGAAGCAGGTCCGAACCTGAGCGACTGGAAAGGTATCATCATTGCGATTTCGGCGCCGTGACCGGTTCAAAAAACCGATGTCGTATGAGGAAGATATCTTTTTTTGTCCATTTTCCCAGAAAAAAATTTATTTTGTGACTGGATGCCCAGTCAGCATGCAGGTATAGTCAGCAGGCATATTCATAAATATTCAGTTTTTACCAATCAGGTCATGAAAAGTGGCAATAAGAGATTTGATAGCTCGTTGACTTTTTATTTTTTGGGCCAATGAAATATTGCCATGTGGCAGGCCTGGAGGCCACCACGTGGCCCCAAAATAGAGTGATAAAATTTATTTAGAGTAGACGGGAATCGACCACCTGACCTCTCATCAACTAGCCAACCCACGTGCCATTGCGCCACCAGTGATTCTTACAATGTATAGGGTGGCGGTTCTATATAAGGTATAATGTAAGCTTGGTCGGATAAAAAAAAGGAGCCAACCCCAACCACCATGTAACTGACGGCTTCGACTGTGTCCTTAAGACTTAAGCCCGATGACTAATGAAACCGTAACCTTGGTGGTTAATAAAGGTGATCACATGTCATGTCGTGGAAAAACGCAATTGCAGTTTACAGTTGGTTGATGGCTGATTCGGCGGAGGTTTAATATTGATCACATGCGGTAGTTATGGCATGTAATGCCTTGGTTATGGAACCATGACTCCAGGTTCCGTTCCACTCTGTGCAGATTATTCAAATGGTTAAGGTGGGGTTGAAATCCATTGCATGAGTGGTGAACAAAATTTAAACAACAATTAGTACAAACGGTTGGCAGAACCATAAACTCCGAGTTCCACTCCTCCATGATGCAGAGTTAACGGTTAGCCACAGATTTTATGGCGGGGGTTGGTATGTGACCACCCCGCCTCCAAACCATTAAATGCTATTGTTAACCATCCGAAAAATCTGGACCGCGCCCCTAATTTTAGGGCTTTTCACTAAATCTAACTGCAGTTAAGTGCTTGTCTCCACATTTAGTGGAGCTTTTCGAGCTGTCATTGGGAAAAAGGCATAGGGAGGTCAATTTTCGACCAATTTTGGTGAAACAAGAGTCTACCTAGACTAATTTTAGCATTTTGGAGCCATTGGTGCAGAGAAAACAACCATTAGAGGCCTGTAAACACATGCAATTTACAATTTTGAGCATAATGACAAAGAGGGACATAGCATTGGGAGCTGGACCAGCAGATGTAGTCTAGGAGGGGTGAACTGCTTCATCATGCCTACTATGTAAAACCGATAAAATCACTCCCAAAAAGAGAAGCTAAGAGATATAATGCCTTTTAAAATGAGCCACTTCGAGGGGGCAACCTCCAATACATTACATAAATGAACAATTCTTGGATGATACAAATGAACAAGATTCCTCCTTCTATATATAGGAGTTCATGGGGCCACAATATAATCCTAGTGGGGCCACAATGTAATCCTAGTCGACCTAACAATAATAATTTAAGGGCACAATAATAACAAAATGGGGGTTACCAGGGTACAATAATAACAATAAGGGGGGCTACACTAACATACTAAGGGGCTACACTATTAATATAGGGACTTAACATGCCCCTCTCCTTCAACAAGTGTTGTCCTCAATGCTTGATTATTTCTTGATGCTTCTGTATAAAATTCTCATCCTCCCATGTGGAATCTTCTACAGGAAAGTTCTTCCACTTGCTGAGATACTCTGAAATTGATCGTACTTGTCGAGTTCTTGTTTTTGTGACTGCTTCAGAACTTCTTTCGATGTGATGTTGATATTCCCGTTGTTTCATTAGATTCTGCACCAAAGTTAGGTTATCCTTTGAGAGTTGGAGAACTTGTTGTTGATGCTCGATGTCATCTTCCACTAATTTATCATCCATATTAGCTATTATTTTATCCTTCAAACCATCCAACTTAGCTTCCATTTCTTCTTTTAAACCATCTATGTCAGCTTCGGTTGCTCTTCGTAAGATCGAAATTTGTTGCACTTGGTACCGTAATTTTGATATCTCATACTGCAATTCTTCCACTTCATGCATCATAGTATAGATTTCTGAGGGCTTAATGGGTGTTGAATTTTTTTTAGGAGGAATTTCAGAATGCAATACTGAAATATATGCTCAATAGGCCCTTGGAATCACTTCAAACTGATTTTTCAAACAAGATTTATGCAATTCGGGAAAAACAATACACACCTTTTACTTGCTTTTGAGGAGCTCGATATTGGAATTAGATTATCTCTGTGATTGCGACTCTTCAATATCTGAAATTTAGTAATGAAATATCCCTCTGAATTCTCTTTTGAATGCCACAGGTCTGACCTGATTTGGATTCTCCAAGACAAAGTTGTGTCCAATCTCCCACAATGACCTAATTATAATTTGCACAGCCTCGTGAGAGCAAATTGTACGACTTGCCACGTGTCACTGCTTTCGTCCTTGTCTCTCAATTTTCTCAATTATAGAAACAAGAAACTAAAATTCTGTACTTTCAACTACGTTTTATGGTGCATCAATCCAATGCCCAGAGGAGAGAGTTATTGAAATTTTCCCACGACTACCTCTTTGAGATGCAATCTTAGAGCCTAAAAAAGACTTTACAACTCACAAATCATATCTCCAAAAAATATTGCGAACCAAGATCTGAAATTTTTTGACACCTTTCCTCAGAGTTTAGCTTCGCACCATATGAATTTCAGATTCTAAACCTTCGTAGAAAAAAATTTATAGCGAAAATTCCACGATGACCTGTTTAGGAGCCTGAAACAAGACCTAACTTCCACAGATGATATCTCCACAAATATTGTGAACCAAGCTCTGAAATTTTTAGGAAATCTTCCTCAGGATTTTGGCTTTGTACCCTAAAAATTTCAGCTTCTGAAACTTTATAGAAAAAAAGTTATAGCGAAAATTCCACAATGACTTGTTTGGAGCAACGAAACCCTAGAATCCAAAGCTCTGATACCAAATGTTGTGTAACCAGCTCCAAAAAGAGAAGAAAAGAGATATAAACGCCTTAGAAATGAGCCAATTCGAGGGGGAAACCTCCAATACATTACATAAATGAACAATTCTTGGATGATACAATTTACAAAACCTCCTTTCTATATATAGGAGTCCATGGGGCCATAATGAAATCCTAGTGGGGCCACAATGTAATCCTAGCCGACCTAACAATAATATTGTAAGGGCACAATAATAACAATATGGGGGTTACATGGGTACAATAATAACAGTAGGGGGGATACATTAACATAATAAGGGGTTACACTATTAATATAGGGACTTAACAAAAATTATGTGTGAATGTTTTTCTTTGTTATACACTTCTCTTCAGTGTTTTTAAGGCTTATTTTCATGCTTAAAGTTCACTAATTCAACTATATTTCATGGTTAAAACTCTCATTCCTTAAGAAAACATATGGAGACAAATTGTACATGTTTATATTAATGAAAGGAAACTTAGCATAGTAGAAATGATACACTCCTTTCAGATCACAAAGGATTTGGACATGGTTCTTGATTACCTCTAGATGCCCTTGATCCCAGAAGCGGTCATGTTGGAGGGGGATGTGTTTGGAAAGATCCCTACAGTAAAGTTTGATGGTGATGATCTAGTGAGTGAAAAGATATTCCTAGACATGGCACCCAAGTTTTATGTAGAGCGCATTGTATATGCTAGAATAGTAAAAGTAGAGCCTATGCCTTGGGCTTGTAGGTTGATTAATGCTAGAATTCTCAATCTGTTGAGGATTCCTCACTTTGGTAGGTACCCCATAATAGATGTCTACGTGCACCAGCTTCTGGTGCTGGTACATGATGGGTGCCTATGGATCCATAATCGTATTCCTATAGATGTTGCGTTGATCCATAGGATTAGCGGCCTACCAAATAAGGGGCCCAATCCTTTGACCAGTTATGGAAAAAGCTAGGAATTGAAGGTAGTTGCCAAGGTTAAAAAGGATTACAAGGTGGGACGAGATTACAGGGGCTTCCTGGTGCAGCAGATGGATGACCCAGCTATGCACCTTGGAAATTTTCTTCTAGGCTGCAAAATGATGTGTAAATGGAGGCCAAAGGTGGTCCCTGTGCACTTCATCACACTGGCAGGGAAGTGTGAGGAAGGTGTCAGATACAATTGGTCACAATTCCTCTATACTGAGTTCCTAGAAAACATGCGCGAGGTGTAGGAGGAGGGAAAGAAGCTCTACTATTCGTGGCTGCTTTTACTCATCACTTTGGTTGCCTGGGAGATGCATGAGTATGTAGTCCTTGTAGATTTGGATCTTGGTATATTCGAAGGGGTGCGTTACGCGAACCTATGGGACTCCACAAACCCGAAGAGAGTGATGGAGAATAATATCTTCTAGGTCTTATTCAAGGGGGTATTAGCTACAAATATCCACTCACACCCCTGGTTGTCCCTAGCCACATATGAAAAATTCAAAGTGATTGCGGACTTCAAGGTATCAATGCACAATGTGCAGATTCGGTCACGCAAGGATCCAGTATGGTACAACTTGCTGTATATGGTGACAGAAGCTGAAATCGACTAGGTCATTGCAACTTGGCTTGATGCATGGAAGACTAGGTTAGGCTCCATCTAGCCTGTCATAGCCTTAAGATTCAATAAAGAGACAACATCAGCCACGAAGGAGAAAGAAGAGGAGAAGGTCGCTGATAAGGACAAAGAGAAAGAAGCGGAGAAGGAAGCTAAGCCATTGCTCATTAGGGGAATTTCGAGGTCTAAAATGGGCCTTCTAATAAAAATGTACAATAAAAATAAAATTGATAAGAACCAATAGGATTCAAGATGATGATGTCAACTATGGGGGATGATTCACCATTTTTAGAGTAAAAATTAAAAATATTAAAAAATAATAAAATAATAAAACTACTTTTTCAACTCGTATTTTTAACTTATCTCTCTAATTGTTTACTCAAATTTCGAGCAGGAGTACTTGTTGGATGAAAAATTTAATTCTTCAGCCAAGGAGTACCCATGTTGCATACTTTCGATGGACCCTGCTACACGAAAAATGAGAAATACATGGAAAAACGTGTTTACAATCACGTTTTTCATGTATTTCTCATTTTTCATGTAGCAGTGTCCATCAAAAGTATGCAATATGGGTACTCCTTTGATGGGAAATCAAATTCTACATCCAATGAGTGTTTCTGCTTGAAATTTGAGTAAACCAATAGGGAGATGAGTTGAACATATGAGTTGAAAAATTGTTTTTCCTTTTTTCCCTCTAAAATTTGATGATGTAATCAAATCTTATTTTATTATTTCCACTGTTATTTTATAATTTCCTTAGGAGGCCCATTTTAGACGTCAAAATTCCCCTAATGGGACATTTATCTCGGCGTAAAGATGGCTTAGATGGTACCGGAGCCAAATCCACCAGAGGTACAAAGCGCGGCGCTGAAACCCCCAAGGGCTCGCGCAAGAAGCAAAAAGGCTTGAAGACATGATGCACGAAGGAAGTTGCCTCACGAAGGATGACTTGGATAAGGTTGTAGATGTGATCGAATTTGCCTTCAAGGATATGTGGACTACGCTTGAGGAGTAGTACAAGGCTAAAGTAGAGGCCATGCAGACTGGATTTCAGGTGTTACAACTTAATACCGATAGAATTCAAGCAAGGGTGGCTTAGGTGAGGCCAGTTCAAGCAAGAAAGAGCACAAGTATGATCATCAAAATGATATATAGCGAGATCTTTCCCTTCCCTATAGAAATGGTTACAATGGAACAACCTGCATTGTAGGCACAGGTTCAAACCTGCTCAGAGGTTAGCATTGACTTATCAATGCTCCCCAGTGTAAAGCTACACGCTATCTAGAAAATCATTATAGATGAGCTGCAGTGCAGGGAGGTGTGCATGAACTAGCCACTCATCGAGGTAAAGAAGAAGGTCACAGTAAAAATGCAAGAGTATTTTCATGCTCAGATAGCGCACCAAGTAATGATGGCACAACGTGTGGAGTTAGAGAATTTGAATGATCATCTGTGTGGTGACCTACTTGAGGTTGTTATCCTTGCCTCTGTTGTGCCCTAGGCCAAGATTGAAAGTTTATTAGCTACCCCGATGGCCTCCCATTCTGAGGTACAGGTAGTCAAAGTAGATTTTGAGTAGCATATCTTAGAGTTGCAAGAAAAGATTTAGTGATAAATTCCATAAGAAGTGCGAGCACAGTGCACTACCTTAGTTAAGGAAGCTTCACCAAGCATTGAAGTAATAGTTACCAAGGGCACTTAACTCTTGGACACAACAATGGGCTTGTGGACTTTGGTACAGATCGATCCCCTTGTGAATAAAATATCGTAGGAAATGCATGCCAAAGAGCACGCGTTCGATGAGCTCCAGGAGGCACTACCCACATTTTTTCCTGCTCAGAGAATGGCACAATTGCAGATAATACAGGTGCTGTGTGATGAGGTTGAAGACCTACTAAGAAAGAAACACATCTTGACCACCCACATGAAGCTATGGAAAATGAAGTAATGAAGCTATCACAAGATTTAGATGTTGTTGTCAAGAACCTGAGCCAAACATACCAGAGTATCAATCCCATAGCAAAGGGGCTTACCTCTCAAAAGTTGATGGATACAAATCAGAGTGATGTTGATCAAAGTGGGGGCATACTTGCACCCTCCACTGATACCATCGAGGAGCTAAAGACGAAGATGAAGACCCCAGTAACTTTGTGACTCAGGATGAGTCACAAGTTTATGTTGGAGGACTATTGGAGCAGGGTCCCTTAGGACCACATTTTTGGAGTAATAAATAGTAATTTTTGTATTTTTTAGTTGTGCGCACTAATAAATGCACAATCAAGGGGCTTTGGGGCGGTTCAAATTCCATTCATGATTTGTAATGGGCTAAAGGGTAAATCTAGGAGTCTGAAACCATAGTTTGCGGACCTTAGTATGAGTGCAAGCTAAGATATATAGAAGTCTAGATTGATTTGGATAAGACAATTTTTGATGGAAGTTTATATATGTTTTGAGCTCTGAAAGAGAATATATGTGAGTGTGAGTGTATGAAAGGCTCTTGTTTCCTGTGTGTGTGGAGACCTTAGTACAGCTATGTGCAGACCCTACTGGCTATGTCTGTGGGTAGATCTGAAGGATTGTAAGGGTTTTGTGAAATTTTGATGAATAAAGAATTGTTTGGGTAACTCTGAGTACTAAATGCATCTATAATATGTTTATGTGATCTGTTTCTTCATATTATTTATATTCATGCTTATGAGTTATATTATTTGTGATTGGGTTGGTTGCATACCTATTTTACTTTTGACATGAATGTTAAGTGCATAGATCTGGTTATGTAAGGGATGAATATCACGCTGTTAGAATTGTTAAAGGAATTGTGTATGTTCTGTCTGGGTGCGTGCACTAGATTAATTTGTGTTCATCAACCTAGGGTTTTTGGTGCACGAGTCTATGTGTGAAAGCAGATCTGAAGGTGCCAACTTCATTTAATTTTCTCTCAGGGTTTGGAAACCTGGTTCCAGCACCCCCCCATACTGCTTCGGGTGAGACTTTGGCCTGCACAAGCAGGTTATTGCAGAAAGGGCCAATAGTAAGATGGTTTTTTTGGTTACGCGCTATTTATGAACCCGCGTCAGGACCCCTCAAGCCAATACGGAGGGTTATGAGAAGATAAAAAAGAGAACCATTACACATTAAAGTAGAAATGTTCAGCCCTAAAGGAGTCATAAATAACCATCTGTAGATTGAAAGGGATCCAGAACTAGCTAAAAGATACCTCCATACAAAATTTCAAGCAATAGCCCACTTTGATGATGTTTCTAGTTTGTTGGGAGATGATTGCATTATGGCTAGCCAGAGAATATGGAACAACCTCCCTCAATGCCTTAGAAACATGGAATACCATACACTAGAAAGATTAAGGGGTGCCTTCGAAAGGGCACCATTGTACAAGAGTGCCATGCAGGCGAAAAAAATTCAATGGCTTGGTCTAAATCTCACTCCACCCTTGCTGATGGGGCTGAGTGATGGGAAGGAACAAGATGAACAGAATGGAGAATAGGAAGAATCAAAACCAAATGATGGGTTTTAATCTCCTGAGGGGACTTCCACACTTCTTCCTTGGGAAGTTAGAGGGTCCATCAAGGCCTTAAAGGAAATGCAAAAGGAGGATTAGTTACTTAGAGGATGACCAACCATTTAGTAGGGGGGTGATGATGAGCTCCATAATTAGGTACATTTGGAGGGGTTAATGGACACATTTTTTCCTTATTAATTCTATTTTTCTTTCATTTTAATTATATTAAGGTCTTATGATGCTAGTGTAGCTAGTGATTGAGGTTTCACATACTTTGAGTACCTAAAATAAGATTAAATGCAGGAAAATCATGAATATATGGCATTTTTGTGGAGATTTTTTCCTAAAGACTCGGAGTAGACAGGAAGGAGAGATTCTAGGGATCCTCGAGATTCCCTCCTTAACTTCCAAAGGCAGCCAAGGGATCCTTGAGATTCCCTCCAACAACTCAAAATAAAAGGTAACCATGCAAACTCAAGACCAAGTGCACTCAGGCCAGACTTCACATGGAGTCAAGTGGACTCATAATCTATTTTCTAGGGAGTTGTTGGTAGCTTCCCTTTAGGTTAAATAGAGTTGAGAAAGAGCTCATTAGGATTCAAATTTTGGAGAAATACATTAGGCTCTTTTCTCTCATAATCAGTTTTTCAATACTTTTATATTGATGTAATGAGACTATATTTTGAAATAAAATGAGTATTTATACTTTTCCTTACTGATATAGTTCAAGAGAGTTAGGCTTGTGGGTTAGGGCCCAATCCATGTTCCTCAACCTCTCTTGTGTAATCATTCTTTCCTTTCATGTCATTTATCTAATTTTGCTTATGAATATTTATCTAGTTTGTTGGTATCTTCATTTAATGTTTTAGTTTGCTTCCATTTTTCTTTTGCTATAGATATAGCCTACTTACATGAGTGGTAGAATAGGTGATAAAATCCATAAAGCTGTGAGTCAAGCCTCCCCCTCTCACCTCTGTCAATAGAGCTTGAGAAGGGTAGACCTTCACCATAGACCAAAAATTATTTTTTAGTTTATGATTTCTTGGAATAGATGATATTATTTGTTGTAACTCCATGAACATGTTTCAGTATGCTATGGTAGATCTCTGTTTCTAGATTAGAATAGATTTTATTTACAAATTCTATTCATCTTTTCCACTGTATTTATCATGAATTTATTAATATTTATTTCATGAATAGGTATTTTGATTGTGGGTATAGGTAGGAAAACCAAGGAGAATTTCACCAACACCTCCAACTTCATTTCTCATCTCCCTTCAGCCTTCTGTTCATCAAAATCGCCATCATCCCTATTTCCAAATTTTCCATCCTTACACCGTGAACAAACCCTATGGGTGCAAGACAAGCCTCCCAAGAGGCCCTAAGATTGACCAAGGGGTGGTACACCCACAAATAATCCTCATCCACCTTCAAACCACCTTTTCTACCCTTTTTCCACCACTGTTTGGCCTCGGATTTCCCTCGACTTGTTTCCTGTAGCAATTCAAGACTTGCTTGTAGCACTATAGGAAACTTGTAGAAGCACTTGGAAAAACACCTGTGGGCCCCTACTTGAGACCAGAAAGCACCATGGACACCTTATAAACCTGAAAAAACCACTCATACATCTCCATCATTTTCCCCATGAGTTCAAGCCTTCCATGAGCCACCTTAGCACTTTCTTCTCCTAGCTACAAAACAACACATTTTCAAGCATAGTTAGGTCATGAATATTTGCATGAATAAAAGCATGATAGATAGAGCATAGGGAAAATAGAGTGTGTTTAGCCATTTTTCCCAGCTATGTGTGATTAGATTATTTTCATTCATGCCATTCATGGAAACTTTTAGGGGCTGATATTCGTAGGCGGGCTAATATTCCATGTTTTTTCCAAACAACAGATTCACCAATTTCCATTTTTATAAAAGTGAATTCGTCCAAATTTTATAGTATAAATTTATCTTACCTTAAAAATCATGAATATTATATATTGTATAATATAGAATAATTATAAATCTAATTTTTTTTACAAAATTATCATCAAACATTTTAAATTTTGGATATTAGGTACTAGTAAGATTCGCCAATGTTGTGAAACTTTAAGATAAACTTGCATCCTTAAAAATTTTGTTGATGCCATTGCAATTCAGAAAGTTTCTTCATGCAAGGTACCTAGGTTTCTTTTACAATTATTATCATAGTTTAATAAGTAGATTTATTTCATTGCACAATAGTTAGATGTATTTGGTTACTATGGTATAATTATGTACTTATTGATAGTTCCATGGCTTTGAATCATCTGTAGACCGAGGCCTAATTCTAGAAGTTTGATAGACTTCAACTAGAAACACTAGAATTAACACCCTCTCATAGAGCTCAGAAGAGGATGACATGAGTAGAATGCAGCTGCTGTGTATATAGCATTGTCACCTCAAAGTTTGTATGAACCCCGGGTTGATAAATTAAATTAGGGCAGCTTCTAGGAGTTGCAACATTCTTGGTGCAATACCAGGGCTCACCAGTACTCAATAACTCCTTTTAGTCAACCTTATTATTATTAATTGATAAAAAAATTCACATTAAAGGATTTTACAACTAATATTTTAGAAAGCAATTAGTGTATACGATATTATTAGTATTATTTTAAGTGTAAATAATGCTTATCTTTATTTGCATTAAAGTATGTTATTGTTAATATTTTAGTAAGTGGTTGACATATACGATATTATTGGTAATAATTTAATTTTAAATAATTCTTATCTTCATAGTTTATAATATTTCAAATATTTGTTTGTTTAGGCTCTTGTGCAGAAGTGTTGTTTGTACGGATCTACACACTTTGAACTAAACGCGTTTATTGCTTATATTATTGGTAATATTTTAGCTATAAATAATGCATATCTTCATATCTCCTCTTTCTCGAAGAGCCCTTCGGTGGTATTTTATAGATATTAGTAGTCAATTGAGTAAAATTTGTGGGGAGTGCACACAAATTTCTATACAAAACCACATTTCAATGAGAAAAAGTTTTGATGTTTCTTATTTAATATTGATTAAAGTCATTATTGAAATAAATAAATATTTATTATTTAAAATAAAATAGTAATGTCTCTTATTTAATGTTTATTATACTTTCTGTAACTGTTGAAAAATGCAACAAGAAATTCCCAATTTGATTTTTCCTTGATTAAACTAAGAAAAATCGAATTTCCATATCAGCGAACAACTTGAATGATGTTAACTTGAGTGACATGGCTTGTGTCACCTAGTCTAATCAGTAAATTTGAGTTGGAGGAGTTACAATTAATTTAATAATATGTGATTGCTAATATTTAGCAATAAAGGACAATTATCTAAGGTTTTTTTTCAGTTAAACTAGTTCCAACTATTAGGGGAACTAGTGGAGGGTCAAGTTGTGCAGTGGGACTTCAATCAAACTCAGTGATCATCTAGTTAACTAATAAATCAGCCCAAAATAGCTAGTGCATGTAGAGAATTCCAGTTACCTAGCTGATATGGAGATTCCAAGTCAGTTTAAAAACCATTGTAGACTAGTTCCAAGTCTACATGTGTTGCACGTAGTCAGATGATCAACCTAAAGGAATTGTGCATACAAGTTGAGGAATTTACTAAATAATAGGGGCCTAATTCCTCAAGGAAAAACAAAAGGTAATAAGATCTCAATAAGGTAGAAATTGACTAAGTCTAGGTCAGAGGCCTTCAATGAGAAAAGAGATCGGTTGAGCACTTGCAGGGTGCGCTCAGTTGGAAAAGAATTTATAATCCATCTCTATTTCATCTGATTAATGCAAGAGGCATGTAGATTTTTCATAGATTTATTTCCCCAGATAAAAATACTTTTTGCATGTGTGTTATTTCTTCATGCATGTCTAAATTTTTTGTTATAAATTGTGAAATAATGTCTGTAAAATAGTATATTAGGTTTTCTTTGTGTGATTTTGGTTAAAAATTCATGAGAAGTTGAAAATATACAACACAATATCTACATGGTATCAAAGCTAGATTCATAGTAGAGAAAAAATTCGAAGTTGTTTCTTAGAGGCTCAAATTTGGAGATCAATGTTGCATGTTTTCTTAAGAACTGAGAAGATGTGTTTCAATGGACTAAGGCTATAGTATGCCTTAGAAGGTATCTATAATTTTGTTACATGGAAGGATCACATGGAGGCAATATTGGATGATAATGGATTGCTAGAATACATCAATTCAAATGTTGCAAAACCACATATATATGATGCCAAAAACCTTTCTTTGTGGAAGAAATATGTGGCCAAGGCGAGGAGAATCATATTGGAGGGAGTATAGGATCATGTTGTCTCAAATCTCCATGGAAAGGAAACTTTATTCGCAATGTGGAAAATACTGACATAATTGTTTGAGAAGAATGGTTACCAAAGGAAGCTAAAGCTCAACGATAAACTTTGAAGTATCAATATGTAAAAGAATGAAACAATTCCACAGTATATGATCAGTTTCACAAAGTGTATTGATGAACTTGGCAGATTCAGTGTTAATTTACTTGAAGAGGACTTGGTAATCCTGTCCCTTCTAGGCCTTCCCAAGAGCTGGCACGATTACCAAGATTTGATGAATGGGAGGGAGAAACTACCGAATTGAGAGCAGTTATGGTCCTATTTGGTACATGAGAAAATAAGGTGGAACACCAAAGATGGGAATTAATATAAGGGAAAGGATGAAGAAAAATTTACATTGGCTGGAAAGCCAAAGAAGGGAAAAGGGAAAAAATCCCAATCGAAACCAGAATCCAGTCAAGGGGGAAAGAAGAAATATTTGTCAAAAATCAAATGCTTCCATTGTCATGAACTCAGGCACTATGCCATGAGATATCCACACAAGAAGAAAAGAAAGAATACCTCTATAGTGGCATTAGGTGAAGCCTTGGCTTCACAGTTCGAGCTTGAATTTACCTTCATTACATGCATTGCCAACACAATTATGGGGAGCAGGTGATACTTGAATTAGGTGCCTCATTCCACATGATGGGGAATAGATATTTTTCAGTGAATTGGAGGAGAAAGACTTGTAAATGAACATTGAGATGGGGGATGAATAAAGGTACAACAAAACCAGGGTTGGTACAATAATCTTTCAGAGGGAGTCATGCTCCCCCCTTAAGCTCAAGGATGTCATGTTCATTCTGGACCTAAAGAAAAATCTCGTCTTTGTCATAGTTTTGGAAGACTTTGGATATGATGTGATCTTCATCAAAGGAAAATAATTCTTGAGACACATAGCCACGAGACAGATGAAGTGGATCAGGGCACATGTGGAGAACCTATACAAGCTAGATGTGGAGAATTATGTTGCATTGAGCACAAATGAAAAGAAGGTGCAGAGTCACGATGTCAATTAAATTTGATATAAAAGTCTTCACCATTTGCATCATGGAGCTTTGAAGATCATGCAATAGATAACCATAGGCCTCCCCAAAGGAGCACTTGAGAAACAAGATGTATGCAAAGGATTTACTTTGGGGAAGTACACAAAATCAACTTTCCATTATCGGGATAATAAGGTGCATGTAATCCTAGAAAGGATACTCTATGATGTCTATGGACATTTCTCTAGCATTCATTGCCAGGCACACATATTTTTTCAAATTTATTGATGCTACTCATGGAAGTGTCAGATCTTCTTCATGCATAAGGTGGAGAATTTCTCCAAGTTAGTTGAGTTCAAGGCACTGGTGGAGAAAGAAATAGGAAAGAAGGTGAAGGCTTTCAGGTGCGATAACGGAGGTGAGTATGTGTCAAATGAGTTTAAATATGTACTAAATAAGGCACTCGACGGGAGTTAAAAACACCACACAACCCATGGCTAAATGGGGTGGATGAGCAGAAGAACCGTAGCATTATGGGAGCAGTGAGGGCGATGTTGCATGACCAAGGCATACCTTTGCACATGTGAGCCAAAGCATACAACACAACAGTATATTTGTAGAGTTGAAGTACTCATCATATTTTGGGCATGATTACATTGGAGGAGGCTTTGTCAGGGAGAAATTCAGATGTGTCACAGTTCAGGATCTTTAGAGCCTATGTCTGCTACCATGTCTCCAAAGATATGAGGAAGAAGCTAGAGATGAAAACATATTTGGGGATAATTATGGGATACACATAAATTCCCCACAACTACCGTGTGTACTTTCCATCTCTTAGAATGATAGTGGTGCAAAGGTATGTAAAATTTGATGAGGTGAAATCCATGCAGTGCTCTCTTGAGAGGGAGCTTCACATCCCACCATAGGAGGAGATTTTAGCTCCAAAGGGTGAGCCTCAATAAGTTGTGGAGAGAAAAAAAATTGAGCATAGAGTGGAGACAACCACTCAAGAATAACCATCTAAAAAACGTAGGAAAAGGACCAGGGAAGTTAAGAGACTTTTGCAATATGCAAGGGAGAATGTGGGTGCTCCTTCAAATTGATGCAGGTAGAGGAGGTCACCATATCAGTACACTAGCTACATGGCTCTGATGAATAATCTTGTAGATATTGATCCATCCTCTTTCGAGGAAGTTGTAGAGAAACGTGTATGGGTTTATGTAGTGGTTGAGGAATACGAATCCATTTAAGAAATAATGTTCGGTAAGTGGTCCCAAGACTAGCATACAAATTAGTTGTGGGTTCGAGATATATCTTCAAGGCAAAGTAGGTAGCATATAGAAACATAGAAAAGTACAAGGCTATATTTATGGCCAAGGGGTACTCTCTAGGGAGAATTTTGAGGATGGAAAATTATCTTAATGTTTAAAAACATTGGCGAATATCAGTGTTCCCTAATATGAAAAATATAAAACGTTTATTGATGTATTTTTAAAGTTATTCAAATTTATAATGATTTTATATATACTCTCTATATAATTTTTGAAATTGTTAAGGTAAAATAATTTTATATTGTGAAATTTGGGAGAATCATTTTTATAAAAAATGGAAATTGGTGAATCTTTTTTTTGGAAAATACATGGAAAATTAGCCCACGTGCGAATATTATCCCCTAAAATTTTCCATGGTACTCTCAGGTTGAAGGGATTGACTAGGAGGAGACCTTTTATCCTGTAGCAAGGTACTCATCCATCAGAAAAATTATTTCTCTAAAAACATATATGGGGTGGGAGATCCACTAGATGGATGTGAAAAAAACATTCCTCAATGGAGTTATTGAGGAGGAGGTGTCTATGAAACAACCGTAAGGCTTTGAGAATTTTTATCAAGAGTCTTGTGTGTGAGGAATCAAGTGAGAAGTGTACGTTATCAGGCAAGAACTATGTGCTTGGCACACAAGGATTGACAACTATCTCACCGGTTTAGGAATCACCAAAAGTGAAGTGAATGCAAAACTATATCATATTTTAGTAGAAGGTAAATTGTTGATTATTTTATTATATGTTAATGATTTGATTTTAAATAGTGATGAAAAACTAATCAGATATTGCAAGGAGGACCTTGAAAGAGAGTTTGAAATGAATGGCATGGGTTTCATACACTACTTCCTCGGATTGGAAGTGTGGTAAGGAGATGAGGAATTTTTTGTCTCTTAGGGAAAGTATGCCAAAGAGATACTTTAGAGGTTCCGCATGGACATATGCAAACCCATGGAGACTCCTCTAATGAAAAAATGAAGGAAACAGAATTCCACTTCAGGTGAGGAAGTGGATGCTACTATTTACCGACAATTCATGGGTTCACTCATATATCTTGTGAACACATGGAAATATATGTGCTATGTAGTCAACCAATTGAGCCAAGATATTGTTTGACCGTAAAAATTATTTTGGAGGGAAGCTAAGCATGTTCTCTTGTACCTCAGAGGCACTACCCAAATTTTACTATGGTACAAATGGACAAAGGGAGTGAGGATGCACGACTTCATAGATGGAGATTGGGCAACGAGCCCATCAGACCGAAAGAGCATTTCAGGTGGAATTTTTATTGTTGGGCCCACAACAATTTTTTGGTATAGAAGGAAGAAAATATGTATGGCACTCAACTCAACAAAACAAAAATACATGACTACCAGTCAAGAAGCATGTGAGGCGATCTCGATGAGAAAGAAACTTGTTGGATTATTTGGTTAGATGATGGATCCAAGTGTGATATACTCCGATAATCATATTTGCATCAGGTTCTCTAAAAATCCTATTTTTCACTATCGATCCAAGTATACATACATACATATACATATATATATATATATATATATATATATATATATATATATATATATAGTATAACCATCTACGAGATTATGTGCAGAGGTGGATCATGTTGTTGCAGTACATTCTAGCAGAGGAACGAGATGTAAAATTTTTGACAAAGGTCTTGTCAAGAGGGAAGTTCAAGTTCCATAGGTGCAGGATAGGGATGTTTGATAGACCCTTTATTGCTAATAGGGAGTGTTGAAAAATGGGGCAAAAAATTCTCAATTTGATTTTGCCTTTATTAAATTGAGAAAATTTAAATTTCCACATCAAAAAACAACTTGGATGATGTTAACTTGAGTGACATGGCTTGTGTCACCCAATTTACTCAGTAAATTTGAGTTGGAGGAGTTAGAGTTCAATTTAGCATGTGTGAATGTTAATCTGTAGCAATCATGGTCAATTATCTAAGGTTGTTTTCAGTTAAAATAGTTCCAACTATTGGAAGAAATAGTGGAGGGTCATGTTGTGTAGTGGGACTTTAGTCAAACTAAATGATAATCCACTTAACTGATAAATCAACCAAAAATATCTAGTTCATGTAGAGAATTCGAGTTACCTAGTTGAAATGGAGATTCCAAGGTAGCGTAACATTAGTTGTAGACTAGTTCTGAGTGTACAAGTGTTGCATGAAGTCAGATGATCAACCTAAATTAATTCCGTAATCAATTTGAGGAATTTCCTAAATAAGAAGGGCCTAATTCCTCAAGGAATAACATAAGGAAATAGGATCTCAAGCCAAGCCTGAAATTCACTAAGTCCAGGTCAGAGGGCTTAAGTGAGTAGGGAGATAGGTTGAGCTCTTGTAGGGTGAGCTCAGTTGAGAAAAGCAATCGTAATCCATCTATATTTCATCTAATTAATGCAAGGGGAATTCAGGTTTTCAACAGATTTCTTTCCCAAGATAAAAATACTTGTTGCATGTGTGTTATTTATTCATGCATGCCTGAAATGTTTGTTCTATATTGTGAAGTAATTTTCGAAAAATAGTAGAGTATGTTTGTTTCTTGTGATTTTGGTTAAAAATTCAGGAGAAAGTGTAAATACACATAATAATTTAAACACTAACCCCAATGAAACCTCTTCGTACACTGAAATATATCTGCAGGAAACTTTCTTCCTAAGCACAAATGTCATTGAACACCTCTTGCATACTGAATGTGGTTTCTGCACTCCAAAACAATCAACTTATTCTCCACTAAGAACATTGTTGATCATTTAATTAATGGTTGTGCTCTATACACTGTGAAATATTTGTGTAAATAGGCATACTTGTAGGCCTCAATCTTGCATCATGCAGATCTTTGCACTGTGCACAATCACAGACCTTCCACATTATTCATGTACACTTGCACTCATAAACAAGTTAATTTTCATTTTGCAAAGCTTTTACTGTGCGAAGGACGAGATTTGCACATGATAATAGGTGGTGCATAGGGAAATTAATGTTAAAATATTATTTTTAATTTGTCAAATGTTTGCACACAATGGATTTTCTATGAAATATCACAAATATGCATCTTTTTTTATATTGGAAGTATATGATTTTTCTATTTATCTAAGGACAAACATTGGGATGATAAAAAATATGGAAAATGAGGTATGTGCGAGACAACAAGGGGTTCCATGAGTGCTCTGACAACGTGTTATTTATTTGAACATTGGTGTTACAATTGAATCCATGTATGTGCATGAGAACATAATAGTTAATATCACTATGTTTTATTATACAAAGCTTTTACTGTGATGAGCACAATAACATTCAAGTTTTCAATGTGCAAATATCCACTGATCCATATTTATGAAGGAACGAAATAAAATACATATTTAAATAGAACAAAAAGACACAACAAAATAACATAACTTTAATTAATTAATAACAAGTACTGAAAATTGTTTACATGAAGAATGGAACAAACTAGCCCAGGTGATGGTAGTTTATCTCTAAGAAGATATGTGATGGCTACATGCGTTATGAACTGTCTTACAATGAGGCTCATAGGAATTTTATCACAAAGAAGAAGTGTGAAAACCTAACCCTAGGAGATGAAGCGCCAACAATTTTGGGCCCTATTGGGGTAGGTGGGGTCAACTTCCCAAGGTCGCAACTTCGGCATATGATCTCCATTTGGATATCATAATATCTTGTTTCTAAGATATCTGAGAGAAGTATAAAAATAAATCTATAAAATTGATTAAAGAACTATTTTGGTCTATCCAGTTTCCTAGAAAATATATTTTAGGACCTCAAAAGAACTCTATAATTTTAGGACTCGAAAAATACTAAAAATAGAAAGTTGTGCAAGAATTAAGGAAACTTAATGGAAATAATATTAGGAGTCCAAGTGGAATAGGCGGGTGTCCACCAATATGCACCTGGATTAGTCCTCTCCCTTATGAAGAAAAGGTCCACATTGCGTTGAGTTCCTCCATATGATGGGGAAAATTATGCTAATCTTGGTCCCTGGTGAGCCACTTCCCTTGGTGCGGGAGCTTCATGAATTTGAAAACCTGATACAGTTGTATCCTCTATTGGAAAGTGTGCTTAATCCTTTTTTCCATGACCCATTCAGTCGTGGTTTTTTCAATGCAATATGGGTTGAGATTTATTGGTGTCAACAATTTAACAATGTTTGATGTGTCCAACAATGGTGGAAAGTATGGCCGAAGTTGGTCCACATTAAACATTGGGTGTAGGCCAATGAATGGAGAAATGTTGATCTTGAAATAATTTTCACCCACAACCTTGGTGATGGTGTAAGACCCATATTAGAGTTGTCGAAGCTTCTATGTTGCTCCATTAAGGTGTTAATTTTGCAAATATAACTAAACTTTGTCACCCACTTGGAGCTTATGTGGCACCTGATACTAATCATGAAATTGTTTGTACTTGGTGTTAACTTTATCCATGGTATCATGGAATTGTTAGAAGATTTTATGGATGTGTTCAATAAATATTGTGGCTTTATCAACTACAGACTGAACATGTACAGTCACAAGAGGCATTGCGACATCAATGGGACACAATGGTTGAAATTGCGTGCCCACTTAAAAGGGGTGATGTCCATTCAAGCTATGGAGAGATATGTTTTAGTTGTGTTTCACATATGGAAGACTCTCATCCCATGTCTGTGTATTCTTGGATTTGTACACGCATAGTATGTTCACTATCATCCTATTGACAACCTCTATCTTTCCATCACTCTACTGATGGAATGCAGTCAACTTAATGAGATTAGTGTCCAATAATGACGAGAGGCTCAAATACAATGTGATTAGGAACCTTCTATCTCGATCTAATATAATGGTCTATGGGATCCAAAAATGAACTCGCACTCATTCGAAGAAGAGTTTCATAGTGTCTTCTGTTATGATGCTCTTATTATAAGCCATCAATATAGCCATCTTTGAAAAAATATCAACGATCACAAATACTGTTGAGTAACCAGCTCCAAAAATAGAAGAAAAGAGATATCAACACCTTAGAAATAAGCCACTTCGAGGGGGCAACCTCCAATACATTACATAAATGAACAATTCTTGGATGATACAATTTACAAAACCTCCTTCCTATATATAGTAGTCCATGGGGCCATAATGTAATCCTAGTGGGGCCACAATGTAATCCTAGCTGACCTAACAATAATAATTTAAGGGCACAATAATAACAATATGGGGGTTACAAGGGTACAATAATAACTATAAGGGGGTTACACTAATGATAATAAGGGACTATACTAGTAATATAGGGTCCTAACATGCCCCTCTCCTTCAAAAAAGTGTTGTCCTCAACGCTTGAGTAGCTCTGAGTGCTTCTGTATAAAATTCTCATCCTTCCATTTAGAATCTTCAGTGGGTAAGTTCTTCCACTTGATGAGATACTCTGAAATTGATCGATTCCATAGTTGTCGAGTTCTTGTTTCCGTGACCACTTTAGGTTCCAATATGATTTTTCCTTCCTCATAAAGTTCTAGCAATATTGTTTGAACTAGAATATTTTCACCTATAACATTCTTTAAGCATGAAACATGGAAAAATGGATGCACTCACGAAGAAGCAGGAAGCTCCAATTTGTATCCCATAGTACCAATCTTTTGCAGCACCTTGTAAGGCCCATAGTACTTTGGCGATAATTTATTATCCTTCTTAGCTTGCTTGAGGGACATTTGTTTGTATGGTTGTAGCCGTAAAAATACCCAATCTCCTACATCAAAACTTCTCTCGCTACGATGTTGATCTACCTGTTGTTTCATTCGATTTTGTGCCAAATTCAGGTTATCCTTTAAGAGTTGGAGAACTTCTTGCTGATGCTCGATGTGATCTTCCACTGGTTGAACCTTCGAATTTTCCCTTAAAGATGATGTGATGGATGGTGGATGATATCCATAAAGTTCCATAAATGGGGTCATTTTTGCTGCAGCATGGAAGGAAGTGTTATACCACCATTCAGCAAGAGGTAACCACTTGACCCATTGTGTTTGTTTATCAGATACAAAACAACGAAGATATCCTTCCAAATATTTATTTACTATCTCATTTTGACCATCAGATTGAGGATGATAAGATGAGCTATGAGCTAATTGAGTACCCAAACAAGAAAATAACTCCGTCCAAAAATTTCCAGTAAAAATGGGATCTCTGTCGCTTACAATAACCCTTGGGCTTCCATGTAGCTTTTGAATTCTGTCCATAAATGTAGTAGCAATTGTACTTGCTTTAAATGGATGAGATAATGCACAAAAGTGTGCATACTTGGTAAGTCTATCAACTACCACCATGATGACACTCTTTCCTTCGGACTTAGGTAAACCTATGATAAAATCCATTGAAATCTCCTCCTAATGTTGACTCGAAATGGATAAAGGTTGTAGAATTCCTAGGGTCTTAATTTTCTCAACTTTATTCTGCTGGAAAACCAAAAATTCCACCACAAAATTTTGAATATCAGATTTAAGGCCATCCCAAAAAAATTATTTCTTCACCCTGTGGTAAGTTTTTAAAAATCCTGAGTGTCCTCCTAAAGGAGAAGTGTGAAGTTCAAAAAGAATCTTTTGTTTTAGTTGGGAATTCCTACAAAGATATAAGTGATCTTTGTACCATAAGGAATCATTTTTCCAACTAAATGTATCAGATGTACTAGGATCTTGCTGCAACTTTTGAATGAGTGTCCATACATCTTTGTCCTTCTTCCATTCATATCTTGCTTCGGTTATCCAATATGGTTGGATAATAGAAATGGCACAAAGCAATGCTTCCACCTCTTCATTCTTTCTTGAGAGTGCATCTGCAACAACATTAAGCTTTCCTTTTTTATAGATTATTTCAAAGTTATAACCCAACATCTTTGTGACCCATTTTTGCCGCTCTTATGAAGATATTCTTTGTTCCAAAAAGTGTTTAAGACTATCATGATCAGTTTTTACCTTGAAGTGTCTTCCCATTAGGTAAGTTCGCCATTTCTTTAGTGCATGCAGTATTGCTAACATTTCCTTGTCATAAATAGGTTTCTGTAAATAATTTCATTTGATTGGACGACTTTCAAAATAAATGGGTCTTCCTTCCTGCATTATAATAGCACCAATTCCATTTCCTGAGGCATCACATTCCATAATAATAGTTTTTGTGAAGTCTGGCGTAGCTAAGACTAGTGCTCGACACATTGCCTCTTTAAGATGTTCAAAGGCCTTAGTTGCTTCAGGAGTCCATGAAAATGCATATTTCTTCAATAATATTGTTAGAGGTGCTGCTATTCTCCCATAATTCTTAACAAACTTGCGATAATACCCTGTTAACCCAAGAAATCCTCGCAAATTCTTCATGGTTGTAGGGACTTTCCATACCTTAATGGCTTTAAGTTTGTTAGGGTCTACCTTAACACCCTCGTGAGATACAATATGACCAAGATATTCCACCTCTTGTACTCCAAAGAAACATTTCGATGTTTTTGCATATAATTGTTTCTCCTGCAATAGTTTGAGCACCCTGTCAACATGTTCAACATGATCCTTCCAAGACTTGTTGTAGATTAGTATATCATCAAAAAATACTAGCAAAAATTTTCTAAGGAAGGGTTTGAAAATGGAATTCATCAACCCTTGAAATGTAGAAGGTGCATTGGTAAGGCCAAAAGGCATGATCAAAAATTCATAATGACCCTCATGAGTTCGAAATGTTGTTTTTGGAATATCTTTAGTCTTCATTTTAATTTGATGATATCCTGAATGAAGATCCAACTTGGTAAAATAAATTGCTCCATGTAATTCATCCAATAATTCATCAATCACAGGAATGGGAAATTTATCTTTAATGGTGAGCTTATCGAGCTCCCTATAATCCAGACACATTCGCCATGATCCATCCTTCTTGTGTACCAATACTACAGGAGCAGAGAAAGAACTTTGACTAGGTTGAATTATACCCGCCTCTAACATTTCTGCAATCATATGTTCAATTTTTCTCTTTTGGACGTAAAGATATCTATAAGGCCTAATGTTTGGAGGAACACTTCCTGGAATCAAATGAATAGCATGATAATGATCATGAATAGGTGGGAGTCATTTGGGAGTTTCAAACACCTTGGAATGATTGTCCAAGACTTGTTGGAGATCTGCAGAAGTAGATGATTTTGATGTTGGAACTTCTAGTGAGCATAATTGTGCAACTACACCTCGTTTTTCTTTCTTTAGAAGATTTGTCATGACATTAAAGCTTATTATTTTTCTCGGCTTCCCCGCAATACCCCGTAATTCAACTTCCTTTCCTTCTGAAAAAATTTTGAAGAAAATTTCTTGAAAATTAATAGCTACCGTCCCCAAAGATTGTAACCTTTGTACTCCTAGTACAACATCAGCACCTCCCATAGGAATGGAAAGCATTGGACTAGTCAATACATATTCCCCCATGGTTAGCTTGATATTATGACATTTTCTAGAGAAATTTATAGTTCCTCCATTTGCAACCATCACTTGACATTCTGGTGCTGGGTATAGGAAACAATTTAATTCCTTGGCTACCTTACAATGAATAAAATTATGGGTGCTACCTGAATCAATCAACACTATTACCTTTTTCTTCTTGATTTGTCCTTTTATCTCGAGAGTTTGAGGAGTGGTAATTCCTGCCAGTGCATTACACGATATGGTCGGATTCATTTCTTCCTCTTCTGGGGCTGGTTCCTGGTGTATATCCTCTTCTTGTTCATTTTTTTCTTCCTCTTCACAATCTATGTAAAATAATTTCTTCTCAGCACACTTATGACCTTTAGTGTATTTGCTATCACAACTGTAGCAAAGCCCTTTTGCTCTTTTTTCTTCCAATTGTTGTGGTGTCAACCTTGTAGGTTGTGGTAATCTAGGCGTAGCAACACTTCCTTCTTTATAGAATTGAGTGGTAGGCTTCCTTGTCGCCATAATTTTACATTCAACTTTTCTTGCCAACCCGAATGCCTTCTCCAATGAATCAGGTTCCAAAACGCGAACTTCATGTTGGATGTTATCCTTTAAAGTGCCTAGGAAGAGATCAATCCTGTGTTCCTCTGTAAGATCACTTACCCTTATATTCAATTTTTGGAAGTCCTCAATGTGCTGCCCCACTAAACCCTTTTGTTTGAGATTTATCAATTGGGTAAAGAAGGTGTTGCTCTTTGTATCCTCATAATGTGCTATCATTTCCTCCGTAAAAATTGACCAAGTGACAATTTTTTTACGGGAACAAAGCCATCGATACCATTCAAATGTATTTTGTTCTAAATGTAAAGTTGCAATGCGTACCTTTTGTGTGTTTTGCACGTTATGGAGATCAAAATATTTCTCCATCTGTAGTATCCATGTTACAAGATCCTTTCCATCAAACTTCCTCATCTCCATTTTTGGAATATGGTGGTTCTTCCCGCCAAAATTAGAGTTTATGAAATCACAATTAACATTTATTTTGTTCTCATCATGAGTTTCTTCTAATATCTTTTCACCATTATGAAACATTTCTTGTATCAACTTTGTCAAACCTTCTATGTCTGCTTTTAGATCATTCTTCATGTTTTCCATGTTGTCTTTCATGTCATCCATCTTAACTTCCATTCCAGCTTCCATGCCATCCATCTTAGCTTCCACGCCTTTCTTCAAAACTTCCACTTCATTTTTTGTTGCTCTTTGCGAGAGCGAAATTTGGTGCACTTGCTCTTGTAATTTTGATAGATCATGTTGCAATTCTTCATCTTCATGAGTCATAGTAGAGCCTTCTAAAGGCTTAATAGGTGTTGAATTATTTTTACGGGGAATTTTTTAGAACCCAATACCGATATCTATTCTACAATATGCCCTTGGAATCAATTCAAATTGATTCTTCAAACAAGACTTATGCAATTCGGAAAAAAAAATACACACCTTTTTCTTGCTTTTGAGGAGCTTGATATTGAAATTGGATTATCTCTGTGATTGAAGAAATTTAATATTTGAATTTCAGTAACGACGTAGCCCTTTGAATTCTCTTTCAAATGCCACAAGTCTGACCTAATTTGGATTCTCCAAGAAAACATTGTGTCCAATCTTCTACAATGACCTAATTATGGACTGGTTCGGTAGATCAAACTTGTACGACTTGCCACGTGTCACTGTTTCTTCCTTCGGCTCTGAAATTAATACCCAAGAAACTACAGTCTGTTTACTTGTGAGCACCTTTTACAACACTCCAATTCGATGCTCAGAGAGAGATTTATGAATATTTTCCCACGATCACCTCTTTGAGATGAAATTCGGGAGCATGACAAAGCACTACCTTCCACAGATCATATCTCCAAAAAAATTGCGAACCAAGCTTTGAAAGTTTTTTACGAGTTTCCTCAGCATTTCAGTTTTGTACCCTAAAAATTTCAGATTTTTAACTTTCGTAGAAAAAATGTTATAGTGACAATGCCACGATGACCTATTTAGAGCAGCGAAACCCTAGAATCCAAAGTTCTGATACCAAATGTTGAGTAACCAGCTCCAAAAATAGAAGAAAAGAGATATCAACGCCTTAGAAATAAGCCATTTCGAGGGGGAAACCTCCAATACATTACATAAATGAACATTCTTGGATGATACAATTTACAAAACCTCCTTCATATATATAGGAGTCCATGGGGCCATAATGTAATCCTAGTGGGGCCACAATGTAATCCTAGCCGACCTAAAAATAATAATTTAAGGGCACAATAATAACAATATGGGGGTTAGAAGGGTACAATAATAACAGTAAGGGGGTTACACTAACGACAATAAGGGACTATACTAGTAATATAGGGACCTAACATATACACAGTCATTACCATGCTTGGTAAAAGGGAGGTTGAAATATAGTCCATGGATATGGATTCCCAATGTCAACTAGGAGTAGGAAAAGGAGTGTACATGAATTGCTTCTTAATGGCTGTCTTGGTACTGGATGAAGAAGTGCACGATTTAAAATATTTTCCAACATCCTGTCAGAGTTTTGGCCAATAAAAATATTTCTCCAGTATTGCCACTGTCTTCTCGACACTAAATTTTCCTACAGCCCTTGTATAATGCACCTAAAAAATTAGCTTGGCACAGTCGCTTGAAGGAACAAAAAGGTGTCCCAAATAACACAATCGTTCCATCCTAAAGGTGGAAGTATGAAATATTTTTTCCATCCATCAACATATTGTAGGAGGCAGCGAACTTTGAGTCATTTTCATATAGTTGTGGCCATCCAATAGAGGTCTCATGCCCAAAAGGGTTTATAATATTGGATAGTGATGCAAAGAGGGGGTGAATGAGGCAATATGGAACATGATTTCTTGTATTTAATGTTCAAATGGAATTGTTGCAGATATGCAGACCACTTATGATGAAGATCCCTCTAAAATTTCCCTTTTGTCTGTATGAACTAAAGAAGTCGATGATCTATGTGGATTATCATCTCCTTCCATAGAATGTAATGCTTCCGTTACCAACAATCCTGCATGATGGAATACATGTCTTTATCGTAGGTGGGGTATTTCTTAATTGTATCATAAATTGTCTCACTGTGATAGGCCATTAGATGCCCTTTCTAGGTGAGAAATACATCAATATCATGGTCAGAGGTGTATTTATCAGTTTCAAATGCTTGTTGCAGGTCTAGAAATGTGAGTACTGGTATAGAGAAAAGGTGGTTTTCTATCTGAATGAACGCCTTCTGTTGGGACTTAGATCGAGAAAATTTTTATTTCACTCCACCATTGGTAACTTGACTCAAAGGCAAAGTGATATGATAGAATCCCAACATGAACCTCTGATAAAAATTGGCAAGGCCCAAAAAACTGTGAAGCTCTATCAGAGTGGTCTTGGTTGGAAAATCCCGAATGAATTGGATCTTAACTAGATCCACATGCATGCCTTTCTCATCAATGATGTCACACAAATATTGGACTTGGCTCATGCCAAAGATGCATTTCTCCATGTTGGAACATAGTTTATACTACCATAGGGTTTGAAGGACCTATTAAATGTCTTGCAAGTACTCTTCCCAACTCTTGTTGAATATGAGGATGTTGTCTAGATATACAAACACAACCAAGTTGGTGAAGGGCTACAAGATGTC
The DNA here is from genome assembly GCA_034641835.2 of Pinus albicaulis. Taxonomy (NCBI): domain Eukaryota; kingdom Viridiplantae; phylum Streptophyta; class Pinopsida; order Pinales; family Pinaceae; genus Pinus; species Pinus albicaulis. Next base: position 1,104,172,294 of record CM076580.1, on the reverse strand, counting down.
ATCCATCAACCTCATAAACGTTGCAGGGGAATTTTTCAACTTGAAAGGCATGACCAACCACTCAAAAAGGCCCTCCTTGGATTTGAAGGTGGTATTCCATACATAAGTGGGTTCTATTGGAACTTGGTGATATCCCGACTTCAAATCAATCTTGTTGAAGTACTTGTCCCCCTTGAGCTAGTCAAGAAGGTCATCAATCCATGGGATTGGGTACTTGTTCCTGAAAATGATTTTATTTAGTGCCTGATAATAAATGCAAAGTCTCTAGGTCCCACCCTTCTTTTGTATAAGTATAATCAGACTCTCACAAGGGGAGGAACTTGGTCGGATGTGCAACTTCTGTAGAAGCTCTTGGATCTATCGCTTTATTTTTTCATTTTCTAGAATAGAGCGAAAATATATCGACCCATTGGGTAGAGGTTCTCTAGGATTAAAATTGATCAAATGCTTGACTTGACGGTGAAATCATACCCCTATGAGTGAGGATAATATGTCCCTATATTCTTCAATGAGCTTATCCACTTGCTTCTGCAACATAGAGGAACCCTTCTTGTGGTCCATGGATGTGGCCACAATTCCCCCCTACATGAGAGTGAATTAGAAAGAAAACATATTTCCTGATATAGGAGATGATATTACTACATTTATTAGTAGAGATAAAAGAGATGGAGGTAGGTTGGGCTACCTCTGATATTATGTATATATTACTACACAAATTAATAATGGCAGTGTGAGGAATGGAATCATACAAAACATGGTGCTTCCATAAGTACGATTGGACTAATAACACATCACATACTTCAATAGGAGCAACATGACATAATATCTCATATGTGAAGGGATTTATGCTATAGGGAAGGTGACACTTATGGGCTTATGAAAATATGTCATCCTTGGTGGAGCCACCCAATGGTGTATGGGTGCGGGTGTTTTTTGGTCGGTAGACACAATCACTTAATGGCCTTTGCTAATATGAGGTTCTTTCGGCTCATGCTGTTGATAATGAACTGAAACAAAGATCCCTTCATCCAGATATGTGAGTGGAAGAGGGAATCCACGTCCTATAGATATTTTGGCTTAATATTATAGACCTTGGTGGTGGAAACAATGGCGCTAGGCTTCACATCAATAATCTGCTTCCCCTTTGCATTCCCCTTGTCGGGTTATAACTTAGAATCTGAACATGCATTTGACTCTGAAGTCTTCAACTCAACCACCAGTGACTACTTGGTGAAACACTCACGTGTGTTGTGAGTGGGGCTCTTATGTAACTCACCCCACCTTGACTTTTTCCTTTGTTTTTCGGTTTTGGGGTGCCTTTTCCCTTCTTTGCATTTGCAGATACAAATTATTGCTTCTTCTATTTTAATTTATGCTCAATATTGAAAACATATCAATACCTGGTTCTAAGAGAGGATATGTCTAGGAACTCTATCTCATCCTGAATTTATTTTTGTAGAAAAACATGGTAATTGAGTACCATATTCTACTCATAATCTTTGATACCCAACTTTGTGCAAAGGGTATGAAAAATATTTGCAAACTCCCACACATCTGGGTCCCTTCCTTTTCACATTGTGGTCCATTTTTTGTACTTATCTTCATATATAGCTCCCAACATGCTAATATTTTTCCTTGGCGATGTCTCACAAAGAATTCCAAATGGGTATGGCTAAAAAAAATGAGGGTTCTTTCTTGTCCCTCTTCTCATAGTAGGTTTCCCACAAATCCTTAATGTGGGGGGCGAATTTGAGAAGTGCAAAAGTAATATTTTCCCTATTGAAAAATTATGAACCAAAAATATCCTTCTAACATATTTAACAATTTATCTACACCATTTGTGTCCATATAGGCTTCATATATAAGGATATCGAAGTTAACCTGTACCTTGAAGGGGTGATACCTCCAAAGTGACTGTTGGATGAAGATGCATCACCTATTGGCATATGTTAAAGGATCTAGGAAAATTTCTCCATCATCTCATTCCTTTGCTGCTCAAGGGCTTCTTCAAGCAAACATTTTATAGGATCTCTTTCTCTCTCATATTTAGTTTCTTTTTCCATGGGAGGTCATCGGTGTTGACAGGGATGATATTGCAATGGCTCAACCAGTTCAAGTCCCAACTCATTTTACCATGACCTCGTTAGGGACATGCACAAAACAATAGATATTGAGAAGCCTGCTATAATAGCACTAATTCATATTTATGAAGGAACAAAATGAAATAAAAATTTAAATAGCGCACATAGATAGAGTGAAAGAAAAAAATTTCAAATAATTAATAACAAGTATTGATATTTTTTAATGTGCAAAATGGAACAAACAAGTACGGGCGATGGTGTTTTATCTTTGAGAAGAGATGTGAAAACTACATGCCTTCTGAATTTTTTTAAAATGAGGCTTAGAGGACTTTTTATCATAAATAAGAAGTGTGAAACCCTAACCATAGGAGATGAAGCGCCAATGGTTTTGGGCCATGTTGGGGTAAGTTGGACCGCCAACTTCCTTGGGTCAAAAATTTGGCATAAAATCTTAATTTTGCTATAATAATACCTCATTTCAAAGATCTGTATGAGCAGGAGAATAAACAATATGTGAAATGTAATTTGGCACTTTTTTTATCTCTCTGTTTTACCATAAAACATCTTTTAGGACCTTAAAACAACTCTATAAATTTAGGACCAAAAAACTAAAAAAAATATAAATTTGTACTAGAATTAAGGATACTGAAAGGAAACAATGTTGGGGGTTTAATTGAAATAGGTAGGTGTCCACCAATATTCATGTGATCATTCCCCTCACCTGATGAAGTAATGGTACACAATGCATCATGTGCCTCCATAACATGGCGAAAATTATGCTGAACTTGGTCCCTAGTGAGCCACTTGCGTTAGTGCAAGAGATGACCTAATTTGAAAACCAGATATAGTTGGATCCTATGTGGGTGAGCATAGTTAATATATGTGTCCATGACCCGGTCATTCATGGCTTGTTCAATGCAATATGGGTTGAGCTATGTTGGTGTCAACTACTCAACAATTTATGATGTGTCCAACAATGCTGTAAAGTATGGCTAAACGTGGTCCACATTAAACAATGGGTGTAGGCCAAGGAATGGAGGAATGGTGAGCTTGAAATAATTATCACCCACAACCTTGGTGATAGTGTAAGGCCCATATCAAAGTGGTCATTCTTCCAATGGGATCCATTAAGGTGTTCCTTCTGCAAATGTAACCAAAATTTTTCACCCACTTGGAACTTATGTGGCACCTGATGTTGATCATGACATTGTTTGTACTTGGAATTAGCTTGATATAACATATCATGGACCTATTGGTGGATGTGTTTTATGCATGCAATAAATTTGGCGGTTGTATCTCCTTTGGACTGAACATGTGCAAATTTTTCCTGTGTAGTCAGAAGAGGCATTGCGACACCAAGGGGACATAGTGGTTGAAATCCCATGGCTACTTGAAAGATGCTGGCTAGTAAAGCTATGGAGAGCTTTGTTATAGTTATGTTACACATAGGGAAGACTCTCGCCCCATGTTCGTGGATTCTTGGAGTTGTACATGCATAGTATGTGCACTATCATCATGTTGAAAACCTCTATATAGCCATGATTATTCCAATGGAATGCGCTCGTCTTGGTGAGTTCAGTGTCCAATAATAACCATAGGCTCAACCATAATTTGATCATCAAATTTCTATCTTGATCTAGTTCAAAGAGGAGTTGGGCAGTGTCTTCTTCTGTGATGATATTCTTGTAGGCCATCAATATAGCTATCTTAGAAAATATATCATTGAACACAAATACAAAATTATTACCATGCTTGGTAGAAGGGAGGCCACACATAATGTCCATGGAGATGGATTACCAAGGTCGGCTAAGAGTAGGAAAATGAGTGTATAATCATTGCTTCTTAATGGTTGGCATGGCGATGTCATAATAAGTGCAAGATGTGATGTATTTTTCAACATCCGGTCGAAATTTTGGCCAATAAAAATATTTTTGTAGTACTGTAACTATATTCTCGACACAAAAGTGTCCTACTTCCCTGATATAATGCGCCTCCAAAATTAGCTTGGCACACTCACTTTAAGGAACACAAATTTTTCTGAGATAGCACAGCAATCCATCCTGAAAGTTGAATTCTATAATTTCCTTTCCATTCAACAACATCTTGTAGGTGGTAGCGAACTCTAAGTTACTTTCATATGGATGTGGCCATCCATACGTCTCGTGCCCACAAGAGTTTAGAATAGTTGTCGGTGCTGCAACCAGGGGTCGACAGAGGAAATATGCAACATGATTGTTACTACCCTTCTTGTTTTTAATCTTTAAATGGAATTTTTGTAGATTTGTGGACCACTTATGATGGAAATTGTTCTGCAACTTCCCTTTTATCTGTATGAATTTAAGAGGTCAGTGATCTTTGTGGATGACCGTATCCTTCCCTAGAATGTAATGTTTCCATTACTGGAAAGCTTGCACAATGGAATACATCTTTTTATCATACGTGGGGTATTTCAAAATTGTATTAGAAAGTGTCTCACTGTGATAGGAAACTAGATTCCCTTGCTAGGTGGGAAGTGAACCAATAGCATAGTCGGAGGGGTTTGACTATATTTCAAATGGTTATTGTAGGTCTGGCAGTGTGAGTAATAGTGTAAGGAAGAGGCAGTGCTCTAGCTCAATGAATGCCTTCTTTTGGGAATTGGAATAGGAAAAATTTTCTTTCACTCTGCTTTGGTAGCTTGACTCAAAGGCCAAGTGATATTAGAGAATAAAAACATGAACTTATGATAAATATTGGCAAGGACCAAAATGTGGAAAATGTGCATGCCTTTCTCATCAATTATGTAACCCAAATATTGGACCTGGCTCATGCTAATGTTGCATTTCTCCAAGTTGGCATTAGTTTGTGTTGTCATTGGATTTGAAGGACCTACCGAATCTGTTGCATGTTATTTTCCCAAATCCTGTTGAATATGAGGATGTCACCCAGATATACAACCACAAATGAGCTAGTGAAGGGACGCAATATGTCATCTATCAGCCTCATCAAATTTATAGGGGAATTTGTCAAAGTGAAATGCATGAATAACCACTCTAAAAGGCCCTCCTTGGATTTTAAGGAATTCTTACATATATATGTGGGTTCTATTGGAACCTGGTAATATCCTGACTTCAAATCGATCTTCCTGATGTACTTTCCCCCCTTGAGCTAGTCAATAAGGCAATCAATTTGTGGGATTGAGTGCCTGTTTCTGAAAGTGTTTATTTTAGTGCCCAATAATCAATGTAGAGTCTCTAGGGCCCATCCTTATTCTATAAAAGTATAATGATGCTCCCACAAGGTGAGGAACTTGGTCGTATGTTCCATTTTTGCAGGAGATCCTGGATCTGCCACTTGATTTTTCCATTTTCTAGAATAGAGCGATTATATATTGGCCCATTGGGTAGAGGTGCTTTTGGCATCATATCGATTGAATGCTTGACCTGACAATGCAAAGGTTCCCCTGTTGGTGAGGAGAAGATTTAAATATATTCTTCCACGACCTTATCCACATAGTTCGATTGCATAGAGGAACACTTCCCGGGGAACATTGATGTGGCCATGATCTCCCCCCTACTTGAGAGAAAATCAGAAAGAAAAAAATTTCCTAGTCTTGGAGATTATCTTACTGCATTTCTTTGCAGAGATCAAAGAGATGGTGGTATGTGGGGCTACCTTCAGTATCCTATATAGCTTATTGATCAAAGTGATAATAATAGTGCAAGGCCTAAACTGATACATAGAATGGCGCTTCCACAAGTATGGTTGGCGTAAAAATGCATCACAAAATTCAAGAGGAGAAACATCACACAAATATCTCATCTATGAAGGGCTTGATGATATAGGGAAGGCAACATTGTTGGATGACACGAAGATCTCATCCCTATAGGAGCCACCTAACGGTGTATGGTTGTGGGTGTGGTGTGATCGATAGGCCCAAATATTTAATGAACTTTGCTGATATAAAATTCTTTTGGCTCCGACTATTGAAAATAAAATACAACGAAGATCCCTTTACCCAAATCTATGAGTGGAAGGGAAACTCCCCTTCCTCTTGATCTCTGTGATCAATATTTAGGATGTTGGTGGTGGAAATAGTGACGTTGGGTTCCTCATCGATAATATTCTTCCATTTTTCAATCCCCTTGTCAGGTTCTAACTCAGTGTTAGAACATGCATCTGAATCTGAAGCCTTCAGCTTGACCACTAGTGATTGCTTGGCATGATACTCACTTGTGTTGTGAGTGGGGATCATGTTCCAATCACACCACTTTCATGTGTCCTTATTCATCTTCATGGTGTTATTATTTGTTTGCAACTTCAATAGGTTGTCCCAGGTCACCCTACCTTGGATTTTTCCATTATTCTACAGTTTGGGGATGTTTTTTCCCTAAAAATTACTAGATCCAAATTATTTCTTCTTCTGTTTGAATTTATGCTCGATATTAACAACATATAGATATGTGAGGCCAAGTGACGATATGTATAGGAACTCAATCTCATATTGAATGTATTTTTGTAGACAGTCGCAGTACTTGAGTACCAGATGTTGATTAAATCCTTGATACCCAACTTTGTGTGAAGGGTATGAAAAATATTTGTGAACTCCAACATGTAATGGTCCCTTCCATGCCACCATCTATTCCATTTTATGTACTTATCTTCATAGCTCCCGACAAGGTAATATTATTCCTTGTCGACATGTTGCAAAGAATTACAAGTGGGTGCAACTGAAAATAATGAGGGTTCATTCTCGTCCCTGTACTCACAATAGGTTTCCCACCAGTCCTTGAAACAGGGGATGTATTGAGGAGTGAAAAAGTAACCTATTATAAAAATTATGAAATGAAAAGTATCCTTCCAACATATTTAGCCATTTATCTATGAATCTACATCTATATCACCTTCAAATATAGGGATATCGAAGTTAGCTTTTACCTTGAAGGAGTGACACCTCTAAAGTTTCTACTGGATGAAGATGTGACACCTATTAGCATTTTACAAAGGATCTGGGAAAAAGTGTGCATCATCTCGTTCCTTTACCACTCGAGGGCTTCTTCAAGCAACAATTTGATATGATCTCTTGCTCCCTCATGTTTCTTTTCTTCCACCATGGGAGTTCGTAGGTGTCGGTTGGGACGGTCTTGCAAGGGCTCAACTAGTTCAAGTATTTACTTCTTATACCATGACCTTGTTGGGGACATGCAAAAAAAAATAGTGAAAGAGTATATGACTCTACTTTTGAGAATGGAAATAAGAAATATTGAAAATGGCACCCATGAGGCTTTTGTTTTAAATTTTCCTTAATTAAATTAGAAGTAAATTATAATTCCACATCACATGAAAACTTGTAAGTGTTAACTGAGTCAGGAAGACTTAGTTATCTGAGTCAATTCGAGTTGAGGGTAAAACTAGAGGCATGTAGGGGGTCTCCTACTTTTTAGGATCCTTGGTTGATTTATTTGTGAGTTAAAATTAGTTTAACTAGTTCTAACTGAAGGATGAACTAGTGATAGGTCCAATGAATTAAATCTGATTTAATTCACATGTAGTGATTAGTAAATTAACTAATATTTCTCTATAAATAGTTTTTGCATATAAGTTCTAAGAAATTCCTATTCAATATTTGGATTAAAGGGAAGATGACTCTTAGTTGTATAATTAGAAAATTGTACAGGTCATGCATGAGGTCATCAGGAAGCCTTCGATGTACTACAAAATCATTAATTGGAAATTTTATTATTAATAGAGGCACAATTAGCCCAGGAATGTGTAAGCAAGGTTGTTTAGGAAGAGGCAAGCAAGTGGTTAAATATTGGACCAAACTTTCTTAGATCAGTTCCAGGATCAAAGCATGATCAAAGTGAGACAATCAACATAGTGTAGAGGTTTCTCAAGAAGAGAAATATCATTGTATTGTTTCAAGTTCTTGAATTTATGAAATATATAGATAGCGGTGTTTTTAGCTGAGGCTTCCCCTTACACATCTTTTTTTGTGTGATTGAAAATTATTTCTCTTACTTGTTCATGTGATTGTGCAATCGTAATTGGTTTCTGCAATTTGTAGAATTGATTCAATATTTTGTTTTAGCATATTACAAGATCAATTGAATATATTTATATATTTCTACATCTAATACTGATAATTCATATTTATGAAGGAATGGAATGAAATACAAATTTAAATAGAACACAAATATAGAACGAAAGAACATAACTTCAATTAATTAATGACAAGTACTAAAAATTGTTTGCATGTAGAATGGAACAAACTAGCTCGAGAGATGGTATCTTATCAATAAGAAGATATATGATAGCTACATGCCTTCCGAACTATCTTACAGTGAGGCTCAAAGTCATTTTTATCATAAATTGGAAGTGTGAAACCCTAACCCTAGGGGATGAAGTGCCAATAATTTTTGGACCCATTGGGCTATGTTGGACTGCCAACTTTCCAAGGTCGTAACTTTGGCATATGATCTCTATTTGGATATCATAATACCTAGTTTCAAAAATCACCTTGAGAAGGTGAAAAAATAATATGTGCAACAAATTTAGGAAATTTTGGGCTTTCTCTGTTTTCCCATAAAACATCTTTTAATACTTCCAAATGACTCCAAAATTTTAGGAATTGAAAAACTGCTGAAAACATAAATTTGTGCTAGAATTAATGAAAATTTAAGGAAATAGTGCTGGGGGTCCAAGTGGAATAGGTGTGTGGCCACCAATATCCACCTAGATCATCCGCATTTTGCACTAAATGCTTTCATTGCTGATATTTTAGTATTAAAACATAATCCATATTTACTATTTTAAATACCATTGTTTATGCTTATATTATTCATAATATTTTACTTGTAAATAATTTATACTACAAATATTTAATTGATTCTATAAAAACCAACATTTCATTGAGCAGATAATTTGTTTATGGGATGTGCGGAAGTACAGACAAGTTTCATTGTGCAGAGGAATCTTTCATGATTTCATTGTGTGGATCTTCGCACTCTGCATTGAACGCTTTCATTGCTAATATGTAATATTCCTAAATTAGCATGAAGCTAATAGGAATATTGATTTTTTCTCTTGTCATGCAATTAAATGAATAAATGGGTAGGGAGACCCATAAATCTCTTTAGTAGGAATAAAATATCTCTTAATGTGAAAATGGATCATCTTCATAGCTGGATAAAACACCTTCATGTATGAACATGGGCTAATGCATGTGGACAAGGTTAAGTTTGACCAACTCAACAACTCTGGTATGGAGGGAGTGGATCATTAATGAGAAACAATGCAGTGTGAATGGGAGAAGTCTCCATGATAGTAGTAAGCCTAATGTGTGAGACCCAAGGTGAGAAGGCTCACATTTTTTATAAGGAGGGTAAGTCAAACATATATGGTTATGTTATTGATTATTGATTTTGTGGTATGTATGACTTCTTGTACTCTCTAGCTGTTTAGCTAATATTGTTGTGTTGTTTAGCACCGGGTGTTCCCGAGCGGGGATCCCACCTCTTCCTTGAGGTAGCCTCTAGGAAGAGTATTTTACTATCATTTCCACACTCCGTAATTCTGGACAAGCTTCAGTATTTAGTTACAACGTAGTATCTATTCAAATTTTTGTTGTGTTGCAGGGTGTTGTAGTGGAGGGCTGAGAAACCCACTTTCTGAGCTAGTTTTTTAGGGGAGGAAGCATTCTTCTCATTGGGAGGTCAGCACAGGAGGTTCTTGAGATTTATTTCACATATTGGCAATAGGCAAATATATTCCCATCATCTACAACATAGATTCCCTCTTTGACTTTGTTATTTCAGTGAGCACTTATAGTGGAGGTTTCAGTGCTTGATTTGGAGGGTGAGATCTTCAGTTTTAGGATTAGCCTTTCACTTGGAGACTTTGTTGGAGTAGTTATATTAATTTATTTATGAGTTCAGCCACCTCCCAATATTCAGTTTTGCAACTGAAATTCATCCCTAGGGCTGCATTCCGGCATTTTGGTATTTTGGGTATTTCCGAAAACCCTTCCTCGGTTGCCTTGGAAATGTGTTTGGGAGCCTAGATCATCACTCCAAACATTTTTTGAGCTATATAATAGTAGATCCATCTTTTTATATATTTCTGTATCAATTTATTCCCTAAAACTGTGCTTTCATGGCTCATGGTACTTGTATAGAAGTAATTTCTCATGTATCCACATATTTTCTTAGAGGAGGCTTGTTTTATATTGCTTGAGTGACCTGATCCTCAAGGTCATGTGCCTAATATTTGCTGATATGATTAATAATATAGTTGTAAATTTGTCTCATATCATGGTGTATTGATTTATTCACTGCTATTTCCATTATTGTGTTCAAACATTGCTGCTTCCCCATTTGGGAATATTATAGTGGTATCAGAGCATAATCTTGGCTCAGCCTGTGGATCTCAGCCAATATGCTAAAAGAAGAATAAGAAGGATGAGGAAGAGATAAACATGATGGAAAGAATAAGTTTTATCTCATTTATTTTTAGATCTAAGAGAGACCTCACCAAGAAGGTCAAGCAAAGAAAAGTGGAGAAAAAAATGAAACCACACTAGGTTTTCAAGGTGAGGAAGTTCCATGTACTTCCTATCAAAAAAATAAAGATTTGGTATTGCATAGAGCTCTAAAGAAACATACTAGGCCATTTTATTTTGAAGAAGAAGACAAAAGGAATGGATATGGAGGGCACTTATATCATGAGATCCTAAGTAATTATCTCACAGAACATAAGTCTCAACTTAGAGCTTTCATGGAGAATCTAACTCTCCCACAGTTCATTCAACTCAAAGAAGAAAGAAGACTTTACGGAAATAGATTTATATTGTCTACATTTGATGGATCATCCACATGCATAACAAGGACTTGGGGAATGAATTTGGATGCATTTTTCCTGCTACATTTAGTAGGAGAGAAATAGGTTGTTGAGATTGCACGCTGCACCTTGAGGGTGAAGAAAAAATTTGTTGGTTTAGCCATTTGAGTCATGCAAGAGTGATTTCATATGTAGATTTTACTCAAAGGTTGATCAAGAAGATTGGTAAGAAGAAATTAGAGGAGAATAAACTTCCACCACCACGTGCTGCGGGAACACTTGCATCAGGAGAAAGAACACTTGCACCTTTGCAAAGTGGTCTTGATCTCTTGACATTTAGAGTCCCATGCACTATTCTGGAGATGCATGAGGAGGAGGAGACTTTTACTAGTCCTGATGCAGCCATAGAAGAACAACCATCATCATCAGTAGTTGGGGAAGTCATCACATCAGAGGAAGGAACCCTTTTAGTAATACAAGATTTTCCCAAGCAAAACCAAGGTATGAAAATGTTTCAACTTTATATCATTTCAACACATCTTATGGAGAAGTGTGGGAATATTCCATTGCATGACCTAAGGTGAAGATACAATGCTGATTTGGAGTAGAAAACTATCACTTCTCTGAGGAGCCTTGAATTGTTCAAGAAGGAGATGTACATTCATCCTAGTGTGTCATTTTTGAGCTGCACACAATTCTTGGGGTTGGAGTGTAGATTTTTGGAGGATAGGATGAGCATTGTCCTAAAAAATCCAATGTAGAACTATATGTTCAACATTGAGCATGAGCATGAGACAGTGAGTGCACCATTATGGAGATCAAAATAATTGTCATGGAGTAGTAGTGATGGGTTGGGGGCCCAACCATTATTGGATCATTCCAATGACCTTTCTACATGTATAGCATAGGATAGGCAAATGGTTGATGGAGGACATATTATGATGGATACTTCTTGATGAGAACTTCACATATTAATGAGAAGTTTTTTCCAACACCTTGTTTGGATCCTTATGGGGTCAACTTGGTCATTGATGAGTGGTCTTCATTTGGAGATCTCCATGAGGTTGTACTTCAACATCCCATTAAGTAAAAATATATAAATCTGATTTGGGAGGACGGTATGCTCCATTGGAGGAATACCCATTGGGAGCATGATAGTAGACAATCACCATTGGTTGGTTGGGAAATGTTGATAAGAAAGAGGTTGGAAATACACTTGCAGATCTATGACACATGGTGGCAGGAGGCAAGGCTGTGTTGGCTACTCTTGAGAGAGTTTGGCCATAATGTGACATATCCTTTGTCAAAAGGTATGTTATGGTTTGAGACATTGCATGGCACCCATATGGTATGGCAGCAGAATATTTGGTTGTATGGGGCATTCTACAAGTCAACTATCATGATGTTACTCCATGACTTCTATGATGGTGAGATGAGGGAGAAGAAAGAGATGTTGTTGCTTTGGTTACTCTTGAGAGAGTATGGGATGATTTTCTCCCATACTTTTAATGATGTTGCAGGAGTAGGTGATGTCACCATCATGGTGCAAAGGTGATACTCCTTAGATTTGAAAGAGTAGGAGGTACTTCCACTTTGGAAGGGATCTCCCATATATAACAACATTATGGTAGATGAATTTTTCATTTGGTATGTCAAAGAAGGGAGCCATGAGATGACCGAAGCATTTTTAAAAAGGCCAACAATGCTATCACTTGGGAGCTTGGGTTTGTTGATAGAGTGTTCCTAGGCTCACTTCACATATGATGCACTTGATCGAAAAGTAGAAGATGAGAGCAATGGAGTAGTGGATGGAGACATATATTACCATGATATGATCTTCTTTACTTGGATCTCCAATCATAAGAATAAGGTTTTGCATGCAACACATGGTTCATCCATCTTCATGGAAATATGTCATACCACTATGGTGGGATCATTCATGGATATTATTATCAACTTACTCTCAGTACATGGTAATAGTTGTGTTTTTTCACTTATTGATTATCTAACACAGTATTTTCATTCTCTTTCCATTTCTATACAATGCATTTCTCCTCAAGAGGGCAAGCCTCTATTTGGGCTTCATGGTCATTTTGGGACCAACAACAGTGATGGGGATAGCCATCTCTTGCATGGATTTGGGCAAGCATTATAATATTCTTTCTATGCTCAGTTGATACATAATGCCATTTACTATTTTCTAGTAGAGGAGATGACATGCACAACTAGCAACTTTTTGGGAGATAACTTGCCATGTTATGTTTTGAAACAACAAATAGAAAAACTACGTTGTGACCACTTGGAAAATTGTTGATACCTTCCAGCACTATATGAAACCTTCATTATATTTCTCATTTGGATGCGATATGGTGATGATGTCCTATTCATCATATATGGGGTGGTTTGGGCCAGCATGATTCATGACTCTAGAGAGAGGATCTTTGAAGATCCATTTTTTTTCTTTCCTCTTGAAGGAAACATTATTGCAACCCAAAATAAATAGTCAATGTACACTTATCATAAGTGGAGAGAGATAAAACATGGGATAGACAATTTGGTCTATCAAGTTTAGCAATGCAGCCCACCCATTTTGCAGGAGCCTAAGGTGGAGGAGTATTTCTATGAGTTACCATTTTGGAGAGTGACTAATTTTGTTTAGATGATAGCTTGGGGATGGGAGCTTCACATGGGAATGATGGTTCCCAATATATTTAAGATTCCATGCCTGAAAAAAGGTCTCTAGAAATAATTTTGTTGCCTCCATGGGTATTCCATTTTCTCATGATGATAACTATTTGGGATTTTCACCAAAAGCTAACTTGCATACTTGGGAGTAGCAACTTGGAGACTTATTGATGAGACATCATCTTGTACTTTGGAGGAGCTTATCATATGAGGATGCTACAAGAGGAGGAGAGGAGGCTCTTAAGTTCTATCTTGCAGTTTCTTGAGGACAAGCAACATTTGGGAGGTGAGGATTGTAATATTCTTAAATTAGCATGCATCTGTTTGGAATATTAATTTTTTCTCTTGTCATGCAGTTATCTTAATAAATAGGTAGGGATACCCATAAATCTCTTTAGGTGGAATAAAATACCTCTTTATGTGAAAAGGGATCATCTTCATAGCTGGATAAAACACCTTTATGTGTGAATAGGGGCTAATGCATGTGGAAAAGGTCAAGTTTGACCAAATCAACAACGTTGGTATGGAGGGAGTGGATCATTAATAAGAAACAATGCAGTGTGAATGGGAGAAAGTATCCATGATAGTAGTAACCATAATGGGTGGGACCCAAGGTGAGAAGGCTCACATTGTTTATAAGGAGGGAAAGGCAACCATAGATGGTGATGTTATTGATTACTGATTTTGTGGTCTGTATGACTTCTTGCACTCTCTAGCTGTTTAGCTGAGATTGTTGTGTTGTTTAGCACCGGGTGTTCCTGAGCGGGGATCCCACCTCTTCCCTTGAGGCAGCCTCTAGGAATATTATTGTACTATAATTTCCACACTCCAAAATTCTCACCAAGCTTTAGTCTTAAATTAAAGTGAAGTATTTGTTCAATTTTTTTTTGTGTTGCGAGGTGTTGCAATGGAGGGTTGAGAAACCCACTTTCTGAGCTAGTTTTTTAGGGGAGGAAGCATTATTCTCATTGGGAGATCAACATAGGAGTTTCTTGAGCTTTCTTTCACATCTTGACCCTTTCAACCTATTTCCATCATCTACAGTGCATATTCCCTCTTTGACTGTGTTATTCCAGTGAGCACTTGCAGTGGAAGTTTCAGTGCTTGATTTGGAGGGTGAGATCTTCAGTTTTAGGGTCAACCTTTAACTTGGAGGCTTTTTTGGAGGAGTTATATTCATTAATTTATCACTTTAGCCACCTCCTTGTCGTATTCAGTTTTGTAGCTGCAATTTAGCCATAGGGCTACATTCTGACATTTTGGTAGTTTGGGTATTTCCGGAAACCCTTCCTAGGTTGTCTTGGAAATGTTCTTGGTAGCATAGATATTCATTCGTAACATTGTTTGAGCTATATAATAGCAAATCCATATTGTTATATCTGTATGTAGCAATTTATGCTGTAAAACTACGCTTTCATGGCTCATGGCACTTGTATAGCAATATTTTCTCATGTATTGACATATTTACTTAGAGGAGGCTTGTTTTGTATTGCTTGAGTGACTTGATCATCAAGGTATTGTGCCTATTATTTGCTGATATGTTTAATAAGATGGCTGTACATTTTTCTCATATCATGGTGTATTGATTTGTTCATTGTTATTTCCATTATTGTGTTCAAACATTGCTTCTTCCGCATTTGGGAATATTACATAATATTTCAGTGTCGAAACATAATACCTATTTGATAGTAATAATAACATTGTTTATGCTTATATTATTGATAATATTTTAGTTTCCAATAATTCATACTATTGATATTTAATTGACTCATTGTACAAAGGATGTTTTATTGATAATATTTTAGCATTAAAACATAATCCATAGCTATTATTCGTAATGAATTGACTCACTTCATTTTACCGTACTACATAGTTTATTTAGAATTCCTGTCTGTGCAAAGGAGCCCCAATTCTTTCTACATAGTGAAATTACTAATAACTTCCCCATAAAGCTAATTTTGTACTCAACGCATTTTAGTTAACTATTGAGTACGAATTACAATTAAAATATCCCTATGTACTTCCCTCATTCCACATAAATTCCATACATGCATTTGTTCTTTGCAAACATGCATAAAAAAATGCACTATCAGTAGTAATATCCATTTATTATAAAATACATTGTTATCTTGTTTCATTTACTTTCGAGTATATTATATTCTTGGTAAAATTCCTCCCCCCCCCCCACTCCTCCACAAGGATTCATAGCTCTATCAAATCAAAGCTCTACACAATTTCTCTCCCACACATACTTTGTCCTTTCCAGAGTAAAATGTCAACACATGGAAAGATTTTAACAATATTTTCATCCTTGTCGAACAAATTTCCTTAAGCACTTCATCTCTCCCACACATACCTGGTTCTACGCACTGTAAAATATCTTCACAATGAAACATAATAATATTCCTGGCTCTCTTGCACATACCTTGTCCTCCATAAATATTCATGCAATATATGATATACGATATAGAAATTTGTAAAATTAATAGTCATGTCTACACATTATGCATCATTGTGTTGCAAAAAGTATGTGCAATTATGCATTGTAAACAAGGTGCATTATACTCGTTCTTCATCAATTGGCATATTGTGCAAAAAGATTTTAACAATAATTTCGTTCCTACCAAATAAAGTTCTCTATGCACCCTCGTTCTCCCGTACATATCATGTCCTACGCATTGTAAATTATATGCACAATGAAACATAATCATATTTATTTGAAATTTTATCATAGTTAAAAGAAATTAAAGTTCCTCTGCATCCCCATATTGTCATGTGCAAGTCTCTGCACATGACAATAAGTTCTTCTATTGCATTTTTTTCTATATATTTTAGTTGTGAATAATGCATATATTTGTATATTTTTTTCTCGAATATCCTTGCATAGATTTTGGTATTTTATAGATATCAGTAGTCAATTGAATAAATATTGC
The DNA here is from genome assembly GCA_034641835.2 of Pinus albicaulis. Lineage (NCBI taxonomy): Eukaryota > Viridiplantae > Streptophyta > Pinopsida > Pinales > Pinaceae > Pinus > Pinus albicaulis. The sequence continues at coordinate 1,104,155,778 of CM076580.1, read as the reverse complement.
GCTCTGTGCAAAAAAAATTCTGTAGAAAACCGCATTTCATTGAGCATAAGCTTTGTTTATGGTTATGTTCTTGAAATTAGGTAGATGTGTGGAAGTGAAGACAAGGTTCATTGTGTGTATTTTTACTAATATTTTAATATTAAAATACAATATATATTTTTCGTTCACAATAAGATTGTTTATTCTTATATCATTGATATTATTTTAATCGTAAATGATGCATATCTTCGTATTTATGCATATGTTTCAAAAGTAGACACATGTGTGGAAGTGCAGATGAAGTCCATTGTGCAGAGGTTAGTCTCCTATACCAATAGGTATCATTTTTCATGATTGTCTTGATTGAACTATGGAATATGTTCAAACCTTTTTCTTGAGCAAAGGTGTTCCATATTCTTGAAAAACCAAAAAATCAAAAATTAAGAAAAAAAATGTAAAGAGGGTATACCCTAAGAGAAAAATAAAAGGGTAAGAAAAATAAAAATGGCCAAAAAAAGCAAAAGAAATGAACCCCAAACAAAAAATAGGCCAAAGAAAGTGTGCAAATCCAAATGCCACTACTTTTTATTTTGATGTAATAAACAAATTGTGTGCAGCTTGTCAAAATTTTGCCACAATTTATGAAGGGTCAAACTGTTTAAACTTGACTTATTCATATTTCAATTTCATGTTATAGAATAGAGAATAAATATCTGACCAAACAGTTTAATCTTGGCAGATAAGTAAATAGGTAGAGTTATTAAAAGGTGCTCAACAGTTTAATCTGAGCCCTTGGATGTAATAAGTGTAGAAATAGATAGATTTATCATGTAAAAAGAAAAGGTTGAAAAGGGTTTGCAAGTCTAAATGCACCCTAATAAAGAAGATAAAATGGTAGTAGTAGATAGGGTAGGTAGATGGTGTTGCAAAGTTTTATCTGATGAATGATGCTGCTAAATGTTTTTGATCCTTTACTTTCATCACAAATACTGAAGCAGGAAATACACTGGAAAATCACAACAAGCAAAGTCAAAATCATTAACTTCCCTCATCACTTTCCCCTTAAAGTTTTACTAATTTCCCCCAAAGTACTAGGGTACTTGGAGATCAAAAGGGCTCAAGGCATTTCCTTGACTTTTGGAGGGACCGGACCCTCGGCCTAATGATCAAAAAGACCTAAGTACTTGAGATAATTCATCATTATAATCATTCATCTTTAACCTTTTCCTAAGTAAAATCTCATTTTGCTTAGGAAAAATATGCAAAATTCCACAAAAATCCCTCAAAATAACTTACTATTCTAAGTTTAAGTGTTGAAGATGAGATATTGCAATTTACTTCAGAAATTGTCACTTTCTTAGATGAGCAAAGTGTTTTGAGTTCCCTTGTCCCTTTGTCATATTAATGTTTAACTCTAGTTACTAAATCCCTAGTGAAAATGCCTTATCCTAAGTATATAATTCCTTTTAAATTAATATCCCAAAAAAACCCTCTATTATGTTTTAACCAAAGTATTTACTTCCCAAATATTCATTAAAAACCCGCTTCATACGCCCTTTGGTTAAATATATCCTTATATCATAGTCCCGCCCCTATGGTAATTAAATAATGTTTATCTATTACCATATAAATAGAAATATCGAAATAACGTTTAAACATATAATTCTATATGTTTAACACAAAAAGAATAAACCCGAAGTTTTATTTTTTTTTAAAAATGAAAACTTTGGAAAAGCCCCTATGCCACCGTGGCCCATCCACCTGGCATTCCACCCGACGTTTCAAACACAATTAAAACCCCGCCGCGACCCCTCTTTCCATTATACCATGGGATTAATTAATTATTAGAATTAATTAATAACCAACTACCTCCACCAATCAACTCCCGCCCGGGGTGATTAATTAACGATAAATATATTGGGCCCGCACCATTTAACTTCTCACCATCTCCCCGTCATTTCAACCGTCGGATCGCCCCTCCAAAGATCAACGCTCCTCGGCAATTCCGCTACCCATCCTTTGTCAGAGTTTTAACGCGCGGGGGCTTGGTGGTATTTGACTAGTCTCCCGTCCACGTGTCGATACTCTAATGGAATCGCTGCCCGCTCGTTCAATACCACCTTTGTCCATAAGCGGTGCGGGGACTAACCGCTTACCGCCCGGCCCCCCTGCCCCACGTCAGCCCGTACTAAAGTGACGTCACTCCTCGAAAAACTAAAAACCCCTCTTTTGACTTTGGAAATAAAACAAAATTTCGTGTTTTTATGTCATTTTCACCATTTGAACGCGACTGTGCTTTCCGCTACGAATTTCAAATTTCCACTGAAATCCACTGTTCAATTCGATTTCGCTCCAGATTTCCGCCAGACCTGTGTTCAAGCATCCTCCTGCTACCGCCTGATACCTGTTAAAAGCCAGCTTTCCTCCAAGAACAGGTATTTATCCTATAGCGCTTCGAACTTCAAGAGAAAGTCTGTTTTCCTTGTTTTCCACTGAATTAGTGATTAAAACTTATCACTGAGATCATTCCCTGAAGTTTTAAAACTGTGAAATGTTCCCCTGAAACTGCAATTGTGTTAATTTCCTTCATTTAAGTTGAAATTGCGCCTGGCCTGTGAAGGAAAACCAGAAACCTCCGTTTTGAATCCACAAGAACCAAAATGGAAGCACCGACAGCTTTGAATGTAACTCCACTGAATGCCCCCCACCGAGAGTTAGAATATTTGCCTTTAGTAGATAAAGATTTCCAGATTAAAGACTTGCATTTTGATGAAAGTCCCCTTCTGAGTTATTGTCACTGCAGAGACGAGTACTCGAAGGGACAAGATGTCATTGGGTTGTGGGAATCCAATCTCCCGAAATATCTCATCCCCTCAGTCATTAATTTCCCAGAAATTATCCACTATTGCCATTCTAACTATGATCCCACTCAGAGAGCTGTAATATCCCCTGACCAGAGTGTTCTTTTCCCCATTACTCCCCAGGCTATCAATGCAATGCTACATTTTGAACTAGACCAAGAACTAGCACCTTTGTCTATGGAAGAATTGATTGAAAAATCTAATAAATTGACCCCAGAGAAATTGGAGTCCATGTGCCAGAATTTCATGTTGCCTGAACATCAACCTAAGGGGCCTCCTCCCTATGGTTTTTATTATTTCAACAAATTGGGAAGACTCATCCTAAATATGATTTCTTTTGTCTTGGGTTTCAACACCAGTGAATATGTTGATGAGATAACCCTGGTTTTGCTGTCTATCTTTACCCCCGGGCAACCTCCTGAAGTTAAATATGACTTTGCCTCCTTCATAGCCAATAAGATCCATGATCAGTTCATGAGGCTAGATGATGAGAAATTTTTTAAATATTCCTCAGTTATTTATCATCTCATTATCTTTTATCAATCAGAAAAGTTCCCTTTCCCTGTTAAAAAGCTTGATGCCAAGGGAAACCCTAGGTCAGTTATATTTTGGTCTCCCATAATTCATTCTTCCTATAATTCTCCATACTCCTATACTGAGTTCATCGATCTTTTTGTATATCCTGCAACTACCTTGTTGACAGGAATCCCCCCTCCAAGGCTCAGTAATGAAATCAAGAAGACCTTGCAACTTTCAAGGACTTATAAAGTTGGAGATTGGTATTTATATCAAAACCATTCAGTCATCAGAATCTATGGATGTGAATTACATCCATTCAAGTTGCCAAGATATGTGCCCATGAGAATTTTTGCCTTGGAATATTTTAGGCAAATGAATAATTTAGATGTGATCCATTTTTGTAGTGTGAAGAAGAAAGCCCAACTAAGGATCAAAAGTCAATTAGGTCCTTTCATCTGCAACTCTAGGGAGGCCGAGCGAGAAGCAGAAAATATACTACAAGGCCATTGCAAGTTCCAAAGAACTTTCCGTTGGGTTCCTTATGATCCTTTTGGTTTTATTTGTGAAAAGAGAATAAAGAATAAATCATCCCCTTACATACACCACAAGATTCCTGAACTAGAACAATATGCCAACCAAGATGAATGGGTTGAAGAAACACTAGTTGAAGAAGAAAGTGAAGAAGAAAAAATGAACAGAATGATGAAAGATTTTGAGAAGGAGTATGACCTAGAATCTTGTGGTCAGGTGCAGGTACCTGACATTGGCACTTCTTCAGCAGCAAATCTACAGCAGACATTACAGGAAGGCAGTTCACCAGTGGCAGCAGAATCAAAAGGCAAAGGAAAGGAACCTGAAATTCAGGTCATTGAAACTTTAGTCATGGCAGAGAAACCTCAAACTTCCAGAGCACCTGATCAAACACAAGTTTCTCCCACTCAGGTAAAACATCCTGAAGTTTCATAATTACAAACTCCATCCAACATGGAAATAGGAAAGAAAAGGCAGGTTCCAGACACTACTCCTCCTAAAGAGTCCTCAGGAATACATCAAGCCAAAAAACATAAACCAAATCCACTTCCAGATGTGGAAATCATAGATGAGGTGTTTGATGATGGAAGAGAAGACAGTCAACTAACTGGTTCTGTTAGTGTGACCCATACAGAGCAGAAAGGAAAAGCTTTGCAAAAGCAGTTGAGTACTGAAGTATCCTCCTTTAGGCCACCAAAAACAGATACAGGGGATATAAAAAGAACCTTCATCAATATAAAGGCAAAGAATGATCCATTAAGAATGAAGGTATATGATCAATATTTGAAAATGGCTCCACATAATCAGGAAAGGTTAATGTCAGCATTTGACATTTGACAAGGAAAAATGATGATGAGCCACTTCAAGTCAAAGGTGCCAAAACCCATGTCAGCAGTTGATTATATTAGAACAAATTTTGAGGTCCTGGCAAAGGACATTCATCCTTTGGACCAGATAGAGCTGCATAAACAAACTGGGGAAATGGTGTATTCCACTCTTACTAATAAGGCCATGGCAGCCATAACGCTGCAAGATTCTTTAAATAACACAAGCGCCCAATTGCAAATTGAAAAGGCCTCTTCTCAGGCCAAAGCTAACAGAATAAAGTCTTTGGAAGACATAATCATCAGCTTGGGTCACAACCCCAAAGATATTAAAAGCATTGAGGCACTAATAAAGAAGAAAGATGATGACATAGCTGCACTGAGAAAGCAGCTGAAATTGCCAGCCTCAAGGCACCCCCAAACCCAAGAAGTTTTAAAGGGGAATTCACAAGAAGAGGTAATGGAGTTGCTCTTAAAGGTGACTGAGCAACTAAGTGAAACAGAGAAGGAATTGGAACAAGCTTTACAGGAAAAGGAAGCTATCATGCAGGCATCCACCACAGAAGCTACTACAACCACAGGTACTACAACAACAAAGCAACAAACAGAGCCAGCGCAGGTAAACACTTCTGGTTTAAGTTCTGATGAGTTGATAAAACAAATGGAAAGTTTACAATTAAGAGTCACAGAACTTCAAACCACAAAGTTACAATTAAAAGATTTGGAGCAGAAGTATGATACATCTAAGAAGACAGTTGCTGATAATACCAGGGAAATTAAAAGATTGGACAGATTAGTTAAGGCTTTAGAAAAAGATCTTTCATTAGAAAAGCCTTTGAAGGAAATAAATGAAATTCTTTGGGGTAATATAATTGAGTTAATAAAAAGTATTTGGCCCTCTATTCAAGAAATTTTTGAACAAAATGACTTGATTAAAGTAGCTCAGGAAGAAATAAACAGAACAAGAGATGAACTAAGAGGTAGACCTGAGCAGGCCAATCAACTTATTCAATTTTTGAACACCCGAACAAAACAACAGCTTGCAAGACTAGGAATTGAAGACAGGACCGGCACTATTTTGATGATAAAAAGAGTTTTCATCAAAAGAACTTTTATGCAGAATTTAGAAAGGAAGTGTTCAGATATTTTGGTTGATATTAATGCTTTCAGAGAAAAATTTCAAGTTTTGTTAGACAGTGGGTTACCCAGTCCTATGCTCACAGAAGACCAAATAATGGAACTGGAAACCTATGTTAAGAAAATAGATATCCATGCTCAAAATACAACTGCTAGTTCTATCAGTTTGACAGAAACAACGTTGCCAACAGGGAGAAATATCTATGACAGGTTGAAGAATTTATTTCATCTTGAACATGAAATAAAGTATTTGTTTCCTAATGAGCCCACTTTTTACAAACTCACAGAGGCCGATGAGACATTGAGAAAACTTAAAAGGACTATGATACCATATGATCAATGGTGGAATGACCTATTGGAAATTCTATGAAAATTATCTTCAGGATGAGAAGTTTATCTTTTTACTATTATGTGAAAGATAAAAATGAGTACAGGTTAAAGAGTATCAGTTGAACAGGTTAAAGAGTATCCGTAAAGACAAAGAGTATCAAACAAGCAAAGAAATTACTCCAAGGGACAGCACCGAGCCCTATTTCAGCACTTACCTCCAGCACATCAGCAAAATGAGGAAACAACACATCAGCAGTTACTTATTATTCTATCTACGAGACCATTTGTCTCCCGTTTATTTGTAAATTACTCTTTAGTCACCCTAGATTATTGGCTAGGTTAGTGTGAGATTTTTTCAATTATTTTTTGTATAAATAAACCCTCAAAGAGAGTATTGAGGGTGGATTCTATTACTTTGCTGTAACATTGAGATTTTTGGAATAAAAGCATTTTGGAGAAATTTATTCGTGGCTTACTGGATGACGATTTGAAGCTCAGGACTTTTTGCAGGATTCATGTGTTGGACTGCAATTCAATAAGTCTTTCTACCCTTTGTCTTAAGTTTTATATCAGTTTATAATATCATTATGTCCATTTCTGAATAATTTACATAAAGGATTGAATCAGAATTTACTTAATTGTACTCTGATTTCAGATGTGATTGTTCTTAATGTTTTCCTCTAAATTGTTTATAAGCATGAATTCTTAAATGCTCTTGCTTTGCTAATTTAAACATTGTTGATTACTATAATAAAGAATTCTTCATTGCTCTTTGTTTGTAGTCATATCATTTCTTTCTTTTGAACATGGTGAAAGATTCTTAGCTGCCTTTCATCCCTTCAAAATCATCCCATCCACTCTAAATTTTAAGGATTGTTCTCTGTCTAGCTATCTTGCCCTGTAATACCATCTTGTGTTTAGAATAGAAATCCAGTAAAGCCATCCTTTGACTCCATAGCCCAATGGACTGAAAACTTTCAACCTTGCCTTTAGTTTGTGGATTCCACCATTTTTCAAAACAAACTCTTGGATCTATAACTAGCCTAAAACCTTCTAAGAACAAAGATAAATCATAAAGAGAGAGCCCTCTCTGGATGCAGATTGGCTAGATTCTGCATCCGAAGGTTGGTTTGTGGTTACCTCGGGTATACTTTCCTTTTCCACAACTTCAAGGAAAACCTAAGTGATAACATAGTGGCGACCATACTGGGGATCTGAATCATTTTATTGATACTATTGTTTGATTTATAAGCTATAGACAGAGTCTGAAGATCAGCCAGGTAGCCTTTGAAATTGCTTTTGCTCTGCAATTGCAAAAGTAAATAAATGTTGCTTCAGTCTATCTCTGATTTAGCTTATATACTGAACCTTAGTTTCAAAATATTCAATCAGATTCTCTAGTTTAACAGATCTTTGAGAAAATTTTAATCATACATCATTATTTCTTGAATAATTTGTAGAAGTTGTATTTATTCTTTCAATTAAAATCAAAAATCCAAAAACACATAGTCTAGGAAAACTGGCTTCAGAAAGGATTCGACATACTAGGTCAAACCCTGACCCTAATCCACCACCAATATTTGAAAATCCAAATCTGATTCCTAGGATTCTTAGAAGACGAGGAAGTCAAGAAAGTTCTGAAAGAGGAAGTCAAGAGAGTTTAGGAAGTTCTAGACCACTTTCTAGATCTGCATCCTGTCCCGTGAAAATCATATATATTGATGAAATTCCTTTTGATGCACGATTTGAAACATCTTTATTTGTGAATTTTTCTGAAACCGAATTATCCAGATTAGTTCCAGATCCATTGTTCTTTGAAGATTTGCAATACAGATTTGTTTCACATCATCTTGACAGACAATTACAGAACTCTATTCAATCCGAACAAACCTTTGAAGAAAATTCAAACATCTCTGTAATTACCGAAGCTTCTCCAAGTTCAGTTACTTTTTCTCAAGCTTTTCAAACACCTGTCACCCCTTCTACTCCTCCATCTCCTCCTACCAGACCATCAACTCCTGTTACCCCACTATATCTTCCAATGGCCAATCGATACGCCCCTTTACAGATACCAGCCAACGCTGCTGCTTTGCCCCAAGATTACCAGAGTAAGATCACACCTTTTGATGGATCAGGTACTTATACAGCTCAACAACATACCAAAAGGATGACGGATTACTTTGAGTTCTATGAAATTGACACTGATGATGTTCGAATGAGAATTTTCGTTCAGAGTCTTACTGGAGAAGTTAGGACATGGTTTAGGGCCCTTGCTCCAAATAGTATTGCTGATTTACCAGCTTTGTATAGGGAATTTTTGAATAGATGGGAGAAGAAGAAAGATCCTCTTCAGATCCTGTCAGAATTCGAAAAATTAAGAAGAAGACCTAACGAAACAGTACAAGATTACATCATTAGATTCAATGAAGCATATAACATTGTTCCCCAGAACCTCAGACCCCCACCTGACTCTGTATTGGTTAAATTTCCAGATGGTTTTGACTCTGACATAGCTTATTCACTCAGGGAAAGAGCTCCCCAAACATTAGAGGAAATGCAAAGCATAGTGGTTAGTGTGGAAGCAAATCTGATAGAAAAACGAGCCAGAGCTAGGGCAGAAAGAAGAATGCCTCTGAATGAAGAACCTTCAGCTTTTGAAAAGAAGCTGGATGCAATCATTAAAGGTATGGAAAGATTAGGAGACAGAGTGGAGACCATTGAAAGAAAATCTTCTACTGATAATCAGAATGTTGCAAGAAACCCAAACTTTAGGAGAAATCTGAATCAAAATATTGGAAAGAATGTCCCTGATCAAAACATTAGACCACCTTTCCAAGAAAACTTTGTTGAAGGTTCAACTTCTGAAGAACCTACAGAAGATGTAGAAATAAACAATGTAACCGATGACAAAAATGAACCAGAAGTCTTCCTATCCCAGGATGATCAAGAGAATCACATCCTTGAAACATTCCAAACTCATTCAGGTGAGACTTTTGATTTTAAAGAAGGCTATGACACAGCAATTTATGAGGTCCATAAACAGTATAATTTGAGAAGTAGAAGGATTGATGTGCCAGAGAATAGCAAACAGAAAAATGCAAAACAAAATTTCAAAGGTAAAGTTAACATTCCCCCTGTACAAAACATTCCCCAAGTACAAATTTTGTCTAGGATAACTCCCAACCCTTCAAATCCAATAATTGAAGATGTCTCTGACAACCAACCAAACAATAAACAACAATCTAATACTTTTCCTCCTGTGGGAAATGTAGAAGAAATAGTAGAAGTTAGTTCAGATACCCCTTCAAAACAAAATTTCATTCATGAAAAAGAGAAAAACATTGAAGACCCAAAAAATAGAGAAAACACAACTGTGCAAAACACTAAAACTCAAACAGAAAAACCTTTCAATCTAGAGGCTGAAATAGGCAAACTAAAGATAGTTGTTCCTTTATCAAAATTGGCTAAACATGATGTCTATAGAAGTCAAATTACCAAGTCCCTAAACATTAACATTACTGGATTGGATGATTCAGTAAATATTCTTGATGATCAACCCAAACTTCTTTTTGGCCCCGAGGTCAATGGCAAACCAGAAAGTGGAGGAACTCCTCCATTTTATGTAAGCTTGAATGTTCATGACAAGATACTCCATAATGCAATGCTTGATTCTGGAGCATCTCATAATTTGATGCCAAAAGCAGTAATGGAAAGATTAAATCTAGATATTACCAGACCGTACAAAGATTTGTTTTCATTTGATTCTAGTCAGGTAAAATGTTTAGGTTTGATTAAAGATTTGTGTGTTACTTTGGTACAATACCCTGCTAAGTCTGTTTTGATGGACATAGTAGTGGCCGATATTCCACCTAAATATGGTATGTTATTGTCTAGATCTTGGGGTGCTAAACTTGGAGGGTCTATTCAACTAGACATGTCATATGCAACTATTTCAGTATTTGGTCAGCCTAAAAGACTTTACAGAGAAACATTGATGAAATATTTAGTCAGTAGCCATGAGAAGCCTGAGAACTTCCCTGTTTACTCTATACATTCTGATATGGACTCTTTTATTTTATACAATGCTGAGTTGGATCTTCCTACTGAAATAGAAGCTCCAGAATTGGAAACCACAAACAAAAATACTGTTAAAATTGAAGAAATCTCTGAAAACAAAGAAACACCAGATGATCCAGAAAAACTAGAAGAAACTAAACAACTAGCTCCTGTCAAGAAACGTTTTAAAACAATTGATGAAGATTATGAACATGAAATTCTATGGCATTTAGAGTTTGATGGCTCAGTAAACAAATTAGGGGCAGGAGCTGGGATTTGGTTACATAATGTTGAAAATAATCATGCTGAGGGTCATGCTTATAGGTTGAATTTCAAATGCACTAACAACATGGCAGAGTACGAAGCTCTTTTATTAGGGCTTAAACATGTCAAGAAGTTAGGAGCTATTAGGGTATCAATCATAGGAGACTCCGAACTAATCATTCAACAGATTAAAGGAGAATGTTCAACAAAAGACATGAGATCAAATGAAGGCAGAGGAAGCTTCCATTGTGTGGAACTCCACAGTTATGCCATCACCAATCACTCTCCCACTTGAAAGAAATGTGGGGGAAAAATATTATCAGAGGAACTACTAAGTTGATGGGTATACTCTATAATTGGAAATAATATTTTAGTATTAAAAATGCGTACTTTATGGTTATATTATTGATAATATTTTAATTTTAAATAATGCATATATTTTTTATTTCTGAGTATGTTTCAAATTAGGAACATGTGTTGAAGTGTGATGGAAGTCCATTACGTAGATGTTCATACTTCACACTAGAGGTTTTTATTGACAATATTTTAGTATTAATTAATGCATATTTGTTGCTCACAATAACGCCGAAGGAAACACTAGAATTATATGATATTTTTTAAAATATTTTAGTCATAAATAATGTGTATCTCCATATTCGATTTTTCTACAGGAGGATTGTGGATTATTTTTAATAATATAGAGGTACTGCTTTCTTATCAAGTAGATCATTTTTTGCATCTTTGACCAGAAGATTTGTTTAAGGAAATTTTTCGAAAATTAGGCTTATCTGTGGAAGTGCAGAGAAATTCCATTGTACAGAGGAAGCTTGGAAGATTTCATTGTGAAAATATGCATAGTTTGCAGTGAAGTATTTTACTGCTAATATTTTAGTATAAAGTAATCCATATTTGTTGTTCGCAATAAAACTAAGAAAAGTGATGGAGGCATACAATATTATTGCTAATATTCTAATTTTAAATATTTTGTATCTCCATATTCCCAAATATCAATAGTCAATTGAGTAAAGGTTTTGCGAAGTGAGAAGAAAATTGGATCTTTGAGCACAAGATTTTTGTATGGTTATGTTCCTGAAATTAGCCAGATGTGTGGAAGTATGAAGGAGGTCCATTGTGTAGAGGAAGCTTCCAAGATTTGATTCTGTGAAACCCCGCATTCTGCACTAAAGGATTTTGTATATTTTTCTCTAAACATATGCATGAGTGAAAATTTTGATTGCGGAAAATTTCAAAGCTAGCGTAGAATATAAATTTTGATTTATAAAATTTAATATCACATAATATACTTGTTATTTTTTTAGTATGACAATAGTATTTATAACATATTTTATTACATAATTACTATAGATTCTTCCTGGGTAGTTATAAGGGTTAGTGCGAGATAAATAAGATACAGTGGTTTAAATTCCATAGCCACTTGAAAGGGGTTATTTAAAATTGTGTTGGCATTATGACTAATGTTTTGTCCTTGATGGAAACCTACTTGATGGATATTTCAACATGATGATAACAAGATGTGTCTACAAGCTAGTACAAATGTAACATAAATTTTGGACAAAAGGCATAACTGTTTGGAGACATAGGAATAATGAAGGTGATGTTTTGATAAGTACACACGAGTTCTATGAAGTAAATACACATACATGTGTGGGTATGAAGAAGAGAAAGCACATACAGTTTCCGCACCACGGTATTATAAACACCAAGGGTATTTTCCATGGTATTAACCCACAATATTGAGCGTAGTATCAAATATTTGATCCAGTCAACGAATACCATCGACATAAGTATGGTTTTGACCTATGGTATTGGCTAAGGCCTAAGCTATATAAGGAGATCAATATCAAATTGTTTTATGTGGATGTAATGGGCTATTGATGAATTTTTTGATCTGAAATTAAGTATGCTCACAGGAGTTTGATGATATATCAGATCCAATAGATCTGAAATCACTATACACAGATAACCTACATATGGGATAATTTGATTAGTGATGAAAATGATTTAATGTTTTCTTGTTACCTTATATGCCAATACATGGGTTTGTCTAAAGGTCTGATGTGTAGTGAAGGTATAAGTCAATAACTGCAGATCTGTATGCATGTTTTATAAAATAAAAGGTGCGTGCATATGCGGGTTTGATAATTGAAAGGTGTGTGAATACGCATATCTCATGTTGGTAATTCACATGTCGATTTTTCAATTTGGAAAAATCTGTACGTAGGTACTATTCCTGAAAAGCACGTATACACGCATAAGTGTTTTGTGGGAAGTGCGTATATAAGCTAGGGTTTGCTAAATATGATGTCTAATCAATGTAATTGGTCTTGTTAAGTTTGTTGTTGTCTGTCAATGAAGTCTTACTTGATGATTGAAGTTGAATTGATTGTGGATTGATATATTGAATAATGATGATGATGTTAAATGTATGTGATTTAAGATTTGTGATGGTTCTAAGATTATTTCAAAATGATTCAGTGGTTCTTTGTGTAACTCAGTGTTTATTTTAGAATGAATGAGATCCAGTTTCAAGGTTTATTGTTTTAAGATATGTACATATGTATGCTTCAAGGAAGTCACGTATACATGAGGATATGCTAAATAATAGTAGTGTATGTATTCTAAAATTTGGTTGGCCAGGGTTTTCACTGACATAATCTTATTTATGTGGTGAATAGTATGTGGAATGATATTCTAGTAAATAAAGTTATAGTGATATAATTTCTTTAGTCGTTTGAGAATAATTTGATTGATTTCAGTATCACTTGGTTCAGTGATTTTTTGATTAATTTGGTTCAATGATTGAGTGATTTTTTATAGTGATCAGTTTTAGTTTTTATATTGGGTATTAGGCTTAAATTATGGTAGTGTGTCCAGTCTGAAAATTTGATGAAAGTTGTGATGTTTTGAATCAGGTGGATCCAATGTGAAAATTTATGAAACGTGGTCCACGTAGGTGTTGAGAGTTGGAGCCTCCAGTAAGGAAGTCAAAGTTTAATGTCAGTGGTAGCTGGTAAATTAGATCAGGGGGTAGGAGCGCCCTTCTGGTGGGTGCCGGGAAATGATATCAGGGGATTGGAGCTTCCTTCTAGTGGTTTTTGGAGAATGAGAGAAGGTTGTAGCCTTTTGCAACTTGTAGCCAGTATGAGTCTGCGCCAGTACAACATTGTAAAAAGTGTTTCTTTATAATAAAAGGAAGAAAATTATGAGAACATCAATGGTTTTCTCCCACATTGGGTTTCCAACTAAAAATCCCGGTGTTCATGTGTGTTTCTTATGTGTGATGGTTTAATCTGTTCTTATTGCACGTGATTACTATTTAATTAATTCCTAATGAAGTACTCATACATTGTTTCAATTCAAACAAATGAGGAATTAACTAAAAATTAAGTTAAATAGAGATGTGCTAGTTGTTTGCATAACAACCATGTATATACAAATGTTTACTTTAGTAAAGTCGTGCACATAAATATGAATGAGAAAATAAAAGTTTAAGTTAATTTTAAATAATAATTCACCCCCCCCCTCCCCCCTCCCCCCTTAGTATTTTTCCCAACAAATTGAGCTATGAAAATCTTTATTGTCATCAGTAAAAAATGTTAGTCATTAATCTTTAATTCCAAACCTATAAATAATGCACAAGAAGATAGCCCGTAAAATAGGTTGCATGAAAAGTGATAGTTATGTGAATCAACCTCATTCTATTTATTTGATGCCAGATTCAATGTGCTTCAAATGCTATTTTTTGACTAAATAGTTTCATACTTATTTCTATTATGTTTTGCCTATATGAAAATGCAACATGGAAATGGAAAATGTTATTCAACATTATTTTTGTAATGATGATTAGAGAAAAATGGTGTCTGGAAATGCAATGATCCTGCAAGTTTTTTGAATGCTAAAAGTTTTGTTAAGCTATTGCATAGTTTACAATAGAAGATTTTGTTGTGCCAAACGTATTATAATAGTTTTGGAATGTTATTTTTTAGCTTAATGCAAAACGATAGAAGGCATACAAAGTTATAAATCGTTATCTAATTTACTTATTTTAATGAATGGAGTTGATTTAATATTTGGAAAATGTGACAAAGAAAAAAGGATTTCAAGTCATGAATTGACATCTAGGATTTGAAATTACTTTTGCAAAGTAAAAGCTAGCCAATAGAAAGGCATGTATACATAGTAAATGTGTTGAATATGCATTAGTTCAGTGAGTAACTATGGAAAATACTTTTATTTATTGGAAAAAGAGCTTTATTTAGTGAAAATATAATGTGTTTTACGATATTAACAAAATAGTATCTTGATATCAATTTCTAAAGCATGTAAGATGGATTAATCATGCAACATAATCGTGTCAATTAGAATATGCAAAATTGGAATTTAAGTAGAATGTATATGATTTAAAGCAACACATTTCAAAAAATTATTTTCCAATTAAAGATTAGGAAAATCAATACTATCCACATTGATGACGATTACTAGTTAGTGGATACAATTAAAATCGATAGTAGTTAAATTTCGTTTCATAACTTAGATGTCAATTCATGATTTAGATGAATTATTTCCTTTTATACATAATGTTTACTCTTTTTCCCTGTAAAATAAATTTGTCAATGTTTGTTTTGTTGTAGGCTCGATAGAAAATTATAGGCAATTAACTTGCATTGTTGTTCTGAAACTATTGTGTGTTTTAATTTTTTTCTTTATAATTTGTCTATTGTTTATTGAATTTGTTACTAACAATGAAGAAATGGCCCAAAGAAACAATGGAAGGAGCACAAAGGAAGAGGTAACTATAGGGAGCCAAGATATATTAATGGTCGGGCAAGATATTTTAGTGATAATGGATAAAATGCTATAACTTCAGAAAATTCTTAAGCATATAGAATATGGACTAGATGGCATAATAATGTTGTCAGAAGAGCTATTGAAAAACATGAACAAATGAATCAGTTCTCGATTCTGGTATCATAATCCGTAGAAGCATCAATGTCTAGAAAATATGGTTCATTAGTAAATAAATCAACACTGATTTTTTCTATTTGCTGAACCAATTTTAAAATTAAGTATATGCTAAAGGCTATGCATTGTAATGTTCTAAACAAAGTTAAAGAAAAAAACATTCAAGGTTATTCTGGATTATAGATATTTGTATAAGTTCAATATGTTTTATAAGTTATATCATAATATTGGTTATTCGATTTATAGATTCATTTCAACTTTTTATGACAATGAATTAATTAGATATTTGTTTAAATATTGTATGAAAGAGTTATTGAAATAGAAAAAAATATTGGATTGCTTGACACTGTAAACACAGAAAATCATGATTGTAAAGTAATATCACCAAAAATTATAATGTAACCAACTTGTAATATTTCCCAAGTAGTAATAGAACTCGCAAATATGATACATCAAAAAACTATGTAAAAAACGAGACTACAAGAAAGCGAAAAATGACGTAGCATAGTACAAAACATAGAGCTAGAACAAAAATAGTTCACTCTATTATGTTTTTGTACAATCTAATACTAGAATTTCCATTGGTAGAATAAATCGTCTTGTTTTCTCTAATGATTGCATTCCTAATTTTGTTCCCATGAGTATAGTATATTGATTGATAGTGTGAAATCAAATCCCAAATATCGAGTAAAAAGAAAGATTTTTTCGATTTTTTTATTTTAAATCAATTCCTAAACCAATAATTTTGAGATAATGTTAGGATGTTGGAAATGAAAGGAGCGAGTATTGTGTTGTTATCGGATTTCTTAGCAATGTAAAAAAATAAACCTATCATTGTATATGTACAACTACATTTTGATGGTCTACTATAAATGTGTCATGCATCTTGAAGTTGGTCAATATTTCAATAACATCTGTTTTGTGTGCATAGTATTGGTCATAGGAAATTTGTCGTAGTGCAGGTAATAGTCTTTCTAGTTCGATGCCCCTAATATTACACTATATTTCAGTATGTCACTTTCATGTATGATGCAATTTAAGCGATAAAAATAAATAAAGTGGGAATCCTACATTAAAGTGCTACAATATAGTATAATTTTGTTCATAGTTATAGTACTTGTAATTGGAGTATCTCATATCACACATACAGTCTCAAATGGATTCATATACATGCTATTAGATCTCAGGTATCCTTGGAAACATTGTAAAATTGATATAGAAAACAAATGCTTAGTAACATGAAATCAAGTATTTTTTATCTCTTATTGGTTATCTATGTCTATTTAGACAATATGATATAACTTACCTTGCATATTCCACTTGGCAAGGAAAGCAGGTTTCTTAAGCTGTCAGATTCCTTTCTTATTTTCAATGCACAAATGAATGTCTATTATGAAGTTAAAAAAACTCTTTCTTGTTTTTTTAACTATATTTTTTAGCAAGAACACTCGAAAATCGTTTTGCTGCAAATCTCTTTGAATTGAAACACATGCTGAAAATAGTTTATCATGTACTTGAAATTGTTACATATGCAACAATTGTAAACAATACATGAAAGGCGTACAATAGATGAAGAATATTTTTTTCCCCGAATATTGGGATATATAGACTTACACATATATACACTTTTTTTTTTCAATGAAAATCGGGTTTTCTGGTGGCGAAAAAAAAACAAACAAATGGAAAAGAAGTTCGTGACAATAAAACGTTTAAATAAAATAAAGCTTACAATAGCCATGTATTCTTCTCTATTGTCATCTTTGGTTTCCAATACATATTTCACTATTGTGTGCATTACTGAAATAACAATAGTTGTGATTATTTGCACTAGAAATGCATCATCATTATGTGACATATTTGCAATCATCATGTTTGGAAAAAATTGGTACTCTATACAAATAGGACAAATGTTTCAATACACTTCTAAAACTATTTAGAAAAATAGTTTTTTCACAATCATCACTATCGTATTTATGATTTGTAATAATTTTTAAATATTTAATAGAAACACTGACATTTCCAACAAGATTTGACTCATGTTGTTTGATTAACAGTGTTGGCACAAGAAATGTTAGTATCATTCCTTCTTTCTTATCTGTTAATTCTACACAAAGTATTTCTTTTGACTTATTTTCTTTGTCGATTTTTTTTCTATATGTAACCAATACAACACCAAGAAAAATATTCCTACTTATATTTCTACCGACATATTCAATAAAAAATGGCATAGACTCAACCTCAGTTTTCCTAGTCATAAGCATTAAATTGAAATATATTTTTTTTTTCTAGAAAGGAGAGAAAATAATAGAAATGAAAAATGAAAAAAATAGAGAAAATGAAATAAAGAAGAAATCTCATACAAAGTTAACTGAACGTGTGCAAAAGTACCTATTTTGATTTTTTTTCTTCACTAGTTTCTGTTGCTTTTGTTTAGTATATTAATTGTTTCACTATTAGTTATCTTATAGATGAATGACCTGTTGAACCAATATATTCAACTTAGCTTAAATGAAATTTTTCAATGGCCCCATTGTAATCTCTAGCCTCACGTTTTTGTTGAATATTTTATTTTCGATCTCCATTACCTCTTCTTCTAACTGAGAAGTTACCAAAAATTGCCTGTCATTAATATTAACAAAGCCAACTAGACATTTGCTAATTTATTTTGAATTAAAATATGTTATATCATCAAACTGTTTTTCCATTGATTGTTTTCTCTTATCCAATTCAAATGTTAGTGTATCTTTTTTAATCCATTTCTAATTCCATATAATGCATGGGTCATTTGGATCTTGAACAATTTTCATCGCCTTTAGAAACACATCACTTCTCTTATTCTTTATGCTCTCACATTGAGATATAATGTTTTCTAGTGTACTTATTCTTCAGGACCATCCAAATTTTATTTTCCTCATTCGATTAGCATTTGAAAATTCTCTATTTCTCTTGTCCAGATCATACAAAAATTCAAGGCTTTGAATAAGATAAATTAAATCATTGTTAACGAAATTCTTGTCTTTGTTAATATTACTTCTCACCAAATCTACAAATGAGTTGATTTCTTGTACTAACCATAGAATAACATAAACATCCTGCCATGCATATTCAACTATTTCTAACCTCTAGTATATTTTATTGATAATATGACATTTAATTGCATTAAAAAGTTGGATAGCTCTAATAGATCCATAAGATGTGGTAGCAATGGGAATCGCATATTACTGAGTCTGTATCATGACTGAAGTCATCAACAAAGGACCAAGATTTAAAGAATTTTCCAAAATTTCTATTGTTTCTTTCAGTATAGGTCTCTACTTGTTGTTGTTGAATAGACACTGCAAGTACATTCTCGATAGCTTCATGCAATGTCAAAACACCTTTGGCTATAATTCCATACATATGAACTTTTATTTTTTCTTTATCAATATTTTTTTTATCATGCATATTTACTCTTTCAATTTTCAATATTTTTCCATCCTTGTTATAATTTTCATCTTGAAAAGTGGAAAACTAATTATCGAAAATAGAAAATTCTTTGGAAATTTTCTCCATAATTTTCTAATTTTTTTTCAAAGAAGTATTGACCCAATTAGGTAGCTTAGTTTCAATCTCCTTGTTCATAGCTTCTTGAATACTTCTTGTTTACATGGTACTTCTTCATTTTTCTAATTAATCCATATGCATTTTCTTTGGATTAAATGTTCGACGAGGCTCCTTGTCATCTCTGACACCTCATAGCTGACCGTGAATCAACTGTGCAACTTCAGTATCTTTTTGTTTTCTTTCACTTGAAGATTAAGTGAAAGTAGTTTTGGACATGCAAACAAAATATTTCATAGGATTTCCACTTTTTTTTTTGCACTTTGTTTCAGTGCTAATACTTGCTTCTTCAACATTTCATCTAATATGCATTGCTCCTTCTTGATTATTTCTTGGAGCACTGTGACTCTTTTCACTTTCACTTGAAACTTTTGTCAAGAAGCTCTCACATTTGATGGCACCTAGATCTATTATAAATAGGACTTTTGGATCAATTTTTGTCCAACCATAAACTTATTTTAAGTTAAAATAATGAAAATACTTTGCACACTATACAAACTAGCTTCCATTCTTTACGATTACTCTTCCAAAAGTAAATGGGAAAGAAATAAATAGTTTCTTCTTCTTTTGTTCAAATTTAACTTGCCAATTGTAGTATTTCATAAAAAATTTGGCAACAAAATACCTATCCATAACAATTCTTGGAAGCAATATTGGTTCACCTCAAAACCCATAAACTCGAATAACCCTATTATTTCCTATTTCTGCATGTATCACTTTCCCCCGCAGAAAATCTTGTGGTTTGCCAGATATTTAATGAGGTTCTCATCTAGTTACCATGAAAATATCTTTTTTTACAAAAATATCTTGAATTATACAAAAATTTGAAATAGCTTCCCGCTTCCACAATATGGGTTAGTGGAACTACATTGGTTCTTTGTCAAAATTGAAATTAGGGTTATGTGGAAATTCATCAAAAGTATGAATTGACATGAAGGTTTTAATCAGATACGACATCATGAAGAACCTATCGCTCTTGAAAAATTTTACTAATTGAAAACAAAGTTCATTTGAAATTAGATCAACCAATTCAAATACATAATTTTTTATATGAATACTGGAGCACATAGAGAATAGATATTGGGACAATAGTCATACTTTCTTGGCTGATTAAAAATGCATACTATTGAGGAGGTAAACTTCTCACTATTGAGGGGGAGGTAAATCCCCTCTGCCGAACGAGTGATCCCTACCTTGGTCGGGTCTAGCAACAATCAAACACGCTACAGTGTAGGTTCCTAATTGTAAATAAACCGACTTGCGAGGAAGGCTTACCTGGAATCTGACGCTGTCGTTTGTAGAAGAGGTGGTGCTCCCGTTCCTTCGCCCTGGCAGATCACAGCCCTCACGATCTCCATGATCGGACACCTGCACATGCAAGAAACAACGCAAACGCAAGCATAAAATCCAGTACATACAACTATATATCAGTTGAAGAGGATATAACTCATGAACATGATCAAGAACAAGAGTGGAACCATAACCGATAGTCGCTTATCATTAAAGAGTCAAAAGAAGAATACAACCATAGCTTCGACGCAGCACTCTCCTTTAGCGGGTCGTCAGCACAACATGTCTCGGAAAAGCCTGTCAGGGATGGGACAAGCCTCTCTCTCTGGATACTTGGCAATAGTCTCCTTGCTTGGATTTGGCCTTAGGGAATCAAGAAGGCTTTTGCAGCATGAAAGCTCTTGGGAACTTAGAAATTCTGCCACTCTTTGGAACTAGCTTGCAAATGGAAATGGGAAATCTTTTATAGAAGGAGGAAGGGGAGTTGGGATCCCTATAATTATGGGATTGGCCCTATCATCAAGGAAGCTTCCATGAGAGGTGGCAAACCACTTCCTCTCCATGGAAATCCATAGCCAAACCTCCCAACTCAAGATAGAAATCAGCCCAGTAATTTGTTAGGATGAAACTTCCGCCTTTTATTTTTTAAAAACACCTCTTAATATGGTTGGCGCGGGTGCGGCTCTATGACAGAGCGCCAATTGGCGTGCCCTCTTTGGAGGATTTTCCCCCTTGGCGCGAGGGCTGAACTGTGGAACCGCGCCAATGGAAAAAGAGCTATTTTTAGGGTTTTTTGCAGGGAGATATCTTCAGGGAAATTAAAGCTCATCTTCAGAGGGATGCAATGAAAGTATTTTCAAGTCTTAACTCTACCCACAGGTCACAAAATGAGCCCTCCAATGTGCGGGATGGGGATTGTAGGGACGGTGACAAATTGTTGTGTAACAGATGCCCCCTAAAGCATGAGGCCCGAGAGAGAGAGAGGGGTGAAATGCTTTACGAGAACATGCCGACTGAAAACACTGCCATCGGAAAACCTGCGGAGCGAAGTACAACTGATGTCTCAGATACATGATATATATGCGTGGTATGGGCGCAGCCATCCATAACAGAGTGTACAATAATCTAGATCCAAGGCATGGACGCAACCATCCAATGAAGATCGATAAATAGACTCAGGTATGGTATGACCATCCCATTGATGATCATGTAAATAATCATAATCCACAATGCCATTATTTGACAACAGACACAATCCAAGGTCTTGCACTCCATCTCAACCCGAACACAAAACAAGTTCAAGCATGTGAATAAGTGAGCTGAAGTTGAACATCACAGGGTAATCGATTACAGTAACGTGAAAAGCTGATGCCTGGTGAGGAGGCGGAAAAAACCACCAATGTAATGACAAAACTCAAGGTACTATAAGAACAATCTCAGGCGTGTGAATCCAATTGAAGTTTGATTATTCGAACACACACGACTCAAGGTTTCTATTAACTCGATCGGAAATGCAGAAGAGATAGAAAACCTCCTGGAAAAATGCGGCAGGCGCCATTGAGGCATGCGGGCTCCAGTACCATGAAAGAGTCTAAGACCATCTTCAAGAATAATGGTAGTCGACGAGGAAATTGGCCTTGATCTAGATTAGACCTGCGTTTTCCCTCATTGACACGGACGGAGGAACACCAATGTTTTGTGAATCAAGATCATACAAGAATCAGAGGAAGGTTGATATTCGCAGAGGTCAACTTCTCTTGAACATGTGAACGTCATGACAGTGGACTTGGCAGTATTTGACATCAACGGATCAGAGGTCATGGTGATGAGGCAATGAGTAGAGGAGAGGTCAAAAAGGATTATCCAAACCCACGGAGGCAAGTGAAAAAATGAGATGAGATGTCCCCAACCCGACACGAATGGAAACAAGTGCCATGTTCAAGAGCGACATACTGCCGACACGACAACGATTTTGGTTCCATTTTCCCCACCATTTGCGAGGCAGTACCCCCAATTATTTTTGTCTTTCTCTTGAAGGATAGCATATGCTTGTAATATAGAATCCCAGCCCTTCGAGAGCGGAATCCATCCTAGTACATTTAACGAGCCCTAGGAAGGAGGGACTCGAATAGCGTCATTACGACTGAATCCGATGTCACCAGGGTTTAACGAGTCTGACAAAGGAAGAACTCGACGTCTTTTCATATTTAGAGAGTTTGAAAAGATAGCTGAAAATAAAACTCCACAGGTCCCTTTTCGTAAATAGTTCCCCAGATCCGAAAAGGTAGAAAACAATATCCGGGAAAACCTCCTAGTCGCGATAGGCTAGGGTATTCCTTTTTCGTAATCGATCCAGCCCAGCCCGAAAAAGGGTTAAACTTATACTGGGTGAATGTCGATTCGTGTCCATTTTAACGAGATCGAAATGACAAGGGCCTCGGCAATCTTTTCATATTTAGAGAGTCAGAAAAGAGCTGAAAGATGACTCCAGAGTGACTTTTTCGTGTATTTACCGAGTCCGAAAAAGTATAAAATACAACTCATTTCACCGTTTCAGTTGCGTGAAAGACCTGTTGTTGCACAAAAAGGCAAGTGTAAAACCCATTTTCGACACAAATACATTAAAATATTCAGAAAAATAACTTTCAAAACCTATTTTGAGTTCAAAAAGTTATAAATATGTCAAATGGTAAAAATAAAATTACTTTTTACTATTTACCTCACCGAAGAGCAGCAGTGGTCCAGTTTGGTGTGCGAACTTCTGACAGTGATTACGACCGATCCGGGCTACCATTCAGAGTTCTGTCAGTTCCAGGTAAGAGGCGCTTCTTCGTACTCCATTTCAATCCATTTTTTAATAGTTTTCCATCATGCATTAGACTTCTGAGGCAACTTTTTAAATTTTTAGGGCTCCGCTCATTGGTGCGGGTATCGGGCACGGACCCGCGGCAATGGGCTTTTATATGCAAAGGGCTCGTGCCAGCTGGCACGACCGTTCAGGAAACAGCCGCGCCAGCGGCATAACCTCAATTTCCACCTAAAAATTCGAGATTTTAATCAATTTGAATGAAATTTGAAGCTCATCAGAGATCTAATTAAGGGTTTTGACCATGTTGGTGCAGTGAACCGAACAAAATGGTGATTGAGTGGAAAGAAAGGGATCACAGTGAAGAGGATGAACAAGCCATGGAAAATTAAGTTTGCATGAACGCCCTTAGGAATTGTGGGCTAAAAATGTTCTTCCTAACACCTTGTTTACGAGCTCAGCCTGAGCTTCTACAATACTTGATCAATATGTGGGACGTAGATGAAAAAGTATTCAAACTGGGGGACCAAGTGTTAGAACTGGAGGTTGCTGACGTGTACTTCATAAACGGATTATCGCGCAGAGGTCCAGTGCCCATACTGACAGGGAGCAGACCCTCTGGTGAGAAAATGGAGCAAGTGATGGCACGAGTGTGCCGAGGGGCACAACTGGGATCCGGAAGTGGAAAGGTGGACATCCATACCATTCCTGATCTGGCACTGAGAGTGGTGCTGCATACCATCACGCGGGCTGCGGGGTCACAGGCACCGCACGAGGCCATAAAGGCCCAACTTTTGTTAGCCTCAGAGTGTATGACTCCTCTATTGTTCGACTGGGCCATAACAGTGACGATAAACATAAAGAGGCAACTGACCAAATGCAAACAAGCCAAGCTGAAACAGTTCGGCTATGGTTCTATCCTGGTATCGTTCATTCTGGAACGATTACCAATCTTCCAGGGCCAAGGGGCCATAGTAGCTGAGCCTATTCCACGAGAGCCAAGAATGGCTCGCTGGGCAGAGCTGATGCCCAGAGCTGGAGGGGGCCAACAGATGTCCTGGAGGCCGGAGTTTTTTGGGTGGTTGCGGCGTCAGTTGATCGTAGTGGAAGACTGGCCATATGCCGGTACCAATTTCACTGGTGATCCAGATCTCCCACTGCCGGAGGGAGATGATTGGGACGAGGAGTTGGGTATGACCCCTTCTCTTTTTGATTTTATATTTTATGATTTTTTTTTTGTTAATACATGTTCTTCCTGACACATTTTATATGCATGCAGACGTGGGTCCAGAGAGACCAGCCGGTATGTCTCCTATCGCACGGAGGACTCTTCCCGCACCTGATCCTCAGGCAGAGGGTGCAGAGGGGGGGAGTTAATCCAGAATCTCGAGGGCATCGCCCGAGGGATCCCAGACTACGCCCGATTGTTGGATGTACCGATGGCGTACCAGAGACACACGGTGGGAGTGCCCAGTCACCTCCACCGAATTCTGAGACGCTTAGTGCGTGCAGTTACTTGTTATCATGAGCACCATGCGGATTAGACTCCTAGGACTTTTATCATGCATATTTTTGAGAGACATGTCGTCTCCGGATGTATTAAGACGAACATATATATTTTTTGATTTAATGTGATGCACACTATGTAAACATTTCGATATATATATACATATCTATTTCTGGATGGATCTTTCTCTTTCATGTGATGTTTTTTATATGTCATGCAAATGTCTAATACAAATGTAATATAATGTATCAGTTACATAACATACGACCCAATGTGAAATGTACTCACACAATGTATCTAATCACACATTTCATTTTTACGCAAGCTTAAAAGCACACATGGACACACATATGCAAACTATGCTTGAAAGTGAGGAAAATGGGCTTGCCCCCCAGCATGGTGTCTCAAATCGAGGAACATGCCCCCCAAGCTTCAGTCCATTGGAAATGGAGTGAAGGTTCAACACAAGAGATTTGATCTAATGTTAACAAAACTTGAATTGAACAGGCTCGTGTTTCATTATTTTAACGAGGTTGACACACTTAAAAGAATTATCCTCGTACAACTTGTTTCATTGTTTTAGGAGCTTGACACAAGTGGAGGAACTATGCTCCGACAGACTTGATTTCATTTTTTAAGGAGCTTGACGCAAGGCACGAACCATGCTCCAACAGACTACTCGTCATGATGAACAAGAATTCATGGCTTCCAGGAGTCCCCTACTAGGTGGGAGAACGACATCTTAGAAATCAGGACCTAATGCCCCCAGTACCTGATGCATGACGGCATCATCACTCAGCACAGGCATGGGGTAGGTAGCCACATAGTTGACCTGCGGTGGGGCAGATACAATGGGTGGATAAAAACCAGGAAGGGATGATGGCGGGCCAGCTGCCACATCAGGACCAAAGAACAAAAGCTGATCAATGGTCACGATCTGTCCTTCATGTGGAAAACAGACCACACGAAAAAGGGAGGAGACAAGGGCTCCCATGGCATAGGTGTAATCGCACCCCAAAAGCAGATTGAAATCGAAGGGGCCTGGAACAACCATCACGTCCATATGGACAGTTTTACCTCCCAAAGTAATAGGTAACCTTGGAAGGATCCCTAATGGTTGACTCATTATTCTGTTAAAAGCCAACAGATTCTGCGTAACAGGCACAAGCAGCGGCGAGCCAAAAGCTTGCCAAGTAGTTGAGGATAGAACACTAACAGACGCGCCTTCATCTATAATGGTGCTAGGTACGACCAGAACAAAAGCCTGTAATGTGATCTCGAAAGGCACATAAGACGGAAGGCGGTATCCTGCAAATCGACTCCAATCAAAGGAAGCGACTAAACTACTCAGAGGGGCTACCATTGAACCGAGATGGTTTTCCCCCGGTGTTATGGAAGCAGGAGCCTCCTCCATGACCTCCATCTCGAAGGCGGGAGGAGCATCTTCCCGAACCTCCATCACGGGAGGTGGAGGGGCTGCTTCTTGAGGTGTAGGGACAAGAGAATCTCTCTCCAAGTCCGAAGAATCT
Organism: Pinus albicaulis; assembly: GCA_034641835.2. NCBI lineage: Eukaryota > Viridiplantae > Streptophyta > Pinopsida > Pinales > Pinaceae > Pinus > Pinus albicaulis. The sequence goes on along the minus strand of CM076580.1, from coordinate 1,104,129,562 downwards.
GAAGAAACAAGAAGAACATGAGGGGTATGAGATCCAATCTCCATGGAAAAGACCTGGTGTACCGCAGATGGGGCTAGTTCAACCGATCCCATGACCAATGGTTGGTCAGGGATGGTTTCTTGAATCTGAATTTCCGAGGGAGTGGGAGTGGCCAAGGATGAATCTTGACCAATCGTGGCATCAGGAGGTGGAAGACTCAAAGAGAGCTGTTTATAACCAGCTGGGAGGCATGGTGTGGAAACATCCGAGTTGTCCAAGACTCTTTTGGCTTCATCCATATACGGACAAAGGTGAATGGCATGGTGCCCTTCATACAACTTACAGGGATTGCTGATCTTACCCTGCTTCTTAGGAGCCTTATCAGCACCAGTTGAAGACGTGCCCCCCACCTGGCTCCCGGAAGTCAAAGGCAACAGCAGACGGTCGTTGGACCATGCTTCAAGCACCTTGGGAATGCCAGGGCAGTCTCGAAGAAGATGGTCTCCCGTGCACAACATGCAGGGGAACTTGACTTTCCGTGGAGGGTTGGGAGGTATATCAAGAGGAGATATTTCAGAAACAGTAGTGGCAGCTTTAGCCTCTCTTTTATCGGACTTCTTCTTCTTTGTCTTCTTCTTCTTCTTCTTAGCCACCTGGTTACTCGAATCCAGGCTTTCACCAGGCGAAGTAGAAGAGGAGGACGCAGAAACAGGCGAAGAAGGGGAGAGGTCCACCTTGGAATCAACATGATGTTGTTCAGGTGGAGGAACTGATTGAACAATAGCGGAGATATTTGGGACCACAGAGGTTGAAAACAACCAAACAGGCAACCCAACAGTTAACCCAGGAAGGGACAACGTTGCCATGTAAGGAGCACCAACATTCCCAAAAGGAGGAAACTGACCAGGATTCCCTTCTGAGGGGATTCCTTGGTTGGTAAACTCCGAAAAAGTTGCCATCAAAACTCAAAACCACACACGGGCTGAAAAAGAGTCAAGACACACGATCAAACGGTCAACAAGAAAAATCTAACAGGGCGTGTAATCGTGGGTGATTAATTTTTACCACATTGAAAAATAAGAAACTTCACCGTTTCATGTTTTAAGAGTCGAGAAACGGTAAAAAAGGTGACTCTATCTCTTTCAAATTTGACACAAGCGTGAAAGGACAAGCGCTTGGTGATCCTTTCAAATTTAGGGAGTCAGAAAAGATCAAATGACTGCTCAGGAATACTAGGCAAAAGGGTGTACCAAATAACCATGAACTGCAATATACACCTTGGTTTCAATAATGAAAGAGAAATCAACCAAGGACTTTTCGTACGTGCAGGCAATCTCCCCGAATGCTGTGTTCGGTGTATCACGGGTATAGGGCGGCAGACTCGGCTTCCTACGGATAAAGGATTGAAACCTAGTGGGGTCTCCCTTTATATACACGACGGTACGGGGAGCACAAGTCCGTACTAGCGCTGTCTAAAGCCAAAAGGTGAACGACAGCTACTAGGTTTAAAGACGTCGGAACACGTCTCTAGCCTAGACCTCTAAATGTGTTTCGTTAGATTTCAATGCTGCCTTAGTGTAAATTGAGTGAATTTTAAAGTTGATCTTCAATTACGTTTCAGTTTTCAGGCCCTAACGAATGTGCTGTCTCAAAAATCTCCTAAATGCAAAACTACATGCCACAGTACATCATTTCGTTCGATGAAAACTAGCTACAGAAGAGTTGAGAGTTCTTTACACAAACAAAATGATCAGAAGACAATCAATGACATCTCTAATGCAACTAATGAAACTAAAAACTTTTCTTTCAAATTCACTAAATACTAGTAAAATCGAAAAGATTTCAATTTGCACTAATCAACCAAAAGCAAAAGAGATTTTTTTTATTTTCAATGTTTGATAGCTAGATGCACTAAGCAAACCGAAAACAAATAAGAAGCAATTTGAGAAATGATATTAAGAGAGCGAAACCAACAAATTTCACTCAATGGCACAAACAATCAGATCTCAAATCGACAAAAAGTCTCTCAAAACCAAGAAAAGTCCCAAAGACACCAATGAGCCGTGTGATCTAGGCCCAAAATGAAGCAAAGCAAAATTCGAATGAAAACGAATTCAGTCACTCAAAAAACACAACAATATGATAGACAACTGTCAAACAAATGCAAGGAAGCAATCCCACAGCCGACTGAACGAACGGAAACCAAAAACTCCCAAGGGAGGCTCGACTCACAAAGGCACCTAGATGCCCTAGGGCTCGTATGCAAAATCGAAAGAAATAAGCAAACAACCAAAGGAAGGAGGTTCCAACCAGTCAAACCAGGCTCCAGTGCACTCAAACAGCCGAAAAAACAAGATCAAAATCACAAGTCAGCCTCAGAAAGCTTGAAACACAGCAAACCCTAATAGCTCACAGGATTGGCGTGACTGTGAGCTTGAAATTAGCGCCAGAAATGCAATGGCGCGGGTGATACATAGGCAACCTGTGCCAATGGGCGCGACTGTTACACTAAAAAGCGCGCCAGCCAAGTTTACTATGGAAAAAATAAAAAACAAGCAATCTCAGACATAGACAAGTGAAAACAAGGCTAAAACAAAGCCAAACAAACAAGAAAATCCAGTCCAAAGAGTTGACCAAGCAAGCAAGACCAAGAAGTTAACCGGAAAGAGAAGACAAAACTCCAAGTTGTTCAGTCCGTAAACCAAACCGGAGATCGACTGAAGCAGCGTTGATCTACTCTGCTAATGCAGAGCAAAAGCATTTCGAAGGCTATCTGGCTGTGCTTCAGACTCCGTCTATAGTTTACAAATCAAACAACAAGCTGAATCCCCAGTGGAGTCGCCAAATTGTTGAGGAGGTAAATCCCCTCTGCGGACAGAGGCGATCCCTACTAGCCCAGATCGGGTCTAGCAACAATCAAACATGCTACAGTGCAGGTTCCTAATTGTAAATAAACTGACTTGCGAGGAAGGCTTACCTGGAATCCAACGCTGTCGTTTGTAGAAGAGGTGGTGCTCCTGTTCCTTTGCCCTGGCAGATCACAATCCTCACGATCTCCGTGATCGGACACCTGCACATGCAAGAAACAACACAAACGCAAGCATAAAATCTAGTGCATACAACTATATATCAGTCGAAGAGGATATAACTCATGAACATGATCAAGAACAAGAGTGGAACCATAACCGATAGTCGCTTATCATTAAAGAGTTAAAAGAAGAATACAACCATAGCTTCGACGCAGCACTCTCCTTTAGCGGGTCGTCAACACAACATGTCTCGATAAAGCCTGTCAGGGATGGGACAAGCCTCTCTCTCCGGATACTTGGCAATAGTCTCCTTGCTTGGATTTGGCCTTAGGGAATCAAGAAGGATTTTGCAGCATGAAAGCTCTTGGGAACTTAGAAATTCTGCCACTCTTTGGAACTAGCTTGCAAATGGAAATGGGCAAGCTTTTATAAAAGGAGGAAGGGGAGTTGGGATCCATATAATTATGGGATTGGCCCTATCATCAAGGAAGCTTCCATGAGAGGTGGCAAACCACTTCCTCTCCATGGAAATCCATAGCCAAACCTCCCAACTCAAGATAGAAATCAGCCCAGTAATTTGTTAGAATGAAACTTCCGCCTTTTATTTTTTAAAAACACCTCTTAATATGGTTGGCGCGGGTGCGGCTCTATGACAGAGCGCCAATTGGCACGCCCTCTTTGGAGGATTTCCCTCTTGGCGCGAGGGCTAAACTATGGAACCACGCCAATGGAAAAAGAGATATTTTTAGGGTTTTTTGCAGGGAGATGTCTTTAGGGCAATTAAAGCTCATCTTCAAAGGGATGCAATGAAAGTATTTTCAAGCCTTAAATCTGCCCACGGGTCACGGAATGAGCCCTCCAATGTGCGGGATGGGGATTGCAGGGACGGTGACAAATTGCTATGTAGCATATGACATGAACATAAATCTCTAAAAAATTCTCTAAATAAAGTAATATCTAGATAGGAAAGATGAAAAGGAACCTCAAAAGCTGGTGGAACGAACTCTTGTTTCATTTTTCAAGCCACCTGCATGTGGTACTAAAAAACTATTTTATTTTAATAAATCTAAGCGCATAACTGGAATCGGTAGCTTCAATATCTACCTCAATTTCTTTGAAGTCAAATAAATATGAGTATATATAGTTGATAGCCAATTTTTTTTTATTAAATCAAATTTTTTTGCACGTAAGTAAACTATTTATCTGAAATCAAATACTTCTAGAATGCATGCAACATTCACTGATCTAGTAGAATAAATATTATCACTACTCTTTGCCTGCACAGATAGATTCACATATCATTGATACCAAACTAACCACTGAAAGCTATGTTCGATGAGTGCAAGTGACATAATAGTATCAATGCAAATAACTTCTTTCCTTCCCCTCGAAACGAATTTTGATTTGTACTTTTAAAATACTTTGTCAACCAATATTTTTTTCAATGCACTTTAAGTATAGATCATCATTATTCTAAAAAACCACCACTTGTTACTACTATGCCTCTAAAATCCCTTATAGAATAAACTTTGAATATATAGCAATTCAGTATAGAAAGTATACATTTATGATAAATATTAGAAATGATTCGCATAGTCTAAATCCACAATAATTCTGGCAAAAAAACAGTAGACATTTTGACACAATTTTTAGAAATTCGACACAGTATTTTGGAAAATAGGATTGCATTTGTCAAGCTGCAAAATTTTTGGTATCAGAGTAATTGTTGATAGCACTAAATTTTCTTATTTTTCTGTTTCCACTCTCTATTACTATTTTGCGTGTGAAATTTGTTTGACAATTTTTTTTGAATAAATAGAAATTAAAAAAAAACAAAGTAGACATTTTTGATAAATAGAAGAAACATTTTAAAAATAAATCTTGAAATTCAAAAACCTATTCCATGTACGAAACAAATTCAATGAGAATATTTTATAATAATTAAAAATTAGAGCTTACAGGCTGTCAAAAATTGTATTCGCTACTATATCGATGTTAATTCAGAGTTAATAAGATTTACATTCCTAATTACGTGGTAATCTATCTATTCGCCAAAAGGTTACCAAACCGTTAATGTCATTATCCCATGTACAAAATTGAGGAAACCACACTCCACGTAATGAAAATTTTTTCTCTTTTTCTTCTTCTTCTTCTCTCTTCCGCTTCAAAATAACATGATTTTATAATTCCACGTCTTTTCCATATGAAATATGTGCCTCCCTCATTGATTACAATCACCATTAAAAATTTAGCCACAAAATCATTATTAATTGTTTCTTTCAATTTATAAAATTTATTATTAAATAATGTTATTTAATTTATTATTTTTAGGTTTATTGTTGTTTAATAAAATATTTTATTGTGCAAAAATATCTTCATGCTCATATTTTAAGCTTAATTATGGGATTGAGGCAAGAAAATATTTTCACAATGAAACGAATTTATTTATATAGCATGATTTATATAAATACTTACTTTTACAGATGCCTTTTCTCCTCGCATAGCCTCCACACACACACAACCAGTTTCACACAAATACTTCCGCACTCAATAACACTCTACAAATAATCATTTTTGAAATGACTACTGCAACTTTTATGATTTACAATATAAGCTTTAATATGAGTTTAAGACAAGAAAAGCTTTGCACATTAAAACATGTTTTATATCGAGTAGGAAAAATTTAAATACTTATTTTCTTTAAGTAAAAAAATTGTATATATCTATAACCAAATTACTTACAAAGTCTGGTTTACAATTGACTATTTCAAAATAAAATATGCATTTTTGTCACATTGATTCAAAAAATAGATCTTGTAGTTCAATATACTTTATTATTATTATTATTATTATCAACATATGTTGTTTTGTGGATAGTTTACTCCTCAAAAGAAGCTTCTTTTACACAATGAAAACTCTCATTCTAATCCCAAAATATTGAAAAATCTGTATAATGGAACATTGATATGTGCACTTTTTACTTTTGTACAAGCATTCATAAATAAAGAGAATTGGAATAGAATAGTCAAGCTTTCTAGCTAAGCGACATTCAATAATTATCAACACAATTACAACAACTGTAATTGTATTCAAATTAAAATGCTAGTCACAACAAATGCAATAGACATATAACAACCAAAACTTTTGCCAAGGTTTCATCTCCATTGTAAATAGAACATGAATAGACTAAAGATTATTTGTGCTTCACAAGTCTTGAACAATAACTAATACAGTTACAAAAATAATATTTGTATTCAGATTCAAATCCTAATCACTGTAGCTATCATTCAAATAAACAACGCAAATGAAATAGGTATCTCTGAACCAAAACTCATGTTAAATGTTTATTTTCATTGAGAGCAATTTTCATGTCATTACATAGAATATAAATATCAAAAGCATAGTCTCATGAACGTATGTTCAATCGATGATGCTGATAAATTATTAAGAATCAATATCAATACAAATTGACATGTAAAAACTTATCTAAGAATTCTTGATATAACTAGTAAAAAGTTCCAGTATTAGAAGAAAGTAAACAAAAATCCATTCTAATTATCATTCTTTACAAAACATTAGCTAATATATAAAATTTCATAGCAAATAATTTAAAATAGGTGTTCAATCATTATTTTTTGTACAACGTTCAAGAATCCAGGTCCATACAAAATCTCATGTGAAATGTTACCTCGGAATTGTTTACATAATTAGTAAGCATACTAAGAGTTAGAAAAGACACTAATCAAAATTCAAATAAACTATTATTACAGAACCATTGTCCAAAAAATAACCCTTGTTGCATAAATCATTTACGAAAATGCTAATAGTTCACTCACAAAACTAAATGCATTTGTCACAATGGAGATTGCGATTGGAATCCCGTCAATTGTAATATCTAAAAGTCATGCACAATGAATAATAAGGAATTTCATTAGGAATTAGACCATTCCATCTTAACATACACATAAGATTTCAATAGTAAGATTATTTGATGAGAAAAAAAAAATCCATTGTATTAAAGAATTTATAATATGCAAAATGACAACTCGATATTCTTAGCCTTCAACTATATTTTGGAATCATGATTATTGCAACAAATTCATTCAATTTAGGTTTAATGAATTATTTCAACGAATCAATAGTAATGTCCTGCTTAACATGTTCATTGAATATCTCCTCATCAATCTCTTTTTCTTCTTATTGAAATTGAAAAACCGATTTAAAGTACTCTTCATTAACACAAACAAAAGTGATTAACCATTTGTTAATTTCCCCTGTGGTAAACTCATTTATATCATCCAACTCCATTTTTTGTGATTTTTTTAGCTTATCCAAATTGAAAATAATCTTGTCCTTTGAAATTAATCCAGACTCATATGTAATACACATACCATTTAATTCTTGAAAAATTTCTACTTCCTTGAGATACATATATGCTATTCAATTTTATATGTTTCTAGAATCAGAAATAATGTCCTCCAATGTTTCAATTTTCTCAGACCATGCAACCTTGATTTGCCTCATCCAATCAACATCATGCAACCCTTTTTTATCTTTCTCTAGTTCAAACATTTAATCAAGCTTCCAACTAAAAGTTAATAGGTCATTGTATACAAATTCCTTGTCACCTTCTAGGTAGCTTTTGACCAATTAGACATAATATCTAGTTCTTTGCTTTAAATGGCACAAAAAAAAATTCCATGTAGATTCAATAATTCCAATCTTTCAGATATTTTACCAATGATATACTATTTCACTACTTTGAGAAGATTGACAGGTTTCTCAAATCTATTAAATTCGCAAGGACTAGAATTTGTCAATGGAGGCCTGTGTATCACTATTGGTTACGTCAACAAACGACCCAGGATTAGGGTATGTTCTAACTCTTTTAATTTTTCTTTCAACTTCATATTTTATGTTTATTGTCGACCAACAAATTCACAAAGGCTTCACCACCAAATTGATGCAATTTCATCAGCCTTGGTGTTGCAACCGAAGACAAATTACCATTCAATTCTACCTAATTAACAACCTTTCTATCATAAAGTTGTATCCTTTCAATATTCAATCTCTTACCACCCCTTTCATAATTTTCATACTGCAATGTGAAAAAATGGTCATTGACAGTAATGTCATCTTTAGTAATTTCCTACATTATTTTCTGATTTTCTTACAAACAAGTACTAACCCAATTAGGTAGTAAAATATTATCAACTTCCATGTCCATAGATTCTTCAATGATTTCAATTTCATGCACACTCTTGGATCTAAATGATTCAACTATTGGTGCTCTTTCCAAGGCTACTCCGCGAGAAGGATCTTCATCATCTCCACCACTTGATAGTCTATCAGAAACTATTTTTTGGCTTCTAGTAGCCCTTTTCCTTGTTTTTCTCATAAATTAATTTGCATCAGTACTGCATGTGAAATATTGATATTTTCCCATAGGAATTATGCCTTTTTTATTATTTATTTCTCCCATTCCAATTATATATGTTTCAGTGATTTGTTTAGCCTCTACTAGAGTTTTTTTTATCTTTTTTCAATACACTGTGTCTTTCCTCACTTATTTCCATACTTCTTGGAAACAAGTTCCCATATCACAAAGACTCAAGTTGTTTCATGAAAATTCTTCCTCTATCAAAGCCTTTAATAGATTCATATTCACTTAAGCTAAAATATAATTACTTTTCAAAAACTCTAGTGTGAGCCATATTATTCATAGTCAATTTTCCAACGGTAAAAAGAAAATAAATAAATTTTCTTTTATTTTTCTATTCAAATATAGATAGCCAATGGTGATATTGCTTTTATACTTCTGCAAAAAAATTACCTATCTAGAACACACATTGGAAAATTAAATGGCCTATATTCAAAACCATAAGTTCATATAACCATATTTCTTTCTCTTTCCTCATATTCCCCTTTATCAAATAGGAAAGCCTCAATCTTTACATATATTCAGTAAGACTGTTGTTTAGTTACCATGCAATAGGATTTCCTTACAAGCACATCTTGAATTAAACAAAAATTTAAATAATTTATGTGCTTCCACAACATAGGATACCATAACTACATTGGTTCCTCGCGAAATTTGAATCTAGGATTACAAGGTAAACTATAAAACACATGCCTTGACACAAGAAGTGTTATTATATATGCCATCATAAATAAGCCATTGTTCTTGGATAATGTATGTAACTGAACAACTAATTCATTCAAAATTACTTCAACCCAATAAAAAATACAATTATTTTTGTATGTCTCATAAAGAACATAGAAAATTTATTTCATAACATGTGATGTATTTTCTATCCAGACTACAGGAAAAGAGGCTATAGAAATCCCTAAATAGTTTCCTAAATAAAGAAATATCTATAGGAGAAGGATCAAAAGGAACCTGAGAAGTTGCAGAAATGAATTCTCGCACAATTTCAAAATTTGGTGTCCTTCAGGCTCTAGGAAACTATTCCCAATAGACAATTCTAAATTCTTATTTAGTTCCGGTAACTTGAATAACCATCTGAATGCATGGGGATTCAGAGGATCCTTTATCACTCCTATCTTAATTTCTGTCTTTCTTAAATCAAAATTATTTCCATAGAGACAAACAATTTCTTTGAAATCAAAGACCTTTGGAACACACCTAACATTCACTAATCCAGTACTCCAAACCTTGTTACTTTATTTCTCTTCCATTGAGATATTCACATATTTTTCATACATTCTCAACTAGTTAAAACTATCATCGATCTCAACAAGCGAGTTAACTGTATAAATGCAAATAACTTATTTCCCTCAACTGCTACCCATTTTTTGTTTGCAACAAAAAAATACTCTCTCAATGAAAAATGCACTCAAATCCCACTTCACTTTTCAAATCTTCGTTTTCTTCACAAAAACTAGATGTTACTCTTACTCATGTGAAAACCATTACACACGACACTCTAAATAAATAGCTTTTAAAGATACCAAAGCCAAATTTTACGGTCAATACACTACAAGGAAAAGACCTTCTAGAGAAGGTTATAAAGAAGGTTTTTAATTTTATAAAGTTGGAAAAAATTGTCAAAAAAACATCTGCTAAAACATTTGTTTGGGATAGAGGAGGTTTTAACAAATATTTTAGCATAACTTCATTACAACTGACAAAATGTGGGCGATCGAAGGTTCTAGCAGATGTTTTATTTTTGAGTGCACATAATGGAACAAGTAGCATTGGTACGCTACATACATAAAATCCCTGGGCGACTGTTGGCTTGAGGGATCCTGACCCAAGTTCAGAGTCGTCTATGAAACCAGCAAAACCCTCCAACTACCGGCCCTTTCGGTAGTGATCTTCTTGCACAAACCAAAGTCCTACCCAAATAAGTATAGGGGGGTGATGGAACCAGGTTTCTGCACCTTGAAAGAGTGTATGATGTGGATCTTAACCCTCCTTAACATATATAATGATTACTTCCCTAAGTAATGACATCCTTAACCTAATTCAGATCTAACACAGGAAACCCTTAACTTTAATACAATCTTGCGCAAATCATAGAATTATCCTTACTCATATCTACTCAACAGAAACTCGAATAACCCTTGTGCATTTACAGAGATATATCTTTAAGAGAAATCCTAACCAATCATGTAATACTTATGAAAGTATAGGAATATATTATCATATGTGTAACTTCAGATAAATGCACATTCATTAACAAAAAAAGATCTATAAGTAAATCAATGCATTAACATGTAAACATGGAAATCATACAAGTAAATCATGATTTGCCAAACTCTTCTCTTTATTACTAGATATTTAATCAGTATAGTAATCTTCTCATGCGCACACAACAACAGGGTCCTTGCACATAGCTCGAGACTTGGTCTCCACGCACACAGCCAACAAGAGCCTATCCAACCTAGACTAACACAGATTTTTCTCAAAATATTATCACATTCAAATTAGATATTTTTGATACTTCATGATATATATTCGACATGGATCAAATCATAAATATTTATAGGACTAATAGGTGAAAACGCCATGATCTCAAACCGTGGTTTGAGCCCCATGTTTTCCCTTTTTCCCATTACAAAGATAAAGGAAATTTGGCCCGCCCCAAAGTTCCTTGAAGTTTTTGCGTGCGATGCGTTTTAAAAAAATTTAACCAGAAATGTACTCAAAACTTGATTGTAGGGGACCCCAACCCAACATGCCCCCAACACAATCTAGTGAATCATCTTCGAGTCACTCTAGTCCAGTTTCCTGCATCTTGGTGTGCATCGACTAGATGGATTCCTTGAGTGGTTGGATGAGTTAGGTGCTTTGTGCTATGGCACTTTGTGCTTCTCCAACAAACTTCTTTGTAGTAAGAACTTCTTCTGTTAGGTTAATGCTTCATTGCGTATGATGGACCCCATTAAGTGCATTTTTGATGGTATGCAATATTTGTAGTGCTTCCTCAGCCCATGGCTACATTCTGGGTTCTAGTAACTTCTCTCATCAATGCAGCGTATCGATATCTATCTCAATGGCATGACCTTCCTGTAGGCAGGCTAATAGTTGAGCTGGTACTAGGGTTGGTGAAACGACTCGAAAGTCATTGAACTGCTGCTCCTTAGCACATAAATCTGTTCTCAACAGGTGAACCATGGGGTCATCCAAGAAGGAGGTCCAGATGCCCATGGCATCCTCAAAGATAGTGTTTCATGCTTCCACAGTCGTCATAATTCTTGCAGTGGCTTCCTGGATGACTATGGCGTGTTGTGCGCGAACATCTGGTGGCGTCTCTGACTACAAATTTGTCTGTAAATATGTAATTTTTTGTTTCAACTCAATGCGCATAGTGGTTATCTCTGAATTTGAAGCTTTAAGCGCGATTGCAAGACATTCCATATTTTTAGTTTCCACGATAGTGGTAGGTACTATTAATTCAAGAGTCTCAGAGAAAATCAGACTGATGAGCAACTCTAATTATGCATGCTGGCTCTCTGCGACGCTCCTAGCTTCATTGGCTAACTGTTGCCCCTTATGCAATGTCTCGGCCTACTTCTGGGCATCATAGGTGACCTACAACACCTTGTACTCCATGTAATACACCTCATTTGTAATCATTGTATGGATGGAATGTAGCTTTCCGTTGGGAAAGATGACCAAGTCAATTCCAACCTCAGGGCCTACATGAATTGTGACGCGTAGTGCTGGATTATCAAGGTGAAGTGTTGCACCCGAAACTTGAAAAAATTAGCTCTATGAAGTAGATGGGTGTCAAATGGTCAACATGCTCACTTTTACTGTGCTCGCTTGAACCCCTCTTGCTTGTATCTTGCTCAATTGCACTCTCAGTTGATGGAGTCCTTGTTGCACATCATCAAGTATTGATTTTTATTGTGACTCCATGTTGCTCCATACGTCTTTAGTTACTGCCTTGAATGTGTTGCCAATCTCATCAAAATATCCATTTATTAATTTCAATGGTTCAGTCCCGTTTTTCTTAGATTCTTGCCTTTCTGGACACAGATCTGATGGGGATTAAGGTCCTCTCTTGGTGCCTCAACGCATGTCTGTCGAGGGAAGGTTTGTGTTGTCTCCTTCAAATTCCTCCATCTCAACATCACTTGGAATATCTACTGTTTCAGTGGGTGGTTTCTCTGTCTCTATCATTATGATTGGTTATTATGTGTCCTTCTTCTAATCCTTATTTTTATCTTTCTCTGTTTGCAGTTTTGATGTAGATGGCTTGGGCAGGGAAAAGGAGGTCACACCAGTATCTGTCACCATGGTCAACCAAACAGGGGGCCATTCTGTTGTAACCCACAAAATATCTTCTTCTGTAATCACGTATGGCAGGTCACACTAGACTCCTGCCATGTCCACCTTTCCACGAACGAGGACGTTGTGGAACACCACCTTGAAATTTTCTATATGCTTGTACTGATCATATGAGGTTGGTAATAGGTGTGGTTTAGATTGAGCCGCATGATACAAATCTGTCTCAAAGAGAACCCAAAATATTTTTTTCTTTGTCACCATTGCTAGAATCTTTTTTTCCCATAGCGACGTGTAGCGTGTGGCTTCACATAATTCTAGATCAATATCCAGTAGCTGAGACTGCGCTGGTGGCTTCCATCCAATCAATGCAACAAGAAAAAATAGCCAAGCATAGTGAAAAATATTTCCATCTTCTTGTGCTTCTCCAATGTTCTCTAAGAACTCTTGGTAGATGTATTTAGCCCAGTTATATTGAGCCCCTTATTCTCATTGTGCAACTAGCACAATAACGAGTGCCAGTACTTCCTTGGCATGACACTTCCTCATCATTTTTAATGCTAGGATCAATGTGCCAAATTTGACCCCGGGTCATTTATTTCACTGGTTACAAGCCCACTGGGTTTCTTTTTACCCCATACTTCTTCTTCACATACTTTGGGATATTCTCTTAACCCTTTCCTCCAAAGGTATTCTTACGGTATTCTTCTTGATTGGAAAAATTAGTAATGCGATGAATGAGTGTTTTGTCGATGGGAATGGGTGTTCGCAGCAAGAGAAAACTATCGTGCACCAGGGCCATCAACTAGCGTAGACATATATCATTAATAGGGTTGCACCTGAAATGTGGGATCGTCAATAGGTTTAAGAGCCCAGATTATTGAAATATGAGGGCACATCACATTGGTTCAAATTTAACAACACTTTCATCATAGGGCACCAAATCCAACTATTCTGATGGCATAAGCTTTGTAAAATTTGCACGGTCCCCCAAGTCCCAATATTCCAACTTCAGCTTGGGGATATTTTTCGACATATCACCCTCAAATGACACATTATCTGGAAACAAGGGCGCATTAATGTGTGACTTGACCTTATCCAGGTCCGTTGTCACCTCAATTGTTGGTTTGTGTGGCGCCATGTACTTGGGCATCCTCCTTAACAACATCCTCTTCCACTATCTCTAGTTCTTCGGCCATCGGTTGCTTTAGACGATCAGGAAGGGAGGGATTTGGCTTTGGATTTGGCTTATGAGTGGATTTATGGTCCCCAAAAATTTTCCCTTCTTCCACTTCGGTGATTTTGGAGTCTCAGCAACTTGTGGCGCGGAGGGAGTAGGTTCTGCGGGTAATCACCATAGCTCCAGGAATTAAGTGACCTAATACTCATTTTCATAGTGTTTCTTCAAATGTTTCAAAAGGATCAGACATAAAAGTCAATAGAGGAAGCAAGAGCAAGGACTTCAATGTTCTCATATCATTGATGAAGCAAGGGGATCGAATGCGGCCCTGCATGTCATATTTATAGGGATCGTGTAGACTAAATGACCTTATGTCCATTGGTGCAGCATCATAAATTCTAAAATGGCTCCAAATCTGGCATAATATCCTCCATAAATCCAAGTTATCCTCTCCTTCAAACGATAACCAAGTTGTCTTGTCTATATTTACTATTCCAATGGCTAGTTTCTAGGTAGTCTATGACATCAACATCCACCTAACACATTCTCTTCGCTAGATTCACAGATACCCATCCTTCCTCAAACTTTGATGTGAAAAATATTTTTTACAACTTCTGAAATACTTGTTTAGGGCCCTGAACCCTCTTGCAACTATCCAAGGTGCTAAGACATTCCTTCGACCACATAGTCATTGAGTGCATGCAGGGACAGGGTCATCCCTATAAGGTTTTAAACCACTTCCATTCACATATACATGAAGTAATTCACCAGTCAATGTAGCCAAATGAACTAAAAATCCTTCAATGATTTCCTTAATAATACAAGGCCAAATCCAGTGCATTTTGAACTTCCCTGGAAATCACGCAAACTTACTGTCATACACCAAAACCAATTCCTCCTTCTTAAAAATATTCTATTTGATATGTCGTTCATCCCAAGCCTTTTTGTGCGCTTTTTGTACCCATTGATGAAAACCAACAATGAATCTATCTTCCTCCAGCACAAGAATATATGACAAACTTTCTTCCATAATGTCTTGATCAACCATGTTTGTTATTGCAACAATGCATAGACCAGGAATAATGTATTCCTTCAACATAAAAACCTCTTGTCCATAGACCATGCTCAGTGGATTTTGTCCTGTTAACTTCTTGCATGTGGTCCTATATGCCTATAGAACAACAGGTATGTGCACATCCCAATCATTACGATTAGTATTTCATACCTTTGTGAGCACATTCTCCAGGATCTTATTGAAGGCCTCTACCATCCCATTCGTTTGTGGATGATATGGTGTAATCTTCTAATGGTGTATCTTGAATTTGATGGTCAATGCTTGAATGGTTTTATTCAAAAAATGTGTGCCTTGTTCGCTCATCATAATTTGAGGTCATCCAAACCTTGTCAAGATATTTTCAAAGATGAAGTGCACAATCGTTTCTGTGCTACAATCATTCACAGGTTGAGACTTTGATCATCTAGTCAAATAGTTTGTAGCAGTTGTCGGGCGGTGTAAATGCAAGATTTACATCAACATTTAATTCTTCAATCTAGGTAAGTAAAATTAGAGGCGTAGCAAAATATATGCCAAAATATGACCTAAGGGATCTGTCAAATAAAAATTAAACCCTTACAAGAAATTCAAAAGGGCATCATTCAAGAAAAATGAACAAGACTCTTCAAAGAAAAATAAACACACAATGGGAATCTACTTTTGGCTCCTCTTCTGGGTTGATTTGACTCCTGCATAAAGTATTCCTCAATTGTCCAGGGGACAAGGGAATGTAGGCCCCATTCAAACCGACAAACTCTAAAGAATGTGATTGAGGAAATAAAGGATGCAGAACCTCTAAAAATTACTACTATGTTGCAAAGATGAAATTAAACTAAAATTCGCAAGGCAGCTTCATTATGGAAATAATGGGATGCTTTAAAAAGAATCAAGACGATAATACACTTATTCTCTTAAAGATAATTCATCACTCCAAATTCAATGAATAAAATATGTAATAAGGACAAATATATCATTCATGTGGTTTACCCTAATCTTATTAAATGCTTCGTCAAAATATCATGTATAATAGATACAACATTTAATTATAAAGAATAATTGTATGGGTGTTTGGCCAACAAGATTCAAAATATTTCCTTACGATGATCCTGGCATTTTCTTATTAAGAGTGAAGGAATAAATTCTTTTCTGCAATAGTGCAGGAATAAATGTTTTTCTTTCAAAGTGCAAGAATCATTTTTACATTTAGAATAATGATCTTAAGGTAGTTAATTTAAATTAACCAGAACCCTTTACCATTTCATTCTGAAAATAATCTTTATTTTGCAACAATGAGACTAGGGAAGACCTTGTAATAATAAATAAGGGATGCAAATATTATAATAATAAGTAAGAAATGAAGTTAAAACATTCACTGTTTAATTTAGTTCAGCGTTTATGAAAATACATCCAAAATAAAAACAAGTGGAGCAATAAAAATAAATCTTGTGGAATGAAATTAAAAATTAAATGACTAAAAAAGAAAATGAGCTTATGAAATGAAATTGGAGAATTATCATGCTAAATAAAATGCATTAAAATAAAATCACAAGGTTTGGGGCAACGGACGAGCTCATGGGCCTAACCACCCAACTTGTTGTCCCTGCAGAAACTTAAATAACAATCTTAAAACATGAAGGATAAATAAAATTGCTCAGAAGCCATTTCCAAATAAAATTATTTCAAAGTAGAAACCATAAATTCAAGATTGAATGCCACATAAATTCATTACAAAATTGCTGCTACCAAATTCATAAAACAAGGTTGCGTTGGCTCCAGTGATCTCTTCCAGGGATCATCCACTAGAGTGCAGCTCCTCCTTCACTCCTGCTTTGAAATCGATCCCCTCTATTTTGCAAATGATGTGATCTACAAACTACAATCTACCATTCGACCATCCCACATACCTACACGACTCCTCTTCTTTTATAATGATTTTACATGTCATTCCTTAGAAAACCATATGGGGATTGGATCCAAACTAATATTCATTAATTAAAATATCCATACAACTATTTACTGTTGAAATAATGAAGTTGTGATACGAATTTTCAAAGTCTGCTTGTTTTTCTAGAATTCTAGAAAAAATGATATTTTTATCAAACTGCCTCCAAAGACCTCTTCGTATCTCCTTAACCGTTATGAATTTCAGGAAAAAATTTGAGGCTTAGTCAATTTTATATTTTGGGACAAAAATCCATGTTCCATAATTTCTTTATTTACCTTCAAATGTACGAAAATCGAGGTAGACGTTGGAAGCCTGGAAACTTGTTGACTGTGTGTTTTCTAGAATTAAGGAAAAAACAGATTCTTTTTTATTATAAAATTGCTTCAAAGAAATATTCATAACTTTTGGAATTATTCGAATCTTAGGAAATAATTTCGGTTCTATTTAATTGGTTATATTTGTGAAAACCCCATTTCCTTGGATTTCTATAATTCAACTCCATTTGCATGAAAACCTAGGTCAAACTTGGACATTTAGAAATTATGCGGATTTTGAGCAGATTTATTAATTTGTTTCTAGAAGCCCACACCTGTGACCTTGGTGTAATCCAACCCATGGGAAGCTTTTCAAATGAAATTTAAAACATAAACCTATTTTATATTTTCCCATAAACGTGTTAATGTATGAGAACCCCAAATTAGGGCAGGCACGCTGTAAAAACAAGTAAGCTGGTGCAGGCACGACTGGTGTAGGAACAACTAGTGTGGGATTCGTTGGTACCTGCCATAAGGGTCTATCTTTAATGACATTTTTACATTAAATACCCTTTAATTTAGAAAAAAAAGAAGAGTTCATAGATCAACAACTGTCAGCTCTAAATGCCTCTAAATAACTCAATATTGTGTAAAAAGAATAATAATTAATTATAAATACTTAGTACAATCATAGAATTATTCAACAAAAAACATAAAAATATGGAAAAAATGGAGGGTCAACACTCCCCCACGCTAACCTTGTTGCATGTCCTTGTGCAAGAAAAACCATAGGTGTTATGAAACTAACTCCAAAAATAGAAGAAAAGAGAGATCAACACCTTAGAAATAAGCCACTGTGAGGGGGAAACCTCCTTTAGATTACATAAATGAACAATTCTTGTATGATACAAATGAAAAAACCTTATTTCTATATATAGGAGTCTATGGGGTCACAATATAATCCTATCTGACCTAACAATAATAATGTAATGGCACAATAATAATAATATAGGGGTTATAGGGCTACAAAAATAATAATAAGGGGGACACACTAACAACAATAAGGGGATACAATAGTATTATAGGGACCTAACATGCCCCTATCCTTCAAAAAAGTTTCACCCTCAACACTTTATTATTTCTGGATGCTTATGTATAAAATTCTCGTCCTCCCATGTGGAATCTTCAACGGGTAAGTTCTTCCACTTGCTGAGATACTATGAAATTGATCGATTTCGTAATTGTCAAGTTCTTGTTTCTGTGACTGCTTCAAAACTTCTTTCATTGTAATGTTGATCTTCCTCTTGTTTAATTCGATTATGCACCAAAGTTAGATTATCCTTTGAGAGTTGGAGAACTTGTTGTTGATGCTCGATGTGATATTCCACTAATTTATCATCCATATTGGCTTTCATTTAATCCTTCAAACCGTCCAACTTAGCCTTCATTTTTTCTTTTAAACCATCTATGTTATCTTTGATTTCTCTTTGTAAGATCGAAATTTTTTCCACTTGGTACCATAATTTTGATATTTCATACTGTAATTCTTCCTCATCATGTGCTAGTAGAGCTTTTAGAGGGCTTAACTGGTGTTGAATTATTTTTAGGGGGAATTTTAGAACCCAATACTAATATCTATGCTTCAATATTCCCTTGGAATCACTTCAAACTTATTTTTCAAACAAGATTTATGCAATTTGAAAACAATACACACCTTTTTCTTGCTTTTTAGGAGCTTGATATTGAAACTGAATGATCTCTATGATTGCGGATCTTCAATATCTGAAATTCAGTCTTGTAGTAGCCCTATGAAGCTTCTTTCGAATGCCATAGGTTTGAATTGATTTGGATGGTTCAAAATAAAGTTATGCCCAATATCCCACAATGACCTAATTATGGATTGGTTCAGTAGAGCGAACTTTTACAGCATGCCACATGTCATTAGTTCCTCCTTAGGCTCTAAAATTGATACACATGAAACTACACTCCATTTTCTTTCAACTTCTTTTTACATAAATTCCCATCTGATGCTCAAAGAGATAGTTATGATGATTTTCCCAAGGTCACCTGAAAAAACCCTAAATTCCATAGATCATATCTCCGAAAATATTGTGAACCAAGATATTAAATTTTTGCACCAAGTTTCTTAGGATTTCATCTTTGCATGGTAAAAATTTCAGCTTCCGAATCTTTGTAGAAAAAAATTTATAGCACAAATTCCACGATGAAATGTTTGGAGTAGTGAAACCCTAGAATCAAAAGCTCTGATACCAAATGTTATGAAAGCAGCTCCAAAAATAGAAGAAAAGAGAGATGACTGCCTTAGAAATAGGCCACTTTGAGGGGACAACCTCCTTTACATTACATAAATGAACAATTCTTGTATGATACAAATGAAAAAACCTCCTTTATATATTAAGAAGTCGATGGGGTCACAATAAAATCCTAGCAGACCTAACAATAATAATTTAAGGGCACAATAATAACAATATAGGGGTTACAGGGGTACAACAATAACAATAAGGGGGCTACACTAACAAAAATAAGGGGATAGAATATTATTATAGAGAAATAACAATAGGACTATAAAATCATAGAAGAAGGTAGGGAAAATGTTTAAAAATCAAACTATGCTTCTCAATAAAAGTGTTAACAAAAATCTCAGCAAGGGAACATGAAGATATCTAGTATGTCATAATTTTTTAAGCATTCATAAATTTTGAAACATTATTATTAGAATGCCACTAAAACTATATTACAGTCCTTATGAAAGTATCAAGTGCAGGAATGATAAAATTTTTATGTAACAAGATGAGGTACAGGAAAGCAATTCTTTGTAACAGACATTATGGAAAAATAATACTGCACATACATGTTTTCCTATCTCAAATGAACTCCCTGCTTGTCATAGATTTTTTTTAGAGCTCTTATTTCTGCTTAAAATCTTATTTATGTTTATGATAATAATCAAATCTTTTCTGAAAAGGTGCAATTTCAAGAAAATTATCACAATATGCCTGCACCTACTGTAGAAATATTGTACTTAGGTCATGTAATGCTTATTTAGAGGCAACCAAAATCAATACACATATTGTTGTCTGACAACACCTGGTGATTAATCATCGTTGAAAAATTCATCACTTTAAAAACCATGGAAAAATTGAAGTGAGTTATGATACTAGAGAAGGGAAATAAAAATAGAACAATATGACAGCTTCCTTGACCAACCAACAAATTCAACACTCTAAATTTTGTTGTCATCCAAATGAAAAAGTAATTTTCTCCTTAAATCAGTCCGACAAATCGCATTTACTAAGGGTACCACATCATTTAAAGATCCATAAAAAAATATAACTCAAAGCATCATGCTCAAATCACCTTAAGACCATTGTCCAAAAATATAAAATGATGAGTTTTAGGGAAAGAGAAGGATAACCGAGTAAATCATAGTATTTAATTATATTTGATACCACAGACATGGCCTTGCTGCCTACAAGCGTCCATAGCCTTGGAAAGGATGTCTTTTGACCCGACGAAATGCTTGTGTCCCACTCACTATATATAGACTCAGACTTATCATGTTTATAATAAAAATTAGATGAAAGCCATTGTCCTGGCTAAGTAACCAGTTAATGGCAGTGATACTCACAAGAAGTGACATGGATAAACAAGTCGGCTCATGGTGAGACCTCCTGTCTTCCATCTTTTTAGCTGAAATCCATTACTCTGGCTTGGTGACCAGAAACAGTAATGTCATTCATGTTAGCTCTCATGATCATGGTAGGTCGGCTCATCACGAGACCTCCTATCCTTCCCTTAATATTTTGTAAACTCTAATTATGATTAAATTCAAGGGTTATTTAATAAGTGGGGAGACAAATCTACTCCTTAAGAGTATGGGATGGTGTGAAATTTTTTTAATTACTAATCATTACTAGCTGGTTCCTCTACCCTAAAGAATTTTTTAGATAAAATACCCCAAATAATGACTAAAAGACTCTTTGAGTTAATAATGGTAGTGTTCTCATGAACATCTCATTATGATCTTCACAAGAGTGGCCGACAATAGGGGGTTCTCCAATAGTACCTTATAAGGGAAACTTAAAATATATATTTCAGATGACAACTCATTAGAGAGGTTAATCATGGTTACTTCTACAAAGTCATAAGATACTAGAGTGAATCATACTCAACAGGAGTTTTCACAGATGTGTGTGTTAACAATCCAATGTGGATCAATAGTAGCTTCAATGGTTATGCTTTGGAAGTCAAAAAACCCTAATAGCATTTTTGTAACGTATTTATTTATGGCATTGATTTATTCTTCTACCTTACTCTACCCTAAGAAGCAGAAGACTCCCTCTTAAATGTAGGATTGCTTCCAATGCATCCATGTGCGCAACAGGAGGATAATCCTACCCATGTTCAAATTTGAAAAGCATATTCAATAAAATACCAGAACATGAGGAACCAACTGCATTAACTGATGTGATGCTAGAAATTTTCTAATGATAAAGGAGGAGTGGATACTGAAAGCCATTTGAAAGAAAGATTCTATGGGATCCATATACTCTTGATCATTTGATTCATGGGCAACATCTAATGTATCATGCAAATCCTCCACATTTTTTTGTTTATCCTCTAAAGTGTAGACCAGATCAGGTAGATGTTCTTTAATATCTTCTTTTGATGGATTCTTCTCATCAAGCATGATCCACAGCTTCTTATTTTCCTCAGGAATATCTTCTGGTTCTTCATGAGTCTTTTCTTCCAGAGGAGTAGACCTATCTCTGATTTATGCCAAAATGTGTTCTTTCTGTGAAGCAAAGATCCCAGCTTCTGCTAAAATTTGAGATATATCTTGAAGTAGCATCAAACTATCTGGAATTTTCATGCTAGCTAGAAAGTCTTGTCAGCACCTCGATTGAGAGCATGGGGTTCTTTTAGAACCAGAAAATAGGAATACACCAAATTGCAGTTAAAGAGAATAACTAGAATTGTAAGAAAATCACACTTTTGCAAAAAACAAATAAACAAATCTCAATTGCGGAAAGAAACAAACCAACATCACACTTTGCAGTAAAGGAAACTCAATTTCTATATAGGAAACAATCAGGCATCATAATTTGCAATAAAGGGAAAAAAAACCACTTATAGTAAATAAAGCCTAGCTTCTAAGCTCTCTGGAAATACCTTCTAGTATGCTTCAACAAGCAAGGGGAATCTCGTTGATCTAAAAATTCAATTGTGAAGGAAAAGGAAAGCATTCCCTATCATGAGGCCTTATCCTATAATTCCTCCCTAGCAACAGTGCCAAAATTTCAAGATGTGTAAATGCAAGATTTACACCAACATTTTATTTGTCAATCTAGGTAAGTAAAATTAGAGGCGTAGCAAAATATATGCCATAATATGACCTTGGGGATCTGTCAAATAAAAAATAAACTCTTGCAAGAAATTCAAAAGGGCATCATTCAAGAAAAATGAACAAGACTCTTCAAAGAAAAATAAATACACTGCAGGAATCTACTTCTGGCTCCTCTTCTGGGTTGAGTTGACTCTTGTAGAAAGTGTTCCTCAGTTGTCCAGGGGACAAGAGAATGTAGGCCCCATTCAAACTGAAAAACTCTAAAAAAGTGATTCGGGAAATAAAGGATGCAGAACCTCTTAAAATTATTTCTCTGTTGCAAATATGAAATTAAACTAAAATTTGCAAGGAAACTTCAATATGGAAATAATGGAATGCTTTAAAAACAATCAAGACGATAATACACTTATTCTCTTAAAGATAATTCTGCACTCCAACTTCAATCAAGAAAATATGTAATAAGGACAAATATATCATTCATGTGGTTTACCATTATCTTATTAAATGATTCCTCAAAATATCATGTATAATAGATGCAACATTTAATTATAATGAAGAATTATACGGGTGTTTGGTGAACAAGATTCACAATATTTATATACACTAATCGTGGCATTTTCTTATGAAGAGCGCAGGAATAAATGCTTTTCTGCAATAGTGCAGGAATAAATGTTTATCTTTCAAAGTGTAGGAATCAGTTTTACATTTAGAATAATGATCTTGAGGTAGTTAATTTAAATTAACTAGAACTCTTTACCATTTCATTTTGAAAATAATATTTATTATGCAGCAATGAGACCAAGGAAAACCTTGTAATAATAAATAAGGGATGCAAATCTTATAATAATGAGTAAGAGCTCTAGTTAAAACATTCGGTGTTTAATTTAGTTAAGCCTTTATGAAAATACAGCCAAAAGAAAAATAAGTAGAACAATAAAAATAAAGCTTGTGGAATGAAATTAAAAATTAAATGAATGAAAAATAAAATGACCTTATGAAATGAAATTGCTGAATTATCATGCTAACTAAAATGCAGTAAAAGAAAATTACAAGGTTTGGGGAAACATAATGGCTCATGGGCCAAAACACCCATCTCGTTGCCCTTGCGGAAACTTAAATCACAATCTTAAAACATGAAGGAGAAATAAAATTGATCAGAAGGCATTGCCAAATAAACTTATTTCAAAGTAGAAACCAGAACTTCAAGATTGAATGCCATAGAAATTCATTGCAAAAGTGCTGCTACAAAATTCATAAAACAACGTTGCATTGGCTCTTGTGATATCCTCCAGGGATCATCCCACTGGAGCACAACTCCTCCTTCACTCTTGCACAATGAAATCGATCCCATCTATTATGTAAATGATGTGATCTACAAACTACAATCTACCATTCGCCCATCCCCGATACCTACATGGCTCCTCTTCTTTTATAATGATTTTACATGTCATTCCTTATAAAACCATATGGGGATTGAATCCAAACTAATATTAATTAATTATAATATGAGCATAAATTTTTACTACTAAAAGAATGAATCCGTGATACAAATTTTCCAAGTCTCGCCGTTTTTCTAGAATTCTGGAAAACTGGTATTTTTATCAAATTGCCTCCTTAAACATTATGAAATTCAGGAAACCATTTGAGGCTTAGTCAATTTTCTATACTGGGACATAAACCCATGTTCCATAATTTATATATTTACCTTAAAATATACGAAAATAGAGGCGGAAGTTGGTAGTTTGGAAACTTGTTGACTGTGTGTTTTCTAGAATTCTGGAAAAAATATTCTTTTTTATAAAATTGCCTCAAAGACCTATTCATAACTTTTGGAATAATTTGAATCTAAAGAAATGGTTTTGGTTCTAGGTAATTGGTTATGTTTGTGAAAAACAATTTTCTTGAATTTCCGTAATTCACCTCCATTTGCATGAAAACCAAGGTCAAACTTGGCTGTTTAGAAATTATGTGGATTTTGAGTAGATTTATTAATTTTTTTCTAGAAGCCCATACATCTGACCTGGGTGCAATCCAACCTGTTATTGTGAATTCTAATCACAAGTGTACGAAAAAGCTCACTTTAGCTGTGCATAACAAACAACCCTAACATTAAATATGACTATCAATTTCCTTAGATCTGCAGTTAGTGATTAGAATAAATGCTACAGAAATCCATATTTATTCAATTAAAGACATCAAACAACAAATGATTAGAAAGAGTTGCTCCATGCTTCCAATGAACAAGACAATAATTTTTAAAGAATTTTTTGGATTATGACACCTGGGAAGGGAACATAGAAAGATGTTACTAGTCTCCATCAATGGGATGGGTTCTTGTATATCCTCAATGCTTTAAATCTAAGATCTCTCTCTCTTGATGGTGCAGAAAATCCAAAAAAAAATGGAACTCAAAAGGAAGCTCATAAGAAAAAAAGTAGAAAAATATGACAATGATGGGAGGATCAAAGTCAGACCAAAATTATAGATCAAGAGTGATCTCTAGGCAAAAAATGTAGTGAATGAATGGAAAAAGCAATCTATTTATAACAAAATATTGAGTTAGTCTAGATATTGGTGCATAGTTAAAATATTATTAACCAAATCTAGATCCAACTTTTATGGAATATTTTATTAGTTTTTTTGGAGGGAAAATGAATTTGAATGTTGTTAAATCCCTTTATTTAGAAATGATAAATAAATACATGATTTATTTATTGATAGATTGGAGGTTTCTGTGGTGTATATTTTTAGATACAAAACTCGGAATATCCACAATTTTCATTTTTATTCTACGTTTCAAGTCTAAATCAAGACTCGTCTTCAGGATGAACTTGCTAAAAAGAGAATAGATTAGGGTAAATAAATAGAGGAAAGAAAGGGATGAAAGAGCCGACGAGTTCTTAATTTAAACTATATATATATATATATATATATATATATATATATATATATATATATATATATATATATATAATTAGTTATTTATTTTAGTTTTTTCCTCATATTTTAATTCTAATTTTAATTATGACACCTTTAAAACTTTAATATTATTGTTTATTGAATTTTTCTATTTCTTATTATGCCCTATTTGTTATTATTATTTTATTAAAATTAATTTAATTAAAAAAAATTATCTTTTTATTAATACTAAATATTAGTGGTCTTTATAAATATTTGAAAATAAAACTAGGGATCTAAGAAATGTTTTTGTTATTTAATAGACATATTTTAAGAAGGTAATAACCTATATTATAATGGGAAACTATAATTCTAAATAATGTAATAATTTGGAGTTTGTTAATATTAATAAAAGAAGGGGTTATCTATAAAGAAGAGTATATTTGTTTATTTATATTTCTTTTTAAGGAAAGAAAGGTGGTTTAGGACTTGATTTAGGTATGTTTTAATATTTTAGAGGAGGATTTAGAAAGGAAGAAGGTTAATGGGAGGGAAGGTTACAAGGAACTGATTTTAAGAGATAAAAGGAGGATAGAGGGCAGGGGGATGGTGAGAAAAGGAGCATTATTGTGAGAGTGATACAAAAAATAGTTCAGGTGGGCAAGCTTAATTGCAAGAAAGAATGTGGATCCAATTCCTGCTAACTTCTAAGCCTCCATCTCTATTGAGGTTGGTTGTCAGGATGCTTAATGATTTCAAGGGATTCCCGCACTTTACACTTAAAATGATGCTTTTCCTTGGTAATGACCAGTGCCTCTTCAAGGCATATGTGGTGACATGTATTATTCGAGTGTTCTGCCAAAGCTGAGGTTTTGGTTCTTCCAAGTTTGATGTCAGCACCATATTCTTTAAACCTTATTTTAAAGGTCCTACCTGTTTCCCCAATATAGCATTTTCCGCATGAACAATTAATTTTGTAAACCCATTTTTGTTGGAGGTGGTCAGGGTCATCTTTGACATATTTCATCCTCTATCTGATGGTTATTAGAGGTTTGAAGGATGATATAATGTCTTTCTTGGCTAGAACTTTGGCCATCTTGTCTGTGAGCCCTTGGATATAGGGGATATATGCTTTTGATGTTGAGGAATTATCATTTGTAATTATTTTATTTCTAGATCTAGCTCTTTGAATAGCTCCGTTAATGTCTTTATTACTGTATCCCATGTTTATGAAAGATATTCTTAGATATTATATTTCTTCTTCAACATGAGTATCATCCGATATTATGAAAGTTAATGTAAAAAGAGTCAACATAACCCCCATCATTTGGGCGGGGTAGTGGTGTGAATTAGCGTGAAGGTAATTTTCAGTGTGTGATTTCGTCCTGAACACTTTGTGTCCAAGGGATCCTTCTTCATATCTTGAGAGGAGAATGTCAAGGAATGGGATACAGTTTTTTTTCCTCACCTTACATTGTAGATTTTATATCTTTGGAAATGCTATTAATGTAGTCTAGGAAGCTTTTTAATTCCTCATCACCATGTGGCCCATTGACATTGGTGTCATCCACGAACCTGATCCAAAATTTAGGTTTCAATGGGTAAGAGTCAAGAGCTTTCTTCTGAAATTTCTCCATGAATATATTGGCCACTATGGGGGACAATGGAGATCACATAGAAACACCATATGTTTGTTCAAATATGTCTCCTTGGAAGGTGAAGAAGGTGGAACAAAGACATATTTCGACAAGTCTTTCAGTCTGGGGGTCCGCGACTTCTTTAACCACTTGAACGACTTCATCCAAAGGGATTTTAGTAAAGAGTTGTATGACATCATGTTTCGGTTTTCCACCCTAGAGGTTCGTTGGGTTACAACCTCCACAGAGCAGGGGCATGCTACTTAAGAAGGACTCACACAACCATACATGTTCATGAAAAACTAAATAGAGCAGATCGAGGAACTTACCCGTAGGTCCTACGGTTGAAGCAGATCCCGCGGGGTCCAAACCCCCAGCAACCGTCCTTCCTTCTTAACCTGAAAGACAAGAAGAAACAAGCACGAAGAACTGGTTGTACATCATATATATACTCTAAATGTTAGTGAAATCCATATGAAACATTAGATAAACCATCATAAATGCTTAAATAACAATATTCTCATATATGCAAGTGGACACTAACACGTATATTTCGGGAACAAGGCGGTTCTTCTGTATTATAAATAGCATGTAAAAAAATAACGAGTGGAGAGATCACCTGAATCCTTCCACGATCTTCGAGCAGACCGTCGTCCGGATCCGTCCCGCCCTTTCCTCGCTAAGATTCCTTCCGAACTGGTGCATACGAGATGACATATAGGAAGATGAGCATCTCCAGGAAACAAGGGTTTCCTGTAATGAACTGGGAAGTGCAGGAGGCACGGGAATTCAGACTTGGATAGGGAATACCAACAGAGTATAATATTAATAATTTCTCTCTCTCCCTTAGGCCATACACATGAGGGGCTTTTATACTCC
The DNA here is from genome assembly GCA_034641835.2 of Pinus albicaulis. Lineage (NCBI taxonomy): Eukaryota > Viridiplantae > Streptophyta > Pinopsida > Pinales > Pinaceae > Pinus > Pinus albicaulis. The sequence continues at coordinate 1,104,101,582 of CM076580.1, read as the reverse complement.
CTCAAAGTAGTTTCAACAGTTGGCCACGTGTTGGGGTGGTTGAACTTTCAGAGTAACCATCAACCCAGCCCGAAAATAGGGATTTTTTATATATTTTTTAATGATTTTAATGGAATACGCGGAAAAGTGCATGTGGACTCGCGTATACACGCGGAAAAGTCTGGGCATAACCGCGTATGGGGATTTTTACACTGTTTTTTAGTGAATTTGTCCAAGTCTGTAGGAATGGGTGCCCAAAGCCATAAAAGAAATCATGAATCATATGAAGGTGAGAAATGATGCTATAACAGATGCCCCCTAATATATGAGGTCAGAAGGGGTACATGATGGCCGAAATGTATTATGCATATAGAAAGAACTTCGCAAGGACAAGAGAGGACTTCACCAAATTTCAGCCTGCCAAAAACCAATGAAAGAAAACAGAGAGTCAACTCATGCTGAGGCGGGCATACCCATGCTCAATCAAAAATACATCATATAGAAAGTACTGAATAGATCCAACATGTATACAAGTATAGATGAACTGAAAGTACACAATGAATCATCTGAGCATGGCCCGGAAATATAAGTCTGAATCAATGTCCAAGTATCACATATAGAAAGCTGATCAAGGATGGTGCAACTAGATGTCTGATCATATAAGTAACTGAATCTCCAAGTACCGAATCATAAGAGGTGGAACAACCGGTACAATCACGCAACTCGAGAGCCAACATATAGGATGTTGATGTACTGAACTGCAACATATAAGGGTGGACGGAATCACTGGCAGAAACTGAATGGACTGTCAAAAGTGAACCGAGAAATGTTGATGCAACCCGAGGTCTTCACCGATCACTATGGCACAATTCTACACAATGGGAATAAATGAGCTGAAGTCGACCATGTGAGAAATCGTTAGATTACTGGTCAATGATGTATACCGTTAACCAACGCGAGACAACCCACCAATAATGAAAATGAGTGTCAAGGTGCCCCAGTACAATCTAACAAGTGCGAATGAATGAGTTGAAGTCGAACACTTGAGAGAATCTACCAATCAGGAGGCAATGATGAATCCCCACTATCGATAGCGAAGAGTCTGCCACTGATGACTGCAAACCCTAAGGTACTGACAGAAAGACTCTAGACCTTATTCCCAGAGCAATGAGTCGGAGTCGATGGGAAAAGATCTGCTGGAAGGAAGGCATTAAGGCATCCCACATCAGTCCAGCGTGAGTGTAACCCGCAGGCCAAGATTTGGAAGGAATCGAATGAAGTAGAGTGACGGAACCAAAACCGAAGTACGTTTCCAACATGCACAAGATGAAGCTAGCGCACGGAAGAAACCCTCTGAACCAACCAATAATGAAAGCTGACACAGAGGCGAGAAATCCACCGATAGGGTCAAATGGAAATCAAGGTACTGCACAAATCCCAAGTGTGATAATGTATGCTGATGTCGAACACAGGGGAAACCACTCAGTCAAAGACCCATAATGATGATCAAATGCTGAGCACAAGGTCACCTATCAATGATGGAAATAGGGCCAGGGTGCGGCTCTAGGTTTGCTCTCAGAGCAATGTGTCGTAGTCGATAAGAAACAAACCCGCCGGCAAGAAGTCAATGGGGACCTTCTCAAACCAGCACGAGCAGAAGACCAAAACATCTGATGTGATAGAACAAGATACTGACAAAACTGGGAAGGCCGACTGAATAATGAGTCAAGAGACACCGCAGAATGGCCGACTCTGGTTAGACTTCCCTTGAACAAAAGCACGACTCGTGATGACCATGGCAGTAAAAAGTGACATTGTATAAGTCTGTTATGCAGGAGGCAGAACAAACTCTCCATATGATTGGAAGAGATAACCAACCGGGGGAGAACTGACAAGTGAAACATGGTAAAGGCTGAACCTAGGTCAAAACTAAAACCATCCCAAATGAAGGAAATATATATAAGTATATGTTCTTTGTTCAAGGGCGACAAACTGACTCTGTACTGCCATCAAAACAACGAAGATACATCCTGTTCCCGCTCTTTTTGTTATATTTGATTTTTTTTGTCTTTTTCATATAATAAGCCTGAAAAAGAATAAAAGAATGCTATGGTACAATGGATAGAACGAGTATCAAAAAATCAGATGCACTAGTTCCTGGGATTGGAACAATCCTATGCTCAATGCAAGGTGGCGGAAACTGGTAAGCGATACTCAGAGGAATGTTCCATCCATGGGTAAAAGGGTGTCAAGTCGTGATAGCTAAGTGCATGCAATGGTTAACTTGTACAGATAGACAAGGTCAAAAGTTGGCTTAAACATTGAGTCCAAATGAAGCCGGCTAAAGGCCAGGATAAACAAGTAGCCAATATGCAATGCAATAATACAACTCAACAACACCAGGGAGCCTCTAGGGTAATAGCCAGAAAAATGATAGTGAAGAAGAAGAAGAATGAAGCTTCAACACATAAATCATGGTGGGACTAAAGAGGAATCTCGAGCCTACATAAAATGCAGCATGGGCAACAAGTGATAGCAAGGAACTAACTAGGAAGCCCATGTAAAGGAAGGCTCTACCACCAAGTCATGATTAAATAATCGGCGAGTGAAGTGGGTGAAATACTCATGACCTGATGGGATCAACCCTATGGCAAGTGATAAGAATGGAGGCTAGTATGCAAAATGCAACGGAAAAGTGGATTCCCTAACCTATATGCCATTTTTAGTTTATAAAGAAGAGATTTCAAGAAGACCAATTGAACTATCCGGTAACTAAGTCAAACAAACTCTGAATTTCAAGTATAACTTCAACAAAATGCTCAAAGCCAACCATGCCACTCTCGCGGCGGGGCTTTATACAAGCAGAAAGGAAGACAAGAAACTCAATAAATCAACTTAGTACAATAGTATAAACTTGCAATAAAAGAACTTCAAAGAATCAAAAAGAGACTCTTCGAAAATTGCAACAAAACTAGTCTACTGAACATCAAGGAAACCAAACGCACCAAATAGGTAAAAAATCAAAATGTGCAGCAACGCACAAGGAAAGAGTAAATGAGCAGGAGCTCTCTGTTCTGCTTAAACAAAACAGCCAAGAATCTTTAAGAAAAGATCTTGGTACTCAAACCAAAATTGCAAACGTAACAACCAAAAAATTCACCAACCAAGAGAGTCTTCACACAAAGGAGAGAGAGATATACATATAAACATTTTAAACACAGTCCAGAGATTAAAAAACACTGTAGAAACAGGTTACCTCAGGCAGACAAGACCAGGAAAGCTAAAAACCAAAATTTCAAAATTTTCCCCCAGGCATACGCGCTTTAACAGTTTGCAACAGGCGTGCATACGCAACTGTGGCAAAGGAAACCTGCATATACGCGACTCCCTTTGACAGAAACAGCGTGTATACGCGACTGTGCACAGAAAAAACCGCGTATGCAAAAGCAAATAATGAAAAATAAAAAAGATAAAGCCTGGATAAGGAACCAGGGCTTCAGTCTGACTGAGTAAGAGTAAACTGGACTGGAAATGAAAGCTAAAACTGTTGGAAACCTATCAAACAGCTGAAACCACCCAATAGGGGAATCACAAGAATGCAATCCCCAGTGGAGTCACCAGTTCTGTTTCGGGGAATATCAACCTAGAGGTTCGTTGGGTTACAACCTCCACAGAGCAGGGGCATGCTACTTAAGAAGGACTCACACAACCATACATGTTCATGAAAAACTAAATAGAGTAGATCGAGGAAGTTACCCGTAGGTCCTATGGTTGAAGCAGATCCCGCGGGGTCCAAACCCCCAACAACCGTCCTTCCTTCTTAACCTGAAAGACAAGAAGAAACAAGCACGAAGAACTGGTTGTACAACATATATCTACTCTAAATGTTAGTGAAATCCATAAGAAACATTAGATAAACCATCATTAATGCTTAAATAACAATATTCTCATATATGCAAGCGGACACTAACACGTATATTTCAGGAACAAGATGGTACTTCTGTATTATAAATAGCATGTACAAAAATAACCAGTGGAGAGATCACCTGAATCCTTCCACGATCTTCAAGCAGACCGTCGTCCGGATCCGTCCCGCCCTTGCCTCGCTAAGATTCCTTCCAAACTGGTGCATACGAGATGACATATAGGAAGATGAGCATCTCCAGGAAACAAGGGTTTCCTGTAATGAACTAGGAAAGTGCAGGAGGCACGGGGAATCAGACTTGGATAGGGAATACCAACAGAGTATAATATCAATAAATTCTCTCTCTCCCTTAGGCCATGCACATGAGGGGTTTTTATACTCCCTCAAAGTAGTTTCAACAGTTGGAAACAGTTGGCCACGTGCTGGGGTGGTTGAACTACCTGAGTAACCATCAACCCAGCCCGAAAATAGGGAATTTTTATATATTTTTTCATAATTTTAATGGCATACACGGAAAAGTGCAGCTGGACTCGCGTATACACGCGGAAAAGTACGGGCATAGTCGCGTATGGGGATTTTTACACTGTTTTTAAGTGAATTTGTCCAAGTCTGTAGGAATGGGTGCCCAAAACCATCAAAGCAATCATGAATCATATGAAGGTGAGAAATGATGCCATAACACATCAAAGCTTACAATTTTGTCTCCAGGATCCAAATTATATTTTTTAATAAAATAAACATAATGGTTGGAGTCTTTGATGAATGAGCTAGTTTTATCGACAAGAGGGGTGAGGGTGCCGACCACATAATTGGCTAATTCATCTGTTGGAGCTCCGATAGTGTTGACAATAGGTCTCAAAGGAGCACCAGTCTTATAGATCTTTGGGGCATCATAAATTTGGGGCATGATCTCACCCTCTGGGTATAGGTGCTTAAATAAATAAGAATGCGGTTAAGGAATAATTAAATAAATAATGATTTATTAAATTATTTATAAATGATTTAGTCAAATTAAACAAGAAATATTATTAAATAATGTTTTAAATAATTATTCCTAGAAAATAATAATATAAATAATGATTTATCTAATTAATTTTCCTATTTTGGGTTAAATATGAGCAGGAATATTAATTAAACATTGGTTTAATTAATTATCCCTTGAGGACAATAAAAAAAAGGATTTATTCAATTATTCCTCATGGGGTTTCTTGTTTAGACCATAAATAACTTAATAAACTATGCGTTATTAAACTATTTATCATAGTGAAAGAAATTTTGCTATGGTAAAATTGGTCTTACATTGTGTACTTTAGTCCATCTAATAGTAACAGGTTAGATGACCAAAAATTGGTGTAACACAACCTATGGGAAGGTGTTCCAACACCATTTCGAACATAAACCTCTTTTATATTTTCCCAAAAATGTGTCATTGTATGAATGTCCCAAATTAGTGCAGACATGCTATAAAAAAACTAAGTTGGTGTAGGCACAACTGGTGTAAGAACATCTAGTGCAGGAGTCATTGGTATCTGCCACAAGAGTCTATCATTAATGACATTTTTACATTAAAGACCCTTTAATTTAGAAAAAAAAATAAGAGTTCATAGATCAACAACTGTCAGCTCTAAATGCCTCTAAATAACTCAATAATGCATAAAAAGAATAATAATGACTTATAAATACTTAGTACATGAATAGATTTATTCAATGAAATGCATAGAAATATGGACGAAATGGAGGCTCAACAACAGTGATGATATAACATGCTCTATTCTTCTTCCCTAGAGGGTTAATCGACCCTACAAAGTCGATTTCCCATTGTTCAAAGGCTTGTAGAGTTACTTGGGGCTGTAATTAAATTTCATCTCTACAGTAGGGTCTCCCAGTCCTTTGACATAAATCACAAGCATGACATTATTCCTTAGAATCGGTGTGCACCGTGGGCCACCACAACCCATCTCTCAAGATATTTTGTGCAATAGGTTTTCCAGAGAAATTATCTCCTACAACACCTCCATGTGATTTTGCTAGTATATTGCACCTTTTGAATTCGGGAGCATACCTCCTGAAAACATCATCAACTCCCAGCTTGTATAATTGGCCTACAATCAAGGTACAATTTGTTGCGCATGAAACCAAATATTTTTTCTACTTAATTGTATACTCCAGAGGTGTACTTCCAGTGGTTAGAAAATGTATAATACCTGCAAAAGTTTCATCAGTTACCTTAATAGAAAAAAATTGTGCATCTAGTAATCCTTCCTCCAAATTAGTTGGTTCCTCCCCACTTTCAAGGTGCAATAAATATTCTGGTCTGGAATTCAGTCTTCCTTTCTTCACAATTACTTCAAAGTCATATTCCTGAAATAATAGTAGCCATCTATAGATATTCCCCCCGAACACAGGCTTGTTCAATAAGTACGTCAAAGTAGAATGATCAATGAACATCTTAAAACGATCTCCAAGAAAATAGTGACGAAACTTCTGCAACATATATACCATAGCTAATCCTTCTTTCTCTATTGTGGATTAATTGTCCTCAACACTTGAAAACTTCCAACTTGTAGATGTAATCAGATGATCAATATCTCCATCTCTTGGCTGTGCTAACACAACTCCTATTGTGATACATGACACATCAACATGTACATGGAATTATTTTGACTAGTCTTGGAATACCAAGATAGGCACAGTTAACATTTTCTCATTAAGAATATCTAAACTCTTATGGCATTCCTTATCCAAAAAAAAAAGTTGCATTTTTTTCAACAGTTTCTCCATCGGCGCAATGATCAACAGATATGGCCGAATAAAATTCCGATAATAGCCTGTATGTCCCAAGATTGAGCACAACTACTTCACATTCATGGGAGCCTATAGGTTAACAATAAAAATAATCTTGGCGGGATCAACCATCAATCCCTCCTGATAGACAATATGGCCCAACAAATTTCCAAAAGGAACACAGAACACACATTTCTTCAAATTCAGAGAGATCTGATACTTGAGAAAACTATCCAACATTAAGCGCACAATCGAAACATGTTTCTTCAATAATCCAAAGACATTCCAATCATCAAAATGCACTTCTAAAAACTTATGGATATAATATTTAAAAGCAGCACCTGCTACGCACGAAAATATAGCTAGTGCATTCTTCAACCAGAATGACATCACTGTATATTGGAATGATCCCCACTCTATCCCAAAGTTTGTCTTACTTCTGTCTTCAAGCATGATACTTATCTGATAATACCCTAAAATTCCATCAGTGAATGGGTAGGCCTCCTGGCCTTTGACATTGTCCAAGACTTCATTCGTGAATGGATATGGAAAAATATCATGTACAAAAGCATCGTTGAATATTCGTAGATCAACACAGATCCTAATTTCACCTTTAGTATTATTTTATTGGACTACCATAGGGCTTACCTAGTCTGATTCTTCCACTAGTTCAATAATCCCTATAGCAACCATCGTTTCCAACTCCTCTTTGACCTTTTGCTTATATCTTGGATTCAATTTGTAAGGGAATTGTTTCACAGGCTAAGCATCCACTTTCAAAGTGATATTAATCACACCAATATCTCCAATAATCCATTTTAACTTAGAACACTTTGTAGGAAACAATTCTTGATATTTAGTGAGTAGCTCTGCGACCTTATCCCAATAATATCCTATTTTGGAAAACTTAGGTTTTTCCTTCGTTCTAATATTAACTTGCCTAGTCTTCATAGGTTCAATCACATCTAGTAATTCAATCTCAGGTCCAGCAAATGTGCACTATCCTTCAGACTTAGGAATATTGATGTTTCTTATGTCTTCCTTAGTATCTTCCATTGTGACATTCCGAAATTCTCCTGCATCCTTCATTTGCGCATCCCATGTTGTAAGAACTATTCTTCTGGTTCCTTTGGCATGTCAAAGATAACAAATTTAATCGCTTGCAATGCCTCATATAGGCCTTGGAATACACTTTAAAAACTTAAGCTCAAGATGAAACATTCCCTCAGTGCAGCCCATTCAACAGTGCCACATCACAACTCAGCCTCCAAGTACTAGTTTGTGGGTATCCTGATTAAAGTATGAATGAATATATGCACCTGTTCCAGCTTCAACTCCTCTACCCAAACTGCATTCCAATTGGATAAATGAATGCATGGATCCTCTTCACCTGTATAGATTCCTTCCATCCGGTTATTAGGGTTTCCAAATCACTGTCGCATCATGTGGTTACATTCTTCCCAATTAGCCAAATTTTCCTTGTGCATCCCCCACCAGCATGTTGGGGTTCAACTCAGAACTATATCAAGCACATGGAACTATTGTGCCTATGGAACAACCTTTTTTAATTATTATAAAAATAAATTAACACTACCTATACCATTATAGTAGGGTAATTCACGTACCTTAGAAGATATACAATGCAGAGGTCTGGTTGCTCGATTACAACATAGTGTAGAGAAATCATGCAATCGGTTATGCCAATTCTCCAATTCCTCATCTGAGTCAGAAAAACATGAACTATCCTTCTCCCAGCTAAGTCAGCCATATGTTGTAGGATTGATCGAATCCTCATCCCCCACAATTAGTTTGTAGACATGATCGACAACTTCATCTACATATCATTCTCACACTCGCTTTGTGTATCTTTCTCCTTCTGTAGGGTCCAAAGGGACCACAACCCTTGTCCCATTATTTTCAAATACCATAATTTTGTGCTTGAGGTTAATAATAGCGTCCATATCAATAGCCTAATCCAGACCTAATAATGTAAGGTAAGGATTTGTATCATCAACAATTTTAATAACTTCAAGGTCAAAAAGTGCCTTAACTCCATCAACGTCAACTACCACCCCATAAAATATACCCATTGGGATAATATTTTGTTGATTTTCCATGCGCAGAAGAATTGTGGACCATTCCAGCTTAAGTTCTCCCATATTCTACCACGTTTATTTTGGTAGTACATTTGCATCAGAGTGCATATGAAAAATGACCTAATCCATCTCGAACTCACCTATCTGAACAGCTAAGCATGTATCTTGATCAATACTTCTCTTGTTCCTATAAATTTTATTGACATCCCTTTTCTCCATACGAGGTTGTTCTTTCTTGGCACAACTATCAATCAAAGTTTGAAGATTCTCAACTTCCTTTTTATTGCGAAGCAGCTTAATACAAGCCTATAAAAATGGTTCCATCTCAGCATCAGTTCCTTCAATGATATTTATGGTGGGCTTGCTTGGTACCTCAGTTTTTGATGCACCAGGATCCATGAAATCCTTCTTTTCTTCAACAAAGGTTTCCTTCTCCCTTTGTAATATAAACCCCTCCTTTTTCTTAGGATATTTTTGGACCTAAACATTAGAGGTAGATTTCTTACCTTCTGCCTTATCTTCGCCAGTTTTTGCACCACTTATGGTCATAATATTCATGCTAGGTTCTTCATCATGCGGTTCTACCCTCATCATCTAAATGTTCTGCGTAGGTGTCTGTGTTTTCTTTTCCTGCATTTTTTCCAAAAACACAGGAAAATCTTCAATAACATGAGCAAACTGTTGACAATACCTACACAAATTTTGTGTCAGGTTCTGACAGTCATGTGCATAATGTCCAAAATCTCATTGTGATAACGTAGTCAAAGTTGGGGATGAGATATCCTAGCTCTTACATCAATCTAGCAGTTCTCTATTTGTGGCTGAGCTTGTCCCATTCAGTACCATGACTCAATTTGTTTTTGTGGTGATAACTAATTTGGAGTCGCATTCCACAACAACATTTTTATACCCTAGCTTAATATCCATGAGCAGGCCCTTTCAGACCGCAACAAATTTGACTTCATTATTACTAGCATATCCATAGTGGTCTACATAAATTAACCTTGTCTTTGCTCGAGAGTCCCTGAAAATTCCTCTAAAATCTACCAAAATTGGATTGCCTTTCGGGGCTCGATAAAAGCGTAGTTTGATGAACCCCTCCAGAGGTGCGGTGAAAATATGTTCTGATTCCACCCTGCTCAATATGAGATTCCAAGAGTTCAGGGAAATCATAGGCAGAGAAAGGTTTAGGCGATGAATAATTTGAGTCTCGTGTGGTGTTACCTACCAATAATATGGAAACCATTTCTCTGTCAAGATTGTTTCCCAAATGTTTTGAATTATCCAATCCAAAACCTCTTCCTGAGTTTTTGGACAATTCTTGAAGATCCTACGACTCCTCTCTTTCCAATTGGCCTAAAGAGCGAAGCCAACAACACCACTCCAAGCCCTATTGATAAATTTGCTAGAGAAGAAGCCCACTTGCCATAGAAGAATGGATTCTCTACTGATCTAGGGGTATCTATCCATTCTTCCAAAGAGATATTCCACTTGGTTCCACTTTTGTGCTGCAAAAGAGCACGAATTTAGGGGGTGTTCAACATCCTCATTATGCCAACCACATAGGATGCAATACGAAGGCCAAAAGATATCTCTTTTTTGTATATGATCCCAGGTTAAGATTATTCCTCTATAGAAAAGCAAGAGGAAGAAGGTAACCTTCAGCCACAACCACCGTTACCAAATATTTTTCCAGAGTGGTTGTATATTCCCCTGTCCCCATCTCGCCTTACGTTTGTACACCTCCTGGATAGTAAAATTTACCTTTTTAGTATATCTCCTAAGGATATCTGGGCTCGCTTGTATAGTGATCCTCCTGGAGGCCAATTCTTTATCCAATTCATCCCATTGGTCTGAGTCAAGGGGTTGAGGCTAGTCCTTTCGATATTTCCATCTCCTCCATCCAACATTTGTCAAATCATCCTTCCAGAATTGATTCACCTAGTGGAAGTTTATGCCAGCTTTTTATAGGAATAGATCACCTAAATATTGTCTTACAAATAATTATCCCCTCTGTTTCCATGATTCTTGCCAAAAATTGGTTCTTGTCCATTTATAATTTGTTATAAAAAATGTTGACTGATAAGGTTGCTATTTTGAGCCACTAGGTTCCATATAGTACATCCTCTGGAGGTCACGATATCTGAGCATGTCTTTAGTGAGAGTTTTCATACCATGTTTTTGGGTCTATATTGGTTTCCATAGGTTGGATCCACCTCGTATCCATCTCCACCAAAGTTTTTCTCCCATCACTTGATTTATTATGAGAGGGTACCTGAAACTAATCCTCCTTCCATCTTAGGTTTGCTTAGATTAGGCCACGATATTAGAGCCCATTTTTTTAACTGTTGATCCCCTCCCCATAATATTTTTTTAAGGTTACTACCATTTTAGCACATGATGTTTTGGGATTTTCCATCCCCGAAATTTGATAGATCGAAATGGATTAGAGAACGACCTTAAGAAGGAAAATATGACCTGCAAGGTTCAAGGATACGAAAGTATAGTTGTTGAGTTTAAATTGATTTTTCTAAAGTAGAGGGTGTTAACTAGAGGTTTTTGAGGTATTAAAATAAAGAGGAATCCCAAGGTACTTGCTGGGAAGAGAGTTGATACCAAAATCTATCATCTGAGAAAGAAAGGATTGGATGTTATTTAGTGTAATGAAAAATAATATGAAGGACTTATCATTGTTTATCATTGTTCCAGATGCTTCCATGAAGAACTGGAGAATATCTTGTATGTGACAGTATTCTCTCATGGATACATGGCAGAAAAGAATAATGTCATCAACAATCTGTTGGTGCATGATAGGGAGGTCATTCCCCCACCAACCAAGACTACGGATTCGCAGGGCTTGAGATTATTTTTTTGGGTAGCGGCCCAAGCCTTCAGTAACTAGGATAAAACGAAAGGAGAAATGGGGTCCCCCTTCCTCAATCTACGAGAGGGGTTGAAGTTTTTTGTGGGGGATCCATTGAGAAGGATGGAATAAAAAGGGAAGGAAACCATAGCTAGGACCCAGTTGATCCATCTCTGATCGAAACCAAAGGTTTTAAGAATGTTGGTAAGGAAATTCCAGTTAATGCAATCATAGGCCTTGTACAGGTCAAATTTAATCATCATTCTAGGGGTTTTGAGGTGTTTAATGAAGTGAAATACTTCTTGGGAGGCGAGAAAGCCATCTAGGATCTATCAGCTTTCCATGAAGCCAGTTTGCTCTGGGGAGATGAGATTATGGAGCATAGGTTTGAGGCGATTAACAATAACATTGGAATTTACCTTATAGATGAAATTGCAAAGATAAATCAGTATGAACCCTTGGGGATCAAACGAATTGGATGTTTTCAAAATTAAGGCAATCAAGGTAGAATATAGGCTCAAGCATGCCTTTTGATTGTGGCGTGATTCTTCTACCACTTCTAGTACATATTGCCTAATGAAATTCCAGGATTCTTAGAGGAAATCCACCATGAACCCATCAGGGCCAGGGGATTTATTTCTTTCCATTCTTTTGAAAACCTCCTCCACTTCTTCCAGAGTGACCTCCCACAGCAGAGTGAGGTTCTGGTCCCTGGAGATAAGACAAGGAATTTTCTAGGTGATTCTTTGGATGGATTTAGGCATGTCTTTGGTCAATTCCATGAGGAGGGTATGAAAATGATTCATGGCCAAGTCCTCCATATCCTCATGCTACACCAATCAATTCCAAGCTTCATATTTTATGGAGAAAATCATGTTGTGATGTCAGTTTTGGATCATTGCTTTGTGAAAGAAGCGGGTGTTTCTTTTTCCTTCTCTTATCCAATTGACTCTGGAATTTTTCTTCCAAAGGATCTCTTCATGTTTCCATCTCTATTCTAGCTAGATGATTAGCCTCCCTTCCTCTTCAATGAAGTGTTCATATCTGCCATGGTTGATGATCTGCTATTGGATCTTCTGCATATCGTTAACCAATTGTTGTTGATATCTCTGTTACACAGTAATTTGTCACTGTACCTGCAATCCCCATCTCACCCATTGAAGGGTCGTTTTTATGACCAATAAGCAGTGTCATGCCTTGAAAATACCATCATTGCATCCCTTTCCATGAGGACAACATTACTTATGTTGATCATTTCCTGAGTAGAGCCCTAAAAACACCTGTTTTTTCCTTGGCGCTGGTAGCCCGTTATGTCCTCGTGCTAATGAGGAAAATTAACACTGAGCCCATGCCAGTTGGTGCTCTGTCCTAGTTAAGAACCTGCGCCAATATTATTATGGAAAGTTTAAAAAAAAGAGAGGTGAAGTTTCGATTACAACAACTTCGTGGATGAGTCATAAGGAGTGGTTTTGACTGAATAGCCACAGCCTTCCTCCTTTGGCCTCTTGTTTACACCTTATGGGGAACCTCCCAAGGGATAAGGCATCCCTTCCACTATTGTAGGGATCTTAACCTCCTCCTCTCCTCTATAAATATAGCCATCTTCCATTGATGAAAGGGCTGAATGGTTGAGTCTCTAAGAGCCTTCATAGCCTAAATAATGCTGCAAGAGCCTTGATAGTCCTCATAGAGCCAAATCATTAGCAAGGAGATTATTGTCAAGACAACCGAAGAGAGAGGCTTGTCCCATGCCCAACGAGCTTTACCGAGACGTATTCCGCTGTCGACCCGCCGAAGGAAGATTTAGCGTCAGAGCCAGGTTGTATTTTCCTTTGTATTAATTAATGATAAGCGACTTTGGTTATGGTTCCACTCATATTGTTCATTATGATCATGAGTTGTGTCTTCTCTGACTGATACATAATTGTATATATTGGGTTTTACGCTTGTGTGTTCGTCGTGTTTCTTGTATGTGCAGGTGTTTGATCGTGACAGGCGGGAGAATTTTGATCTACCGAAGCAAGGAAACGGGAGCGCTATCTTCTCTACGAACAATAGCGTTGGACTTAAGGTAGGCATTTTTCGCAATTTGGTCTATTGCAATTAGGAACTTGCACCTTAGTGTGATACGATTGTTGCTAGACCCGATCTAGGCTAGTAGGGATCGCCTCTATCCGCAGAGGGGATTTACCTCTACAAAAAATTGGCGACTCTGCTGGGGAGACGCTGATTTGGAGTATTGTCTTGTCTTTTCGGTTGATTCTTGACTTTTCTTGCTTGATCAACTCTCTTGGTTCACTTTTTTCTAGTGTAAAACCCTTGTTCAGCCCCTAGAGGATCAAATCTGACCTCTATTTTTATGAATTTTCATCTTTTCATGGTTAGCTTGATTGGCGTGATTTCCACCCTAACAGTCGCGCCAATTGGCGCAGGTTTCCAGTTCATCACTCACGTCATCCCCTGTCTAGCATGGATTACAACTAGACAGTCGCGCCATTTCCTGTAGGTGCTAGGGTTTACCCTTTTTCGGAAGTTTCTTTTGGTCAGTACTTTGCTTCTGGGTTTGTTTTAGATTCTTCTTGAAGTGGTGAGTCTAGTCTTGGTTGGGAGAAATTATTTGTTTTTTCATTTTCAGGCATTGGCGTTTGTTGTCAGTTAGCAACCCATGCCAATTGGCCATTGGTGCTAGTTGTCAGTGAGGAAGTCACGCCAGTTGGCACTAGTTTCACCTACAAAAGTCATGCCAATTTCAGGGTGTGTGAAAATTTTAGACTTTTTCCCTAAATCCTTCACCAGTGTGTCTTTCCCTTTCGGTCTTTCCTCTGTATGAGCATAGATTACATTGCTCATTTTTTGGAATGTCTTCTCTCCATGATTTATTGATGTAAAAGGGAATGAATGCCTTGTTTTGATCTCGTGCTTTGGAATTCCTCTTTGTGCTTGACCTCATATGTCTTGTCACCTTTTGAGGAATTTCGTTACAAACTGTTTTGAAACAACGATTGCATTCTTAGTGTTTGTTTGCATCCCTTTTTCCTTCATCCTTCATTAAAGAGATTTGTGTTCATTTAGTTTTTGTCTCATAGTTTACTTTTCGTTAAAATGCATTAGATCACATTGCATTGAAATTATTTTTGAGATTTATCATTGAACTTAGATCACATTTTTTAATGATTGAAAGCTAAAAGTCACTTTGAGTGCATTCTCTTTCATTAAAAGCATGCATTAAGTATATTCTCATTTCATCGGAAAATGCATTGAATGCATTCCTATCATTTGAAAAGAAAAGGAAATTATGCATAGATTACATTTGCATAGTTTCCGAAAAAGAAGATTTTGCATATATTACATTGCATTATTCGCATCATTGAATGTTTGAGATTACTTCTGGATAGCAGATGTCATCTAGTTTGGAAAAATTTTGTTTTCAGTATTGTTGTTTGTTTCATAGTTGTTTGAAGTTCTTCCCTTAACTATATAGCATTCATCGAATTGAAAGATTTCTTTTTTCATATAGATGCATATAAGAGATTGTCTAATGACATACGGTAGGGCCTTAAAACCGAGAAATAATTGAAGATCAACCACAAATTTATTGAATTAAACTAAGGAAGCATTGAAACATTAACAAAATATTTAGAGGTCTAGGCTAGTGACGTGTTCCGGCGTCATTAAACCTAGTAGCTGTCATTCACCTTTTGGCTTTAGACAACACTAGTACGGACTTATGCTCCACGTACCATCGCGTATATAAAGGGATACCCCACTAGGTTGCTATCCTTTTATCCATAGGAAGCCGATTCTGCCACCCTATACCCATGATACACCAGACACAGCATTTGGGGAGTTTGCCTGCATGTACGTTAAGTCCTTGGTTGAATTCTCTTTCATTTTAAAACCAAGGTGTATATTGCAGTTCACGGTTATTTGGTACACCCTTTGCCTAGATTACCAGAGTAGTCATTTTGATCTTTTCTGACTCTTTAAATTTTAAAATATCATCAAGCGCTTTTCCTTTCATGCTTGTTTCAAAACTGAAAGAGATAGAGTCAACTTTTTCCTGTTTCTCGAATCTTAAAAGATGAAATGGTAGAGTTTTGTTTCAATGTTTTAAAAATTAACTGCCCACAAAATATTCCTGGTTAAAGTTAGTTTCCTTAGGGTGTTGTTCTCAAGATTGTTTCTGATGGAAAATTTCCTGGAGTTCACCAACCAAGGAATTCCCTCCGATGGGAATCCTGGTCCTTTTCCTCCTTTTTGAAATGTTGGCGCTCCTTATATGGCAATGTTGTCCCTTCCTGGGTTAACTGTTGGGTTTCCTATTTGGTTTTTTTCAACCTCTATGGTCCCAAATGTCCCAGCTACTGTTCAATCAGTTCCTCCACCTGAAAAACATCATGTTGATTCCGATAAGAGAGAGGCTAAATCTACAACTGTCACTTCTAAAACATCTCGTCTTGATAAACCTTATAACCCTCTGCAGAAAGTCAAGTTCCCTTGCATGTTGTGCATGGGAGACCATCTTCTTCGAGACTACCCTGGCATTCCCAAGGTGCTTGACGTATGGTCCAACGGTCGTCTACTATTTCCTTTGGCTTCCGGGAGTCAGGTTGGGGGAACATATTCAACTGGTGCTGGTAAGGCTCCTAAGAAGCAGGGTAATATTACCAATCCCTGTAAGTTGTGTGAAGGGCACCATGCCATTCACCTTTGTCCATATATGGATGAAGCTAAGAGATTTTTGGACAACTTAACCGTCCCTATACCATGCCTCCCAGATGGTTATAAACAACTTTCTTTGAGTCCTCCACCAGTTGATCCTACGATTGCTCAAGAGTCATCCTTGGTTGTTCCCGCTCCCTCGGAAATTCAAATTTAGGAATCCATTCCCGACCAACCATTGGTCGTGGGATCGGTTGAACTGTCCCCATCTGTGGTGCACCAGGTATTTTCTGTTGAGAGTGGATCTCAAACCCCCCAGGTTCTTCTTGTTTCTTCAAATTCCTCAGATTTGGAGAAAGATTATCCTGTCCCCGTACCTCAAGAAGTTGCTCCTCCACCTCCCATGATAGAGGTCCCGAAGGATACCCCTCCCGCCTTTGAGATGGAGGTCATGGAGGATGCTCCTTCTTCGATCGTAACACCAGGGGAAGACCATCTCATTTTGATGGTAGCTCCTCCGATTAGTTTGGTTGCTTCCTTTGAATGGAGTCGATTTGCAGGATACCGCCTTCCGTCTTATGTGCCTTTCGAGATCACAGTACAGGCTTTTTGTTTGGTCATACCCAGCACCATTATAGATGAAGGCGCGTATGTTAGTGTTCTATCCTCAACTACTTGGCAAGATTTCAATTCGCCACTGCTTGCGCCTGTTACGCAGAATCTGTTGGCATTTAACAGAAGAACTAGTCAACCCTTAGGGATCCTTCCAAGGTTACCTGTTACTTTGGGAGGTAAAACCGTCCATATGGACGTGATGGTTGTTCCGGGCCCCTTGGATTTCAATCTGCTCTTGGGGCGTGATTACAGCTATGCCATGGGAGCGCTTGTCTCCTCCCTTTTTCGTGTGGTATGTTTTCCACATGAAGGATGGATCGTGACCATTGATCAACTTGCGTTCTTTGGTCTGGATATTGCAGCTAGTCCACCATCACCTCTGCTAGATCTTTATCCATCGGTTGTGTCATGCCCACCGCATGTCAATTATGTGGCTACCTGTCCTGTGCCCGTATTCAGTGATAGTGCCATTGTGCATCAGGTGTTGGGGGCATTGGGTCCTGACTTACAGGATGTTTTCCTTCCATCAGGAGTGGATCTCTTGGAAGCGATGACTTCTTGTTCATTATGATGAAGTCGGTCGGAGTAGATTTCCTTGTCTTGTGCCAAGCTCCTTAAAAACTGAAACAAGGTTGTCAGAGCATAGTTCATTTTCTTGTGTCAAGCTCCTTAAACAATGAAACAAGGTCGTCAGAGCAGAGTTCCTTGTCTTGTGCCAAGCTCCTTAAACCATGAAACAACATGTCCTGAGGATAGTTCTTTTAATGTGTCAACCTCATTAAAATAATGAAACACGTTCCTGTTCAATTCGAGTCTTTGATACGATCTTGTAAAATCCCAGTCGAATCTTTCTCTTGATCTCGTAACTTGAACCTTCACTCCATCTGCCTTTCATATGGATTGAAGCTTGGGGGGCATGTACCTCAAATTGAGTCACCATGCTGGGAGCATGCTTACTGTTTCAAGCATAGTTTGTTTCCATTTCAAGCTTGTGTAAAAATAAAACCGGTTTCAAGCATAGTTTATCTTTGTTTCAAGCTTGTGTAAAAATGAAACCAACTTCAAGCAGAGTTTCCTGATTTCAAGCTTGTGTAAAAATGAAACCTTTCCATTTTACCTCTTGTGATTGCCACTTTATCAGCCCGTTTTTGCCAGATGAGCCTTGGTTTTCTCACTCCATTGTCCTATCTGCTTGGCCGATCATATGCCTTCACTTGGTTGTTTTACCCATTCCTGAGGAACTGCTATGATGAGTGGTCTTGTTAGGCATCCTCTTAACCTTTATTTGTTCTGAGCAGTTCCACCATTACCGGAACCAGTAGCTACCTTTTATACCACTCATTCCTCCAGGAGGAGTCAACTTTCGGCTCTTTTCTGACTCCCTAAACATGAAAATATTGTCGAGTCCCTTGTCGTTTTGATCTCGTTAAAGTGGCCGCGAAACGACATCTACCCAGTATACGTTTACCCCTTTTTCGAGCTAGGATAGATTATTTATGAAAAAGGAATACCCTAGCCTATCACGACTAGGAGGTTTTCTCAGACATAGTTTTCTACCTTTTCGGATTTGAGGAACTATTTATGAAAAGGGACCATTGGAGTTTACTTTTCTACTATATTTTCAAACTCTCTAAACATGAAAAGATGCCAAGTTCTTCCTTTGTCAAACTCGTTAAATCCTGATGACATTGGATTCAGTCGTAATGACAATATTCGAGTTTTTCCTTCCTAGGGCTCGTTAAATGTACTAGGATGGATTCGTCCGAAGGACGGATTTATATTACAAGAATATGCTATCCCCTTCAAGCTTTTTTTAAAAAATAATTGGGGTACTCGCCAGAAATGGTGGTGAAAAACGGAACCAACATCATTGTCGTGTCGGCAGTATGTCACTCTTGAACATGGCACTTGTCTACATTCGTGTCGGGTTGGGGACATCTCATCTCGTTTTCCACTTGCCTCCATGGGTTTGGGTGATCCCTTTTGACCTCTCATCTGCTCTTTTCCTCGTCATCATGACCTCTGATCTTTTGATGTCAAATGCTGCCAAATCCACTATCGTGCCACTGATATGTTCAAGAGAAGTTGACCTCTACAAGTTTCAACCTTCCTCTGATTCTCATCTGATCCTAATTCACAAAAATATGATCCTCTATCTCGTGTCGATGATGTGGGCAACCCTATGGCCCACCTTCGATCAAGGTCACTTCCTGTCAACTTCAGCTCATTATCCGGGAAGTTGATCTAGAGACTCCCTTCTAGTACCTTGGAGCCTACATGCCTCAATGGTAGGTTCTTCGCGTTCGACGTGAGGTTTTCATCATTAGCTTCCGATCAAGTGATTCTACGGGTGTTTGACATCAGCTCACTATTCCAATTCCATGGACTGTACCTATAGTACCTTGAGGGCCAGTGTCATTATTGGTGGTTCCTCTCACGTTTGTTAACAACTTTCATCATTGGCTGGTAATCAGACGATGTTCTTGCATGTTCGACTTCAGCTCACATATTCACATGCTTGAACTTGTACTCTGTTCGGGTCGAGATGGAGCACAAGACCCTGGATTTTATCTGTTGGAATCCAGGCTGCGATTTTGTGGATTATTATGATTGGTTACATGACTCATTGATTGGATGGTTGCGACCATACCTGAGTCTATTTATTGATCCTTACTAGATGGCTGCATCCATACCTTGGATCTGGATTATTGTATACTCTGTTATGGATGGTTGCGCCCATACCACATATATCATGTATTTGAGATATCAGTTGTACTTGTCTACGCAGGCTTTCCGACGGCAGTGTTTTCAGTTAGACACGTTCTTGTAAAGCATTTCACCCCTCTCTCTCTCTCTCGGGCCTCATGCTTTACTGGGCATCTGTTACACAGTAATTTGTCACCGTCCCTGAAATCCCCATCTCGCCCATTGGAAGGTCATTTCTGTGACCAATAAGTAGTGTCATGCCTTGCAAATACCATCATTGCATCCCTTTCCATGAGGACAACATTCCTTATGTTGATAATTTCCTCAGCAGACCCCTAAAAACACATGTTTTTGCCTTGGCGCTGGTAGCCCGTTATGTCCTCGCACCAATGAGGAAAATTAACACTAAGCCCATGCCAGTTGGTGCTCTGTCCCAGTTAATCACCTGCACCAATCTTCTTATGGAAAGTTTTTTAAAAAAAGAGGCAATGTTTCGATTACAACAACTTCATGGATGAGTCATGAGGAGTGGTTTCGACTGAATAAAAACGGCCTACCTCCTTTGGCCTCTTGTTTCCACCTTATGGGGAACCTCCCAAGGGATAAGTCCTCCCTTCCACTATTGTAGGGATCCCAACCTCCTCCTCTCCTCTATGAATATAGCCATCTTCCATTGATAAAGGGGCTGAATGGTTGAGTCTCCAAGAGCATTCATAGCCTAAAGAATGCTGCAAGAGCCTTGATAGTCCTCATAGAGCCAAATCAGTAGCAAGGAGATTATTGTAAAGAAAACTGAAGAGAGAGGCTTGTCCCATGCCTAACGAGCTTTACCGAGACGTATTCCGCTGTCGACCCACCGAAGGAAGATTCAGTGTCAGAGCCAGGTTGTATTTTCCTTTGTATTAATTAATGATAAGAGACTTTGGTTATGGTTCCACTCATATTGTTCATTAGGATCATGAGTTGTGTCTTCTCTCATTGATACATAATTGTATATATTGGGTTTTATGCTTGTGTGTTCATCGTGTTTCTCGTATGTGCAGGTGTTTGATCGCGACAAGCGGAAGAATTGTGATCTGCCGGAGCAAGGAAATGAGAGTGCTATCTTCTCTACGAACAAAAACGTTGGACTTAAGGTAGGCCTTCTTCACAATTTGGTCTATTGCAATTAGGAACTTGCACCTTAGAGTGATACGATTATTGCTAGACCCGATTTGGGCTAGTAGGGATCGCCTCTGTCCGCAGAGTGGATTTACTTATACAACACTCTCTTTATGTGGCCAAACTTTTCATGATTTCATTTCTTAGTCTTGTGTTTGATCTCCCGATGCGTCAGTTGGAAATATTTCATGTGGTTTCTTCCCTATTGTTTGCTCTCCTTCCACCAACCCTCCACTTTCTAGCTGGTTGATTATCCTCCCTTCCTCTGCCACTAGGTGTCCATCTTTTCCATGGTTGATGATATGCTGCTAGATCTTCTACATATTTCTAACGAATTGTTTTTTATCTCTCATTATGTGGTAGAACTCTTCATGATTCCATTTCTTAGTCTTGCGTTTGAGCTCCCAAAGCTTCAGTTGGAAAGTTTGCATGTGGTTTCTTCCCTATTCTTTTCTCTCCTTCTACCAACCCACCACTTTCTACATGAGTTTGGGATATCTAAGCCATACATAATAAAATATGAAGGGGTGATGTTTGGGGACTAATTTTAGGCCAATTTCTAATCAGATTGGCCAGTGGCCAGATCCTATACAGGGAAGAATTGAAGCTTCCATGAATATTTCATGGCTGATCACCTGCTTTGAAGCCATAAACCTATCTAGTCGCTATGAAATCTGGTGTGTTATCCCTTTCCTATTATTCTAGGTGTGGACTCCATTATTTTTCGGTAGGTCCACTAGATGAAGATATGTAATTTTGTCTCTGAATGCCTCCATGTTTGTGTCCACTCATCTTATTCCCTCTATCATCTCTTCCAAGGATGTGATCATGTTAAAGTCTCCAGCCATAATCTAGAGATAATATAGATAGTCTCTTCTTAGTTTTTCAAGATTTTTGAGGAAAAACCCTATTTCTCTTGGAATGTGGGGCCCATAAACTCCTGGCAAAAGAGCCCAGTCTCTGGATCCAATATGAAAAAATATCTCAGAGAGGATTCTAGGGAGGCTTAACCAGTCTTTTAAATTTTTTTCCACCGGGTTCCATAGGATGGCAAGGCCTCCAACACTTCCCCTGGAATCCTTGGCAGTTACCTCATAATGAGGCTTTAGATTCTTCAGGAGCTCCTTGGGCTATGGTTCCGATACTTTAGTTTCTTTTAGGTATCTTTGTTTTCCTTTACTGATAAGGCCTCTTAAATTCCAGGATGTAATAATCATTTTGTTGTTTTGTTTAGTTGGTGGAATACCATTGATAGCGACACAACCCTTCTGAAGTTTACCAGTGTTTCTCCTATCATTTGAATGATTTCATTCAATTTTTTCCTTCCATGTTTCTTCCCTCACTGTCCTTAAGGACTCTAGTCCCCTCTGTGGGTTGCTTGTGATCCCAGATGATCTAGTTGCTCTGATACTATTGTCCCATGTTTAGCTTTGCATTGTTGGAAGGTGTCTTTGTAAAATTGTGTCCGATCTTCCAGAATGAAGCGTTCATCCAGATGGTGCCATTCATTTAGAAACCAACACATGACTTGATATTTTGTACTTAACTCCTCATTTTGGCTATCGATCTCCATATTAGCCTGGTCCATTCATTGGTCCATGGGTTATTTATCTAGGGGTTCCTCCTCAAACTTTCTTTCTGCATTTTTTCTATCCTTTTTTATGCTAGCTGAGTCTCCGATCCTGTTGCTTCAGTCTGGCCTTCCATGTTTTACTCATCTATCAATTGTTGTTTTGTAAGACTTTATTTGGTTACAGTTGAACTGGGGTATGTGGGTTCCTCTAATTCCTTATTTTCATTTGAACTTCTTGAAAACCCTCAACTCCCTCTTTCAGTTTACCCTAGTTGTTGGATTTAGCCTCTTAGGATTCAAACCAATTCAACATGCATTCACGAAACAAATGCTCATATTCATGGCACCTATGACATCTGAAAGGAATGTGCTTATATTAAACAGGTTTTTTCCATGCCTCATCATGATATTCCAACTTGATGAATTTGGGTAGAGGTTTATTTATGTTCATATAGACACAGATCCTAGCATAATATGTATACCTTCCCCTACATGTGGATTCTTCCACTTTCACAAAAATTCCTATGGAGTTAGTGATTCCCTCCAGGATGTTCAGATCCCAAATGTTTATTAGGGGGGAAAAGAGTCGAATTGAAACTGAAGCCGACAAAAATTTCTCCTGATCCGGATTACAACACTCCTCCTAGCGTCTCATGAACAAACCTCCATTGTTAAAGAAGTAACAAACACCTTCAAACACCATTTCCTTGTCCTCGAGATTGGAGAAGATTACTGTGAAGAAGCCTTGAGCCCCCAATTTTATCTCAATGTGGCCTTTCAGTTTCCATTTATGTTGAATCCACTTTACTAGATCTCATTCATTTGGCCACACTCCTACAAATTTTCAGATTAGTGCATGGCAATTCAGATATTTCATGTAATTCTATAGTTTGTTGATGTGTATGGTTAAATGAGGCTTCTTGTCCACTCTCGGAATGCATTGTCCTCACATGTGAGCTTACCATTGAGCCCCTAGGAGAGGAGGTCCATTCCTGTGACCGGTCAGGGTGCCTACAGCCATCACCCCTTGCACGATTGTCTCACCACTCACTATATTTTGGTAGGAGGGGATCTCTCCCCTCCCTATATGCACACTTAGTCCGTCCATCAATAGGTTGGTCTAGGGTGGGTGCTGGTTCTCAGGTTCTGAGCAGTCGATGATGATCAATTTCAGATATGTCAGGTTTCGTTATAAACCCTAGTAGAAACCTTAGCGAAGCACTTCAACCTTGTATGATCCAAATCACCTTAAATCAACTATGCTCGTTTTTTAATTTAAAAAGAAATGTGTTTTTTTTTTTAAATTTCTTCACACATCATTGCATTCAATAGTCAGGAACACCAGTGTGTTTATAAAAAGAGCACACCAAAAATGTGGGGCAACAAATATTTTCAACATACCGACATGATACACTTTTTTATTATTTTTAAAATTATGGAATAACGCGATTTTTTTTTTAATGCAACGATGCAGTTTCTATTTAAAATCATTGGTTCTCTAAATGTTATAATAGCAATAAGTTGGTTGAATTCATTTTTATTTTTTAAAATAGGGAAACAAGTGCATAGCGGTGCTATTTTATTTTAAACACATCGGTGCATTTTTGTAGAAGAGCACCAATATGATAACATATTTTTTAGAAATGTCAGAAATCAGTGCAGATACTATTTTAATGCCCTGATGTTGTTAATGTTTTAAACACATTGGTGCAATTTTTTGTGATAAGTTCACTGGATTGGTTTAAAAGCTATCCAAAAATTTAATTTCACATAAAATGGAATATTACTCTCAAATTATCCTTTAGAATGCATTGAGATGAATAACAATAGTTCATAATATAGATTTTCTCCCTAAAGTCTCCTTATTCTTGAAAAAAGGTTTGAAAAGTATATCAAAATTCAGGTTGTCGTTATATGGTTGTCGAGATTAATTTTGGATATGCACACAAAGTTTTATTTCCTATTTTTCTCCAATGCAGGGACACAATCTCAATAATGTCTGCAAATGGTCAATTCTTCAAATTCCATCTCGTTTCATATTTCTCATCAAATTCCTTCATGGATTTTTCCATTTCCATCTCTTATAAGTTCTAATTTTATTTGTATTTTTATTATCTATTTTTTTATTTTATTTGTGTCATTTTGAATAAAAATGTATTCAAATTTGTAGGAACATGATTCAAAATCGAGTTGAGATGCAAAAAATATTACTCCTTATTATTTTCAAAAACGTTAGAAACTCTTATCAGGACCAACATAGTGCAAGAAGTTGGTAGTTGAAAATGGGTAAGCCTTTTCACCCTACCAATTGGAGCATGGCATATTCTAGCCGAAATCCTGGATCAACAATGGTAATAATTGCTAGGTATAATGTAATTTCAACAAACCAATTGCATTGACATGCTTACTAATATCATTGATATTGTACTAATGACGTTTGATATTTTTTGAAATTATGATTCTAGTGATGATGATCAACCCACCTATCATCTTCTTGAGCACCCCACTACAATGTAAACTTGAGAGAAGGCTACATTAATAGAAAGGATCTGAGAGGAAGCATACAAAGAATGGTTGAATGAACCACTTATTCAATTCCAACTATATCCAAATTCACCAATTAGGAATGGCTACAGCAATAGTAGTTCTTCATCACAAGTTGGCAATGGAGGAGGCAATCAAATGGAGGTTGGTATGGATGATTACTTACAGGATATGACTGCCATGGAGGAAATTTTGTTATATTAATTCTAGAGAGATAAGCTAGGGGATGATGTTCATATCACTGATACATTATTCAAAAGCCTAAAATATGTTTCCACCACCCCTCTATTTGGACCTGAAGGTAAGTCAAAGTCTACTTAGTTGGAGACAATGATGTTTTGTACAACGTGAAAGAAATGTTTGGCATGTTGAATGCATGTTTCTCAACAATACTAAAATAATTGAGTTGTATGATCGATAAAGTTCCTTATATTTTATCACAAAATCAAATTTAAAAATGGTTTATTTTATGAATGCTAAATATTGACATTGTACAATTATATTTCCCATCAACTGTAGGATATTCAAAGGTAAGGTTCTTCTGACTGATAATGTATTGTCGAGTAGATGCAAAGAGGAAAAGCAGTTGTTTAAAATGTTGGATGTTGAGCACATATCATATCATGCATGTATGAATGATTTTATTATATATCGAGGAGAATATGCAGACAAAGAGACACATGACACTATAATTTCTTTCACTTTTTTATAGGTTCGTTTGTTCTCATCTATGTGGGAATATGGACATGATTTTTTCACGGAGGATGCTGATGATGGATGAATGACAAAAAACTGTGGAGTGGAAGTTGAGTTCAACCAATCTATTCATTCTAGCCACCACGATCAAAACCAAATGCATGGGACTATTGGAAATATTCTTCTTATGTCTTAATATGTTGACCTTGATGGAAACTCTCTAGAAAATAATGGATTATATGACATTTGGAGAAGCCCAGTAGTTTGTAGAAGGTTTATCAGAAGAAATGTGTAAAATCCAACAAAAGTTGGTTAATATTCATATTGAAGGTTATATACGTGGGTTAGTATAGGCCAAGTCATATATACACGTAGATAAGAATGATCCAAGTCATGTATGCCTTTTGTTCTCTAAAAATATGAAACCAGAGGATATTACCATGGTATTAGACCACAATATTGAGCGATGTGTCATCTATTTGA
This sequence comes from Pinus albicaulis, assembly GCA_034641835.2. Taxonomy (NCBI): domain Eukaryota; kingdom Viridiplantae; phylum Streptophyta; class Pinopsida; order Pinales; family Pinaceae; genus Pinus; species Pinus albicaulis. Next base: position 1,104,075,495 of record CM076580.1, on the reverse strand, counting down.
TTCCATCCAAGATTAGCATTGGCAGTTGTGTTGTTTTGGCTCATGGTATTGGTAAAGGCTAAATCTATATAAGGAGAAGAAGATCATAGTGAAAGTGTGTGCAGGTGTAAGGGCTACTACTGAATTCTTCTCTCTGAAGTATATCTGCATAGGATGAACTATGTTTTATTGGTAGATCTGAATGTATGATGCACCCTTGGATATAATGATGGATCAGGATCTCTATACCTAAAATGACTATGTACTTAATCTATTTGAAGAGATGATTAGATCTGTGACCTGACGCATGAATGCTGAAGTGAAGTGAAGAAATTTGGGTGAGTCTATAGATCTAAAACATTCTGAAAAATTAATATTTACAAATCTATATGCTAGTTTGTCTCGGTAAAAGCATGTATATATGCAGCTTTGTCTCAGAAAATGTGTGTATGGAAGTCAGGGATTTCTGAAGCTTACTGCGTAGGTTATTTGTTTATTGTTGTTGTATTTCTATTGTATGTCAATGAAGTCTTCATGTAAATCTGGGTTGTTTGAATACTGTATGTACTGCTAAGATTAAATATGTACAAATATGATCAATGAGTGAGTAAATATGTTTAATGATGACTGACTGATTAAGGTTTCTGCAATACTGAAAAGATATCTAACTGAAAGCCTTAGATCTGGTTCTCAGACTGACCATATTTTGAAAAATATTATTCTAATATCTATACGCATGTTGGTGTGAAGGAGAGCGCATATACACGTGAGTTCAGTCAAGTAAAGTAGCGTATGCATTTTAAAGATAATAAATGATCAGGGTTGAGACTAGTTTTGCATGTTGATTCTAAAATCTAGGGTTATTACTGTGTTCTAGTTACAGTGATCTCACTGTCGTGATTGAAATTTAGGTTAAGTTTATTGATGTTGATATTTATGAAGTGTTGTGTTGAAGTCAGATCTAGTGTGAAAATTGATGAAACATGGTTTGCAGTGGTTTTGAGGGTTGAATCCTTCACTATGGAAGTATAAGCTTCCTACCAGTAAAAGTTGGTGTTCTAATTAGGGGGTTAAGCTCACGTCCAATAGTAGCTAGTAAACGAGATGAGAGGGTTGTAGCTCCCTTCCAGTAGCAGCTGGAGAACGAGAGAAGGTTTTAGCCTTCTGTAGGTAGATGTCCAAGTACTGATATGAGTCTGCATCAGTAAAATATTGTAAGAAATTTTCCATATAATAAATATTGAAGAGAAAGACGATAGAAACAGAGGTTTTCTCTCGAATTGGGTTTCCACCTTAAATCTTGGTGTTCATGTGGGATGCTCGTGTGATGATTTATTATGATGTTTTTTCACACATTTAATGCTTAACTAACTGATGCATAACTGATAAGTTGAGTTAAATATTGTTTTTGAAAGTTTATCTAACAATAAAGTTATCTCAGTATATACAAGTTTTTGTTGGTATATCTGTGTGTATACGTGATTTGGGTTCATTAAAGTCATGTATGGAATTCAGTAATGAAAAATTAATAGTTTATCAGTGAGCTCTAAATATAGATTCACCCCCCTCCCCCCTTCTCTCAGTATTTTTCCCAACAATTGGTATCAGAGCAGGTCCTTCTGAATAAGCTTAATCGCTAGAAGGAAGATCGGCTAAGATGAGAAATAAATATGGGACACCATCTATCATGCCTCCTCTCTTCAAAGGAAACAATTTAATATTCTAGAAAACAAAGAAAAGATCCTATCTTTAGTCTCTTGGAGCAGATGTATGGGCTGTAGTTGAAGGAGGTTATCAATATCCAACTTCAGTTCCAACAAATCCAGGCACAACAAGAAAGAACTATGAAACCAATGCAAAGGTGGTCAATACATTATTGGGAAGTTTGAGTGAATCTAAATTTGTCAAAGTCATGCAGTTGAATACAAAAAAGGAGATATGGGACAAAATCATTTTAAGCTATGAAGGTGATGCCAAGGTAAAAAGTTCTAAACTCCAAAGTCTCAAAATTTAATATGAAAAACTCAGAATACATAATGAGGAAAGAATTGCTAGTTTCCTTTTACGTCTAGATGATATTGTAAACCATATGAGAAATCTGGGTGAAACCATAACTAACACTACTCTAGTATAAAAGTTTTGGAGATCTGTAACTCCTAAATTCGAGTCAAAAGTGTCTGCTATTGAAGAGAAGTAGGATCTACAAACTCTTACTATTGTTCAACTTTGGGATTTTGACTGCATGTGAAATGAGGAAAGGAGGTCCATCTAATTTCAAAGAAGATGTATTTAGAGCTGCTACAAAAGGAAAGGAAGTAGAAGAACAAGAAGGATCAGGGTATGTTTCAAAAGAAGATGATATAAATTTTGTAAAGAATCTACAACTTGGCACTCGAAGGTTCAGAGGTAAGCTTACTTTTAAATTTTTTTCTTGTGGAAGAGTTGGTCATTATGCTGCTAAATGTCCCCATAAAGATAAGGGAAAGGAAATGGAAAAAGGAAATAAGAAACGGTTTATCAATAGAAAAATCTATTATACTCATGAAGATAGTGATGGTCTATCAAATATTGAGGAAGGTGAATCTGATCAACATATTAGACTACTCATGGATTTTGAAAAAGACTCTAGTGAGGCTAAAGATACTTTTATGGATGCATTAAAAGAAAATTATTTTCTTGAATAAATAAATCATCTTAAAATATGTTTGGAAGAAAACAAATTTTCCATAGATACTCTAAATAATCAGCTTATAGAAAAGGAGAAGCACAATGAGAAATTAGAATGTGAAATAGTAAGTCTAAGAAAGGAAATTGAGAAAGTGAAAAATTTAAATATTAGATTTGCTAAAGGATTTGAAACCTTAGATGAAATTATCTAAGTACAACACTCTCCTCTTGTAAAGACAGATCTTGGATATATCAGAGAATCTTTTCAGTCTTCAGCACCAAGCTATCTAAATGAAGCTAAAGTCAACGAAATTTTTTTTTCCACTCAACAAAAGAAAAAAGAGACCACCCAGGTAAAGCATGAACACTTCAATTCAAGGAAGAACACTAACAGAAATATCAATCAGCAAGTAAACATAAATAGAAGGTTTCATGATCGTAGAAATTTCTTCTTTAATGGACAATGTTTTTCATGTCATAATTTTGGTCATAAAGCTGCTCAATGTGTTGCATACAAAACCATCATGACCAGAGAAGAAAGAAAGCAAAGAAATGAGACTGGAATAAAGAAGAATAATTATAACAACTTCTCTCCTCTTCAAAATGAAATTGAATGTTCGTATTGCAGTAACTTTGGACATGAAGAATCTGAATGTAGGAGCAAACTTCAACCAAAAGAGCATATACCTTCAAATTCCAAGGTATGTAGAAAGAAGGGCTTACAGGTTGAAAGTTGTGGCATTTCTTTATTTGTAGAAGGGGAAGAAAATCAATGGTACATTAATATCAGATACTCAAAACACATGACAAGTGATAAAAATAAACTCCTTTCATACAATTATCTAGAGAAGGAAAAGAATGTTACCTTTGGAATGACTCTCTTGTTGTCATTAAAGGAAAAGGTTTCATTTTTCTAAAAGAAAAGGTGAAATCTAACAATGTTATATATGTGAATGGATTAAAGCATAACCTGTTGAGTGTGAGTCAAATTTGTGATCAAGGAAATGAAGTTGTCTTTAGTTCAAAAGAATGTGTATTATGTGAACTCGACACAGGAAAAACGGTAATAAAAGGAACTAGAACACCAAGCAATCTATATATATTGAAAGGTGGCGAAGAAAAAATCTACTTAGGTAAATATTTAGAAAATTGGTTATGGCACATAATATTGGGACATTTGAGCTTCTCTCAAATAAGCAAATCTAGTAGACTCAAAGCTGTTCATGATCTTCCCAACATCACTCTACATGAAAGTACCATATGCAAATCATGCCAATTTGGTAAGCAAACCAGGGCGGAATTCAATGCCAAAGAAGGATCACCAAGTAAGCCTCTTGAACTTATACATACTGATCTATGTGGTCCTATAAGGAAAAAGTTATCTCATGGAGAAAAACACTATATTTTATTTATTGTTGACTTCTCTAGAATGTGTTGGATCAGTTCACTGAACAGGAAGATGAAGCATTTGAAAAAATTAAGATCTTCAAAGCTTTGGTTGAAAATGAATTAGATCTAAAAATAAAATGTCTTATATCTGACAGAGGAGGAAAATATATATTAGATGAATTCTTTGATTTATGTGAACATAATGGCATAAAAAGACAGTTTTATGTAGTTGGAACCCCACAACAAAATGGCATAGTAGAAAGAATGAATAGAACAGTTCAACAGATGGCTTGTGTTATGCATGATGAATCTGTAACTCTCGATACCTTTTGGGGAGAAGAAAAACATACTGCGGTAAATATTCTTAACAAGGCTCATGTTCGTGTGAATAGTGATAAAACTCCTTATGAGCTCTGGTATGGTAATCTTCCCATTGTAAAGAATCTTAGAGTTTTCGGAAGAAATTTTTTTAACAATAACAAGTTTGAACCTAGAGCAGATGAAGGAATATTTCTTGGTTACTCTTCTAGAAATAAAGCATATAAATGTTACAATAAAAGACTTCAAAAGATTGTTGAATGTATTAATGTTGTCATTGATGATTCTCTCACATCTCCTAAAAGGGAAATAAAAACATAAAGTGAAGATGATGATGATGTATATTTTCCCTCATAAAATAGAAAAAATATAGAAGGAGAACCCAATGAAACACCAGAAGAAGATATATCTGAAAAGGCTCCATCTAGGAATGTTCAAAAGTATCATCGAGAATCTCAAATTCTGGGAGAAAAGGGATTAGGTGTCTAAACAAGAAGAACTCTTATAGGATCCCCTAACTATCTAGCATTCTTATCCACTATTAAACCAAAGAATGTAAGTCAATCTAGTAAAGATGAATGTTGGATTCAAGCCATGAATGAGGAACTTGATTAGATTGAAAAGAATCATACTTGGGAGTTGGTTCCAAGACCTCATGATAAAAAATTTATTAGAACAAAATGGATATTCATTAACAAGTTAAATGAAAATTGAGATGTTATTAGAAACAAAGCTAGACTTGTTTGTAAAGGGTATGCTCAACAAGAGGTATAGAATTTTAAGAAACATTTTCTCCTGTAGCGAGAATTGAAGCCATAAGAATGTTTCTTGCTTTTTCAAATTTTCAACAATTCAAAGTTTATCAAATGGATGTAAAATCCGCTTTCCTCAATGGTGATCTAGAAGAAGAATTTTGTATAGAAAAACCAGAAGGATTCATTCTGGGAAACAATGAAAAACTTGTTTGTAAACTCAAAAAGGTTTTATATGGTCTCAAATAGGCTCCTCTGGCATGGTACTCTCTTCTTGACAAATATATTCAACAAAAAGGTTTCACAAAGGGATTTGCTGACAATAACTTATACACAAAAATTGAAAATGATAAGCTATAGATTATTGTTGTGTATGTTGATGACATCATTTTTGGAAGTAATGAAGAGTCCACAAGTCAAAAATTTGCTTCTGTTATGCACCAAGAATTTCAAATTTCAATACTTAGGGAACTAACATATTTTCTTGGCTTACAAGTGCACCAAGAAACAAATGGAATATTTCTATCACAAGAAAAATATCTCAAGCAAATTCTAAAGAAGTATGGGATGGAATATTGCAAACCTATGAGTATTCGAATGATAACTGGATGTAACCTCAGTTCTCATGATGATTCTCCCATGGTGAATCATCCAGAGTATATATCCATGATTGGAAGTCTACTTTATCTAACCAAGAAAAGACTAGATATTATGCATGAAGTTGGGATTGTTGGACGATTCCAAGCTAACCCAAACGAGTCTCACCTTCAAGCTATAAAAATAATATTCAAATATCTACAAGGGACTCAAGAACTTGGTTTATGGTATCCAAAGAATGTTGATCTTACTCTTCATGCTTACAAAGATGTGGATTGGACTAGAAATGTTTATAATCGAAAAAGAACTAGTGGTGGTGCATTCTATATGGGGCCCCAATTAGTATCTTGGTTCAACAAGAAACAAAGTTATATTACCTTATCTACAGCAGAAGCAGAATATGTGGTTGCCGCATCATGTTGCACACAAATTCTTTGGATGATGCAGAAATTACAAGATATTCAAATCAAATGTTCACCTCCCATATCCATTCTATGTGATAATACAAGTGCCATTAGTATCTCAAAAAATCATGTTATGCATTCCAAGACCAAGCACATTCCTATCAAGTATCACTTCCTACATGAACAAGTGCTTGAACAAAAGGTTAAATTGGAGTATGTTCCCTCCAAAGAACAAGTTGTAGATATATTGACTAAACCACTTCCCAGGGAAGAATTCAAATATCTCAGACAGAATCTGGGAGTTGTCTCTACCTCTCTTATCAAATCTGCTTAATTTCATAAGATTAAATTCAGTATGCTAGATTCATAAAGGTGAAATGTGTATATACGCGAGTTTCTGTGCATAAAACCATGTATGGTTTTTTTTGATAGAAATTCTCTGGGTCAGACTTCAGAACAGTTTGTGGTGCTATTGGGTAATCTCTATTGTTCTTCCAATATTCATCTTACTGTATCTTTCTTTGATATGTATCTCCTTAATGAAGATGCATTGATGAATTGGTTGTTGAAGGTGTTCAGGATGCACAAGCATAGGGGGAGCACCTACCTTGTTGAAAAGGATGCATTGTTGGCATTCTAATTGGTTTTTTATTTTTGATCTTTCTCTTGAGATCTTTTGGTCCTGGTTATAAAAAGTCATATCTGTAATTTTTTGAAAAGGTCATGTTGAGACCTATGATGTAAAATTATTATATTTAGTCATGTAAGGACTTGTTCAATTTTGTAAACCCATTTGGTTGGGTAGTTGAGTCAAATATGTAATTCCACTTGGTTGGATCATTGATGTAAGTATGAGCCCTTGGTGATCGGAAAGGTCGTACTATGTTGAGTTATAGAGTCATGTACTTCATTGAAAATATGTATAAATATTCAACATGAACTTAGGGGGAGCATGGTAATTTCAGTGCACATCAGATCTGCAAAGCTCTTCTTTCTACAAGGAAAGAGAAACCTTGATTTGGTATTGATCCGCCCTTCGCCCTTGATGTCAAAGGGGGAGAGTATTCTAAAATAGTGATCAAACTCCATCATGGTTTACATCAAGTCAAAAGGGGGAGATTGTTGGCAATATGATTCTTATGTCTTAATATGTTGACCTTGATGGAAATTCTTTGGAAAATAATCAAGTATATGACTTCTGGAGAAGCTCAGTAGTTTGCAGAAGATGGTTAATATTCATATTGAAGGTTCTATACACGGGTTAGTACAGGGGGCATTTTGCATTCTAAAGATATGATACAAGGGGGCATTACCATGGTATTAGCCCAAAATATTGAGAGTTGTGTCGTCTATTTGATTCCATCCAAGATTCCATTGGCATTTGTGTGGTTTTGGCTCATGGTATTGGTAAAGGATAAATCTATATAAGGAGAAGAAGATCACATTGCAAGTGTGTGCAGGTGTAAGGGATGTTACTGAATACTTCTCTCTGAAGTATATCTACATAGGATGAACTATGTTTTATTGGTAGATATGAATCTATGATGCACCCTTGGATACAATGATGGATCATGATCTCTAGACCTGAAATGACTATGTACTTAATCTATTTGAAGAGATTATTAGATCTGTGACCTAGAGCATGATTGCTGAAGTGAAGTGAAGAAATCTGGGTAAGTCTATAGATATGAAACATTCTGAAAAATTAATATTTACAGATCTATATGCTAGTTAATCTCGGTAAAAGCATGTATATACATGGCTTTGTCTCAGAAAAGGCGCGTATGGAAGTCAGGGTTTTCTGAAGCTTACTACAAAGGTTATATGTTTATTGCTCTTTTATTTCTATTGTCTGTCAATGAAGTCTTCATGTAGATCTGGGTTTATTGAATACTGTATGTACTGTTAATATTGAATATGTACAAATCTGATCAATGAGTGAGTAAATATGTTTAATGATGTCTGGCTGATTAAGGTTTTTGAAATATTGAAAATATATCTGACTGAAAGCCTGAGATCTAGTTTTGAGACTCACCATATTCTGAAAAATAGTATTCTGAGATCTATACACAGGTTGGTGTGAAGGAAAGCGTGTATACACATAAGTTCAGTCAAGTAAAGTAGCGTACGCATTTTGAAGATAATAAATGATCAGGGTTGAGACTGGTTCTGCATGTTGACTCTAAAATCTAGGGTTATTACTGTGTTCTGGTTACAGTGATCTCACTATCCTGATTGAAATTTGGGTTAAGTTTATTTATGTTGATCTTTATGAAGTGTTGTGTTGAAGCTGTAGGATCTAGTCTGAAAATTTATGAAACGTGGTCTGTAGTGGTTCTGAGGGTTGAAGCCTTCAGTGTGGAAGTAGAAGCTTCCTGCCAATAGAAGTTGGTGTTCTGATCAGGGGGTTGAATATCCCTTCCAATAGTGGATGGTAAATGAGATGAGGGGGTTGTAGCTCCCTTCCAGTAGCAACTGGAGAACGAGAGCAGGTTGCAACCTTCTATAGCTAGATGCCTGAGTATTGATGCGAGTCTACATCAGTACAATATTGTAAGAGGTTTTCCATATAATAAATATTGAAGATAGAGACGACAACAGTGGTGGTTTTCTCCCAAATTCGGTTTCCACCTTAAATCTTGGTTTTCATAGTGTGATGCTCTTATGTGATGATTTATTCTTCTATTACTTCACATATTTACTGCTTAACTAACTGAGGCATAATTGATAAGTTGAGTTAAAGCTTGTTTTTGAAAGTTTATCTAACAATAAAGTTATCTCAGTATACACAAGTTTTTGTTGGTATATCCACGTGTATATGCGATTTGGGTTCATTAAAGTCGTGTTTGGAATTCAGTATAGAAAAATTAAAAGTTTATTAGTGAGCTCTAAATACTAATTCACCGCCCCCCCTCTCAGTGTTTTTCCCAACAAGGACATTAGGTTTGTTCGAAAGATACGAGAGATCATTTAAATGATCTTATCTTTGTTCCAATGTGTTATTTTTAGGTGCAAATGGTGGGACACCTTTGATCAAAATAATGTAATGGAAGATCATGATAATGGGATGAAATATATCAACTCTAGAAAGATGTACCATGAAGCTAGGGAGCCTTTTTTTCTCCCAAAACTCTGCAACCATGTGTTTTTTTACCCAGATGTGTTGGATAAGGATTGGTGATTCTATTAAGACACAACCCTAATAGAGAAAAACATATTTTTGAGAACAACAATGTTATCATGCCAAGAGAGGAAGACAATTGGGGTGATGGAAGTGGAAAGTGATATGTACTTTTTATTTCATCATTTATGCTATTGTTGTATGTTTTTGTTGTCATTAGTTCACTAATTATATTATCTTTTTATTCGAATTATTGACATTTTATAATCTAATTGGTAAGACTCACATATGTTTTTACACGGCTTTTTGCAGTGGAAACATTTTTACAATTATTAAAACGAAGTAGTTCCAATTGTAGTATGAATTTTAGTAACTATCTCATGATAAGTATGTGGAAAAAATAATATTTTATGAGTTCTTCATTAAGAAATAATAAAATATATAATTTGTCAAAAATTTAAATCTAATTTATTATCAGTTTTGTATTATTTAACTCATATTTTTTATTAAAAAGTGTTAAATTTAAACAAGACTAATAGAGAAAAAGAACCAAAATAGTATCAACATGTTATATCTTTATTACTAGAAAAAAAAAATTGCCTCTTTAAGGGAGAACTTCCAAAAGAGGAAATATCCAACTACAAGTAACTTCACATGAATCCTTATCATCTTACATTTCTTTATGCTCATCTTTAGGGAGATAAATTTTTCATTTAAACTGGTAAGAGTTGCAATAAATATCAAATTTAATTTTCTTGAAAATCTCATAATTTTAGCAATAAATTAAATTTGATAAAAATAGAATTTTTTATGTTATATTAAATCAAAATTAATTGCACTGAGAGGCTCTCTACAACTCAGCATGGGAAATATGTTGTCACATAACGTTACATTAAAAATAGTAAAATACTAATTTAAAGTAACAAATTAAAAATAGTAATAACAAAAAAAATTAATATGGGTCATCAATACAATACTTCAATTTACACCTTAATTTTATATAACTTTATATAGAGATATAAAGTAACTGAAAGTAAAAAAAGAAAAAAAAAATGTATTATGAGGAAGAAATGTAAAACAAATATAAGTTACTTTTTACTGCAAGGAAGAAATTTAATTTTTTCACATGAAAAGAAATAATATTATTGATATTACATTATGTGTAATTCATTCTATGTCCATTTACATGTGATATTTAAAACAAATATATATTTATAACAAAGAATAATTTATCGATAACCATAAGTAAAATATTTCAATATCTATATTAAATAACATGATTTTATAGATACTTTATATAGAGAAAAGTAAAATAATTTAAATTGAAAATTTTCTTATATTTTCACTTTAGTGACAAATATTTAGAGAATTCTTATTCCATTAATACTTGCCTTCTAATTCAATGTATGAGGGATATTTGTAAAATTTTCAATGTTTAATCTATATTTGATATGTAATATTTTACAAAATATTAATAATAAAAATAATTAAATGTATACATACAAGAGAATATTATGAGGGGGCATATTTTAACATTTTAATGTGGAGAACTTGAATTATAAATAAAATATTCTATTGTCAACTACAAATATATTATACCCAACTAAATCCATATCAGCCTATTATATTAGCCTAATTTTACAATCATGGTTTCAAATATACTAAAATTTTTAATTTTTAATAATATTTTTGCATTTTTTTAAAGTAAGTCATGGTTTTGCATGCAATTCCATATATAAAAGTTTCATAAGTTCACTAATACATAATCTATAATAAGTAATATTTCATAAAAATAAACATCATGATGATAACCATCTAAAAATCATATACATCATCTAAGATACACATTTGAATTCACTGCCATTATCTAATTATATACACCTCTATCAAATCTAAACATCATTAGCTAGCACAAAAATCTAATAATATAATAGGGCATAATCACCATGATGACATCTAACAAAACAAAAATATTCTAATCTAACATCATCACCACACACATCCTCAAATTAATAGAAATATCAAGTCAAATAACTACAATATTCACATACACATCGATCTGCAAGCGCATTAAATGAACATATCTAACATGACCTAACAATATACACATCAACACCAACATATAAATAAAGTACATAAACATGAACAAAAAAATCACCATATCGACACGCACACAGATATCTATCTATATATATATGTGTGTGTGTGTGTGTGTGTGCAAGTCAAATAAGTGCAATAAATATCTGGTAAAACAAATGTAGTGCCAAGTTGGTCTGTAGTAGAAGACGATGGATGGTCAACTACTTCATGATCAACATCTGTCAATCTCAATTGAGGTGGAGAAGGAGGTGACTGGTCTGCATGAGTAGAAGTCGATGGATAGTCAACTACATCTGCGCCATGAACATCTGCGCCATGAACGTGGTCTAGAGAACTCTCAACTCGAAGAGGAGGTGGCTAGTCTGCCTTGTCAGGAGAAACATGAAGCACATCTATAACTTTGGCATTTCATCATCAAGCGACGAATGAGGAAGTGTATTACTAGAAGGATCACCGAAACCCTAACGACCATGCTCCAATGGGGTGGTACTAACAAAAGAATCACGATCACAATCCTCATTACTATGATCATCATCATCGACACCCTCATATGATTTATTTTCCACTACATGATGCTGACTTGCATCCCTCATCATTGTCACTACACTACTAGCTCTGCTGATATGCCACATAAGAGAAATCATATCACACAAACAGTCCCTGTACATACCCACAAAACTAGGTTCCGCGGTGATATCTTGAGGCCTTGTAGGGCAAAATTCTGCATCAAACAAATCTATGGCCAATCTTTTACAGTAGTCCATCCAAACTTGCAAACCAAGCCCATGGCCCCAGACACCCATGCCCCCCTTAGTATGCGCCTCACCTATTGGGCCACGCCCATCTCCTCATCTCCTCTGACATCTAGTGTGGGAGGAGGCATGTCCCCATCGAATGTACTGATATATACAAAATATATAGTACATACAAATACATATACAATTTCATTAAAAAATTTAATAAAACATGTTAAATAACATGCAAGAATAATTTGTATTCTAATTTATTAAAATAAGAAAATGAAACTATTTGATTAATTTAAAGAAAAAACTTATATTACCTCTATCATCTAGAGGCTTAGCTTATTTGAAGAATTTTTTGGGACACCCTCTCCAATAAATCCCTACATACGAAAAATCCAACGTGAAAAACACATGATCATCCTCACTGGCCAATAGCGCTAGTGCCTCGCACGAAATCTTGGCCATAAAATCCTATAGGCCTCTCTCAAGCATCATCTACCCCCACATTCACATCTGGAACTCAATGATTGGCCTAGGAGGATGACAGAAAAATGTATGCCTCGTCTTTGGAAACCTATCAAAAATTAAACAAAAACGCTTGAAAGCGAAAGGGAAGGTATCCGTACCATGTCACAATGCACAAAATTTATCTAAAGCCATGCAAAACTTCCTCAAAAAATGGCAAACCATCTAATGCAACGTGGCATCTGAATCAAAGAATCAACATAATATAAAAGAGAGAACTAATTCATTTCCCATCAGTACTAGAGTGTGCAATGGTGGTGAATAATAATGAGAGACACCTAACTTCCTCTGTATCAAAATAAGAAATATTTAGCTATCCAAAACAAACTTGAAAAGTTTATGGATGGATTGCATGAGGCCTGAAATATCTCAGAGTCTACACAAGTTGAATATCAGCTACAACCCCATGGGGGACATCAGGGAACTAGGGAAAATCCTCCCCTCTCCTCGATAGGCCAGTGATAAAGTACATGTCATCCTTAGTCGGCCTATACCATGCCCTAGGAAATACACAAAATTCATGCTCCTAGACATTCCATCAACGGATCAGATCACCAAAAAGACAGAGTGCACTTTCAGGGATGTAGCCTCCTCATATTACTTGAGGAGGCCTACATTTCTCAAGACTGATTGGGTACTGTAGTAATAAAGCGAGGGTATAAACCTCTCTGCCTCTCTCTAGCTTGCCATGTCTAGATCATATTTTATGGGTTGTCTTGTTGTTCCTGTTGCTGCTATTACTACCTCTACTGACGTCTCTGCTACATGATTGAGATATAAAACACATCAGTCTCATACATAAAATGCAATTTTTTTTAATAAATGAAACATGTATGTATAAATATGGAAACTTAAATTTCAACAAATAAATAAAAAATATTGGTCCACACAAAATACAATCATGCACCAACACCAGTGCGTGTTCAACTCGAATCACACCATTAACAATGCACAATTAAGTATAACGCACCGTTGTTTGTTAAAAAATTTAACTTTTGATAGCGGTGTGGAAAAATTGTGCACCGATGCACAAAAATAACCTTTTCGCACTAGTATGAAACATTTAGGTTATCGAATGCACCGAGCTATGGCTATATTTTTAAGTATTAAATCTGCAGTGCATTTGGTAAATATAAACACACTGGGCGTGGCACACCTACATACAATCTACCACATCAATCTTGATGTGTTTTAGTTTACAAAATGCATCGAAAAAATGGCGGTGCGTTATATTCATACATCTATATGCGGTGCACCCTATAAATTTATAGGGCACGATGCTATTGGTCTAAGCCAAACATATCAAACGCATTGCACAGTGAAACAAAATTTGAAAAAAATGGAAAATTTAGCTTAATTTACAATTATACTCTTCTAAAAAATTAAATTACAAAGAAACATAGACATTATGTGGACATTTTTTCATCGGGGGAAGCATTGTCGACACGTAATGGAGAAAAAAAAAATTTAGGATAGTTTGAAAAAATTGAAAACTCCAACAGCAAGAACGGTATGGAAGGATGGTGAGAAAGAGAAGCAATGACGTTAGGGTACTTACATGTGGCAAGAGTGGCATTAGTGCTTCAAAGCTCTCCCTCACTATATATTGTAAACATAAAATTACTTTCGGGAGGGTTTTGTTATTTAACCCTACTCTGATGCATTTCTCCAAATGCACCGATGCGAAATATGTTCAAAAACACCACATTGTTTTGATTAAAAATATCACGGTGCTTTTCTTGAGATGACCCAGGGAATTCCTCTACAAGTACTTCACTGGTGCTCTTTTTCTACTATAGCACTATTATTTTTTAAAAACTTAAAAACCACCTAGCGGTGTTTTTTAGAATATGCCTTGGGGCATTTTGTTTAAATTTATGCATTGGGTCATCATTGGAAAATAACACCGCATTTCTCTAAAATTTAAAAATATATAATTTATCCTTATTGGTAGGCACCAGGAATTTTTACTATGTGAAGGGCACCGGTGCAATCAACTGTTCAATCACCAATGAGTTATGTTATTTAGCGAATCATGTTTTTTTTTAGTTTATAAAAATAAATTTTCGATGGTGCACCATGTTATTGCAACACTGATGCTTGTATGGATTGTTAAGCACCGATGCGTTTTTTTATATTAAATGCACCTCCACAAGTGACCTATGCTACAAACATATTTTTGGGATTTTTTTATAGGGCCTTCCGTAAAAACCTCTGCTAGAAGGACTTTTCCTTATAGTTGTAATTGGAAAAAAAATCGAAATTCCAAAAGCATCATGTCCATTTAATTCACACTTTTCTCTTGCTTCAATATCATTGATATACATGTCATAAGAAACATAAATTTATGATATAAAATAATATATGTTGTCTACGGAAGTGGTACATTCGTCCACGTGGCTATTTTTTTTTGAGTTTTTAATAAAAACCCAACACCACAAATGTTTGAATAATATTTTGTAATAGAGAAAATGGATTCAACATCATCAAAAATTCCATTGGAAAATTTGTCGATACCATCAAAAGTCACCACAAACCATTATATATATATATATACGTTTTTTTTTTTTCAATAGAAAAGGACAACACGACTGTTGACACCCGATTGACACTCAAGATCATGAAAGTTGACAACTGTAACCTCAAGTTACAAAAAAATACCACCATATTTTATCAGCAACGTGTTAGAATTTCCATTGTTTTTTCAGTCAAATAAGACTCGTAAAACTATCAATAATAGCTACAAATATTAAAAGGGCATTTTGTACTGAGGAAACAATTTTTCCTAGAGGTTAAAAAATTGTCGGAAACCAACCATTTTTTTCTCAACAAATCTAACAAAATGAGTGCCTGAATCATGTTTTTGATGGTGGAAATAGATTTGACACCAAAAAAAACAATGGGGAACCCAAAATCATGAAACTTGATAGGTGTAACCCAGATTTCCCAAAAATTCTGCCACATTTTGTCAAAATCTTGTTGGAAATTTCATTGTACTCCGAGAAAATTTGAAGCCTCGTTAGACTAAAAAATAGTAAAGTGTGCAAGGAAATTCATAAATAAATAGTATTCCAACACATATTCAACTACTTTCTATAATGAATTGAATTGACAGTTGGTCCCACTACTTTGTAAAACCAAACCAAATTTGATTTATGAATAACTTAACACGGTCATTTCTTGCTAAATTTGACATGCAATTATAATATAGTGTGAACCTTATTTTGAAAAAATGAATTTAATTTTAAACTATCTGGTTTCTTTGGAAACAAAAATATTTAATTAATGAAAGTTGAGAATTGTAACTTTGAGTTACTTTCGATCAAATTTGAAGACTCGTAAAACTATTAATAATAGCTACAAAGAGTAAAGTTACTTTCTATAATGAATCGAATTGGCGACTTCTCCCCACTACTTTGTAAAACCAAACGAAATTTAATTTATGAATGACTTGACACACCTATTTTCATAAAATTTTACATCCAGTCACAAATGGATTTAATTGAACTCTTTGATTTTTGGGGATGTGAAAATAATTTAATTACTAAAAACAAAAAATTTAATTTACAATGCAACAAACATAACAAAAAAAAGTAAATTGTAAACTATAAATAACAAATATTTTCTCGATTAAATACTTATTACTATTATGCAATATTAGATTAAGTCTCCTTTTAATGGATCTCAACAAGTACTACTATGCAATAAAACATATGTGTGGAACAAAGACGAGAAATGTTGATACCTTGTGCATATCGGTATACACGATAAATTGTGTGTTTTTTGTTAATAAGAGAAAACACATTAAAATGATTAAAATTAAATTAAAAAACAATGACTCTCACTAAAATACACAAGTCAAGGAACAAAAACTAACACTATGTCATATACTTTTAACATAACACAAATGCATATATTATTACTTGCGTCAAAATTTCTACGCAAGATCCGATGAATAATTAGCAATCGAATAAACCAAATTTAATCACAATCCACTTATTTAATATCAACATTATATGAGTCATAATAAATAGAAATTTACCGTAATAATTGTAATCATGACAATCAACTAAGGAATTTCCAAATGTGAACAAGCATTAGAAAACTTTTCAGGTAAAAAATGGAACTCAAAACAAAAATTTACAACAAAAATCAACTTTATAAGAACCAATGGGATTCAGTATGATGATGTCAAACATGGGGGATGATTCACCATTTTTGGAGTAAAAAAGTAAAAAAGGTTTTAAAAAAACACTTCTTCAACTAATTTTCAACTTATCTCCCTATATTTTTTACTCAAATTTTGAGCATGAGCACTCATTGGATGCAAAATTTAATTCCTCATCTAAGGAGTACCCATGTTGCATACTTACTATGGACCTTGCTAGACAAAAAAAGTGTGAAATACATGAAAAACATCACATTTTTTCATATATTTCTCATTTTTTGTGTAGCGGGATCCATCAAAAGTATGCACCATGGGTACTCCTTGGATGAGGAATTAAATTATGCATCCAACATGTGCTCCCGCTTGACATGTTAGTAAAACCTTTGGGAGATAAGTTGAAAATACGAGTTGAAAATTTAAATTTTTCCTTTTTCCCTCTAAGATTTGATGATGTAATCTAATATTATTTTATTATTTCCACTATTATTTTATAATATTCCTTAGGAGGCTCATTTTAGACCTCAAAATTTCTCTAATGAAATCGGAAAAGGTGAACTGGTTTAAAATCTAACAACATTATATAGCTCTTGTGTTTCTAGACTACTACTATCATCCACAATTTAACATAAACTTCACTGAGACACCATTGAAAATGCAAGCACAACTTCGAAGATAACAAATTATGTAAGGCAATAGAAGCTCAGAAAATACTCCGAGCTCTTAAACTAAATTTGCAAAGATATGATCCACTACAAAAAATATGTAAACGATTTGAAAACTCTCCTATCGATATCAACAAATAAATTTCTTCTTTCCTCTGTTAACGATTTCGAAATTCTTGTTGACTTTTTTCCCTATAAATCACCACCTGTATGACACAAAATCTTTGTATGGAAGGTAAAGATGACATCTAGATCTCTTTATCGTTCTAATGTTTATTATTATTATTATTATTAATTCAAAAATATAACAATCGGAATGAAGTGAGTTATTAGTCTCTGTCTTGTTTTTTCTATCACTACAAAAAATTTTGTTCCCTCACTATACTAGACATCTCAAATTTTTGCAAACTCATTTTAATATTATAAACTCTCGGGGATTGATATTATAAACTCAAGGTATTATTGTGCTGAGAGGTGTTCTCCAACCTAGTATGGAAGAGATGTTGTAATGTCCTCTCCTATAAACATTTTGAATCGGTCAAATTGCCTAAAAATAAAAATAAAAATTTAAGAAATAAAAAATAAAATTAATAACATCAAAACATTTTTACTCGGTCCAAATAAAATAACCATAATAAAAAATAACACTATAATAAAAATAATTTCATGGTATTGACACATGGTATTCATCTCGAATATAGCCTATTTAAAGAGGGAAATTAAACCAACCTATATCCATTTAACTTAAACCGAAGGAATTATGTGTTTATTTTTATTTAACATAACTTTATACAAAAAATATGTAAATGCACAACGTTTGTAATGTTCTTTTAAAATATATGAGATATTTTTTTATTTTATTTTTTAAATAAATATCAAGAATTTAATATTATAATATTAAAAAAATTTCCCAATATTTCTTTATTTTATTTGATATTATTATAAATATTTTGAATAATATTATAAAGATTGGTTTTAATATTGGGGTTTAAAAATAGGTTTATATTATTTATATTATAATGTATTGGGTTTATAATATTAATATAATAATAGACTTATTATATTGGTTTTAAAAAATGGTTTATTAATCTTTTGTGTTTATAATATTAATCCCTTGGGTTTATAAGATTAATAACTTGGGTTTATTAATTCTTTGCGTTTATAATGGGTTTATTAATTCTTTGTGTTTATAATATTAATCTGTTGGATTTATTGAACTCTTGAGTTTATAGCATTAATCTCTTAGGTTTGTAATATTGATCCCAACAATTTATAGCATTAATCCTTTGGTTTTATAATATTAATATTTTGGGGTGATTAATCTCTTGCATTTTTTAATATTAATGTTTTGGATTTATAATCCCTTGAGTTATAATATTAATAATCATTTGGGTTTGTAATATTAATCCCTTGAGTTTGTAATTTTAGTTTCTTGGGTTTATAATATTAATCACTTGCATTTATTCATTGTTGGGTTTAAAATACTAACCTCAAGGGTTTTAATATTAATCTCTAGCAGGGAAAATTTTAAGGATGCGAAATTATCTTGAAGTTTAAAACATTGGCGAATCTCACTAGTTCCTAATATGCAAACTATAAAATGTTTATTGATATATTTGTAAAATTATTCAAATTTATAATGGTTTTCTATATACTCTTTATATAATTTTGGCGATTTTTAAGTTAAATAATTTTATATTGTAAAATTTGGGCGAATCATTTTTATAAAAAATGAAAATTGGCGAATCTTTTTTTTGGAAAAAACATGGAAAATTAGCCCACCCGCGAATATTAGCCCCTGAAATTTTCCATGATCTTTAGGGTTTATAATAGTAATATGTTGGTTTTATAATATTAATAATCCATTGGATTTATGATATTAATATCTTTATTTTATTAATACCTTGGGTTTATTAATGTTACATTACATCACAATTTATCAATGTCACATCGTGACATAAAAAATTAGGGTTTAATATTGGAATTTATAATATTGGGTTTATAATATTTATATTATGGTTTATTGGGTTTATAATATTAATATAATATTAGGGTTTACTAGGCTTATTGATTTTAAAATATTAATATTAGGGTTTAATATTAAGTTTATAATATTAATATAATAATGGGTTTATAGTATTAGGGGTTTAATATTGAGTTTATAATGTTAATAATCATTTGTATTTATCATAGTAATATCTTTGGTTTATTAATCTCTTGAGTTTATAATATTAATCCATTGAGTTTATTAATCTCTTCGGTTTGTAATATTGATATCAAGAGTTCATAATATTAATTTGTTTAGTTTATAATATTAACAATCCATTGGGTTTGTAATATTAATCCCTTGGGTCTATAATATTGATTCCTTAGGTTTATTAATACCTTCGGTTTATAATATTATTTGTTTGACTTTATTAATCCCTTGGGTTTTGAATACTAACAAAATTGTTATAATATTAATTTCTTGGATTTATAATATTGATCTTGTGGGTTTATAATATTAATCCATTGGGTTTATTAATATGTTGGGTTTATTATATTAGTTTCTTTTCTTTATTGATGTAGGAATTCTTCTAGGAAGCAGATCTCGCATATAAGAACACAACTTCTTCCAAAACTCTGAAAATACTCAAAGTTTCTACAATAACATCATGGAAAACATCCAACTCAATTAAACATGAAGGCGAAAAAGAGCCATACAAATCAACTCCCTTAACTATATTAAAATTATGTGGCCTGATATTACATTAGGCGGCCTCTTGGCTTTTGGCCCTTTAACCCACTCCTCACTCACTCCACTCTTAACTATATTAGCTCTTCAACTATTCAAGTGTGTTCTCCTCACAAAAACCACTCATATTTATACATAAATAATGGATTTAATTCATTCCAAAAATCTCTCCACCTAATCCTCAACTAAATCTAATTTAAATTCATTTTAGGTGTGGACTCAACTAAGTCCCGTACATAGCATTCCTACTCCCTAATTTTGCTACTTAATTCTATTTTCTCTCATATCCTTTTAATTAATAAAAGAATATTTACAAAATCCTCACCTTTCTAATTTATCTCCTATTTTATTTAAAAATAACAAATTAATTAATAAAACAATTAAAATATCACACCCCCCTTTATTAAATATTTAAAAATGAAAATTGACCTTGATGCTCCTACATCAGACTTCCAAGGTTGAAATTAACCATGATCGCCTGATCATGTGTTCGAATCTCTGTATGCATGGATCCCATATCTTGTGCTACAACTTCCCACTTGTCGCTGCTTCTATTTGTTGTTCTTCTCCAGGTTTCCACACTTTATGCTGCATTTCCCCACTGGCTATGCTTTCACAATCTTTTGTTGTCTTTCTCTTGCTGTTTTTTCTTTGTTTTAGTACTGCTGACCTCTTCCGGGATATTTTCATCATCATCCGCCTCATCAGTTCAATTTCTCTGTCTAATAGATTTTCTCCAGCATCTGCAATAAAACCTGTACTCACAAAACAATTGTTAGAATAAAAAACATAAGGCTTCAGTGCCCTTTCCGCTGCTGCTGGCAACATTTCAGTATGTTGCTCTGAAATTCCCTCATCCATCAGCACATCACTATGCTGATTTAAATCCTCTATGAGACTATCAGTTAGTCCCTCCTCCACATCATCCGTTTGAAAAATGTTTCCCTATTCTGTGTCTTTCAGTAACTCTTCCTGAACATAGATCCTCTTCTTTTCCAACTCTCTCCTCTGAATATCTAACTTCCGATATAACTGAACAATCTCAACTGGAGTAGAACTTGGAAATTTTACACAACTTTCCATTCCTTCACTTGCTGTTGACCAATCATCAGATGGTCCTTCTTTCCCCACTTCAATATTCTGCTGAATATTTCCATAAGACCCCTTTGTCTTCATTCCTTCCTGAGATCTTGCTATCTCAGCATCAT
Organism: Pinus albicaulis; assembly: GCA_034641835.2. Lineage (NCBI taxonomy): Eukaryota > Viridiplantae > Streptophyta > Pinopsida > Pinales > Pinaceae > Pinus > Pinus albicaulis. The sequence continues at coordinate 1,104,054,128 of CM076580.1, read as the reverse complement.
TCTGAACAGATTTCAGATTCAACTCTTCTTCCTTAACAAACTTCAAAGTTTTTCCAACACCCTGTGATATGCTTGCCATCACACACAAATCATTAGTCTTAAAAACATAAGACCTTGTGGTCTCACTGGATGCTTCAGTCGACATCTCTCTTTGCTGTTGTGAATCCTTCATTTGATTCAGTTCTTCTGTAGATTTCCCTTCTGTCTCATCACTACTTCTATTCTCCCTCTGGAAATATTCCTGGATTTTCCTGGTTTCAACATCATTACATTGTAAAATTTTGTCAGCAATCCCATTAAACAAATACACTTGTTTACCTCCTTGGAATTTCCCTTCAGCATTTCCACTTTGTTCATGTTCCATAACAGCTTTTATTTGTTGTTTTTCCCTAGACAAGAAGTCATTTGTGATTTCTTCCTATTGTAACCAACCAACACATTCCTTCTCTTAAAGGAATTCTCTACCAGACTTTACCTCAAGAATTTCATTCTCCTTTGTGACAGTTCCATCAGACTGTTCACCGTCTTTCGCATATCCTGCAAACATACATGAACTCTGAGAAAATATGTAAGGCTTCATGGCCTCATTTGTTTCTCTTGCCATCACCTCTTCAGATGCTTCTGAGCTATCCCAATAGTTCATGATATCTTCCTCACTGATCTCTTCACCCAGAATTTCGCCATGTTCTGGGGCACAAATGGAAACATCCATTTTCAAGTCAACCTCTCTGAGTTGTTCACAACTCAGCATCTGCTCGAGCTTTCTCAGCTCCTCCATCAACTGTATGTTTACCTGCTTTTCCCTTCTTGCATGTAGCTTCTGCCACTTCACCTTCTTTCTCAAGGTCCAACCATGTGTCTGGTTTCTCATATTTTCCTGCAACAACTTCATTAAAAATTCAAGGTGAGTTGTTATCTTAGCCTTCTCCTGCTCGTACTCTTCATCAGATCTCCAAAAATGACTATCAACAGTCATCTTCCCCTCCTTTGTGAACTGCATCTGTTCACGTGTGGATTTCATTTAAGCCACTTCCTCGCAATTCTTCACACTTTTCATTCACCAAAATGCAACTCCACCTGCTGCGCTTGGCTTCTCTTTGTCTTGGGACCAATCCCTGGCAACCTCTTGCTACAATTTGCTGCAACAACACCTTAGTATGCATGTGTTACAACAACCAATTCTTTGGGTGTCCCTATAGCGGACAAACCCTGCTAAACTCACAATCACACTCTCTATGTGCATATAAAAATGAATCTCAATGAATTCCCAAATAATTTTAAATCTGCAACCTCAACAATCCCAAAAATATGGCAATCTACATGGAAGAAAAATTTAATCTTATGGTTATTACAAACCAAACCATATCCTTGCGGAAGCTCATTTCTTAACAATGATTATAAAACCATATAACTCAAACCCATCTCATGAATTTAAATCAACTATTTGAATTTTAAATAATTCAGATATAAGCTCCCCTTTCCCTTATAAGACTTCGATCCACACATATCATTTAAATTTCAATGGAATCCCAAACCCCTTATTAACATATGTTCCATTCATGTGAATTTTTAATCTTCGACTTTCCATTTGTAAACTTCATTCAAAGCCCAATACAATAATGAATCACAGCTTTATCATCAAACATTTATGTCCACGGCTTGCCATCATATTCCACAAATCAAAGGTTACAAAACATTTAAGAAACCAACAACCATTTGATTTCCACATCATTCAAATGTTCAACACATTTTGAACACTGGCTCATACCTCATTCAACATCCCAATTCAAAGGACTTCCGACCTCGATACAAATATCACTGCTACGTTCCATTAGATGTTCTTCTTCCATTTTACTGCTGTTCAAATTCATTGCTTCCACCAGCCCTACACCATCGTTGGGTCATTCTTCTTTGATTTTGATTTATGCTCTTCAACGTTAACATATCTGCATCTTTCATAAAAATATTTAACGCATTCAAAGAACATCTGATGCGCTCTCCATAAAAAGTTAAAACTTCATCGATTCTCTGCTGAATTAATCATACAAAGGTTTATGCCACTAAATATTCAAATTTTAACAAAATTTCTGTGTTGGAATTTGACTAAATCGACATCGGTTTAGTGAATCGAACCCCACGATCTTTATATAAGATTTTATCAAGAACAATTGACTTCTGAAAAGACTGGAATAACCATTCAGATCCCTCAATAGTATAATTATTCAGGAATTTGAAGAGAATCGAACTCACTTAAAACAAACTCATACCAATCACCCGATGTAGAAATCACTCATCTGGTCCAGATAAAGACTGAAAACACAATTGAATTATGAAAAATACGCAGAAATTTATACTTTCATTGGAGGTGCGTTCATCACCATTCTTCTATATAATTTCGCTCTTCAATGCATTGCACCGCAATTTACACTGCTCCTTGAATCAATCAAAGCCACATACTTGTAGCTCCACATTAGTCAAGCTCGCATGCATTCATCGCTTATCCCGATCCCTTTAACAAAATTTCGCTTTATATGACCATCACAACAAACAACCCGAATGTTCTTTACAAAAGAACAAACCAAGCGTTCATACTTTCCACCATATCAACAAGGAATTGATGGCTATACATATTCATTTATCATAGCAAAGAACCCAACTCAACAATAAACGAAATTTTATTGACTGATGGAAATCTCATTGATTACTTTGTTGAACGTGGATCAAACCTATGCTATTCCTCTACCTCATGGCCATTCGTAATGCACTGCAACTCATTCTTATCGTATGCTATCAATATGAACTCTGTTACTACATCGACCATCACGCAACATAATTTATAATGAACACCCAAATTTCAATACTATTGAAATTCGTATTGATTTCTGACATCGACTATTTCTTTAGACATCGCAGCTTACGTCAATACCATCAACAATTGATCACAGATTCTAAATATGTGTTACCTTCAATTGCAGCATCCTCAGGCTAATGGAGTTTGCCTTCCTTATGCGCGCTGCCTTTGACAGATTGTGCCACTCTTTACCACTAATCATTACCATTGCTTAACGCTCTTAAATGCTCAAATCGAACTGCCAAATCAAGACTTACAACCCCAGGCCTTCACACAACCGTAGCTCTTATAATTCAGCTTTTCGTGTGAACCAAAACTCAAGGCAGAGTTATTTCCCTGTGTGCATTCTAGATCCATGCAACTCAGGAATTTAAGACTGCCACATGCTCTTCAATCACAGTAACCGTTCCATCGCTCAACGCATCCTCCACACAAAACGCTGTCTCACTCGTCTCTATGACTGTCACCTGCAACATGTCACATCTGCATACAAGACATATTGGAAATCGAATTTTATTCAGAAATATATGTATGAGCGATCATAACATTGCATGGGATAATAAGCATTAACTATCCCTCACTGCAATTTCAATATATACTTCTATGATTTCTCACACCTATCCATATATTCAAAACAAATATCCTTTCCCGCTCGATAAAGAAAAATGATGCAGGAATTCTGCTAGAGAGCAGATCCCGCATATAAGAACACAACTGCTTCAAGAACTCTGAAAAATACTCAAATTTTCTACAATAAAATCATGGAAAACATCCAACTCAATTAAACATGAAGGTAAAAAAAGAGCCATACAAATAAACTCCCTTATACTATATTAAAATTATGTGGCCAGATATTACATTTGCGGCCTCTTAGCTCTTTGCCCTTTAAAACCCTCCTCACTCACTCCACTCTCACGATCTCAGCTCTTCAACTATTCAAGTCGGTTCTCCTCACAAAAACCACTCATATTTATACATAAATAATGAATTTAATTCACTCCAAAAATCTCTCCACCTAATCCTCAACTAAATCTAATTTAAATTCATTTTAGGTGTGGACTCAACTAAGTCTCGTACATAGCATTCCTACTCCCTAATTTTGCTACCTAATTCTATTTTCTCTCATATCCTTTTAATTAATTAAAAGAATATTTACAAAATCCTCACTTTTCTAATTTATCTCCTATTTTATTAAAAAAATAACAAATTAATAAATAAAACAATTAAAGTGTCATACCCCCCTTTATTACATATTTAAAAATGAAAATTGGCCTTGATGCTCCTGCATCATTTATTAATCTCTTGGGTTTATAATATTAATCGCTTCGGTTTATAATATTAATTGCTTCAGTTTATTTATCTCTTGGGTTTATAATATTAATCCCTTGGGTTTATTAATACATTGGGTTTATAATATTAATCGTTTTGATTTATTAATCTCTTGGGTCTATAATATTAATCGCAAGAGTTTTAATATTAATCTCTTGATATTTTAATATTAATCCCTTGCACTTACAATATTAATAATCCCTTGACTTTATAATATTAATAACATTTTGGGTTTATATTATTATTATTATTATTATTATTATTACTATCCAATTTTAATGTCATAGCGAAGCGAGACACAAAATTGGTGATTGAGACCCCCTTGTTTGTGGGACAAGGGACCCACCTCCGCGCAACGATTTGACTACTAAGTCTACGAAGGCATACATACTCTACCCCCTCTAGTTTTGAACCTATGACCTCTAAAGAGAAAACACATGCTCTTAACCATTAATCCTTTAGGTTTATAAATCCCTTGGATTTATAATATTATTCCCTTGCGCTTAATATTATTCCTTTGAGTTTACTATATTATTGGTAATATGAGTAATGCTATTATATTATTATAATATAATAATACTTATTGTAAATTATTATCATAATTATTTTTTAAGTTCAATGGAAAGACATGTCAGGTTTGATGATGAACTATATTCGTAGTTCGAAATACATCAGTTCAAAAAAATTCTCATATAATTCCTCGGAAGATTTATTTTAATAGAAATTGAACTCTTATCACTTAGATACAATATAACAATAATAATATTTTACATAATATAATAATTATTTTTATAATAATATTATTATAATTATATATTTATTAATATCAATATTAATATTAAATTTATATTATTGAAGTTTATTAGTTTGTATCAATTAATTTAATTATACATATGATTAATATATGTCTATAAATATATAAAAACATATTTATTTTATTAATATAATTATACTAATTCCCTTAAAATAAAATTTATATATAATAGCCACATAAATCATGAACCTATTAATAAAATAACTTAATATTTAATATTTCAACCCTCGAATCAATTTTTTTCTATCTTCAATCATTTTTCTTTGAAATACGCTGGAATTTACAATTCGAATATAGTCGGTTCACATTTACATTATATTTATTCTACTGTCTAGTGTCTTAACTTTTGAATTGAGCAAACACTTCACTAACCAACAGCAACAAAAGGTGAGTAAATTTGTTTGGTTTGAGAATAAAGCAGTGAAAATATGAGAGTGACCAATAAGAAATGAAAAAGGAAGCAATAATAAGAGCGTCACGACATTTATAATGATATGAAGCACCTGTCGATTATCGCCAAATGCTGACACCTCCGACCTTTACGTGAAATCCAATAAACCAAATAAAAACAATTTTAAGACATATTCCAGATCATATATTATACTATTATATATATAGTTTTATGTGAAATACTAGATACATATATATGATATGGTGCGGAGAACATTATATCTCTCAAAAATAAAAGTTATAATTTTATAGATGATTCAAGGCCTGAATGTTTTCACACTCAAATTCATTAAGTTGTTGAGAAATTCTGGAGACTTTTATATTATGATTGAAGATATCTTCAATATCGATATTTTGAGTGAACACTTCATTTATCATCTTAAAAAAAAAAAAACTTTACATGAAGTATTTACTTGAAACATCGATATTAAATCATAATATATAAATCTACAAAATTTCTCCACAACTTTATATCGAATAACATATAATGTTTCCGGCAAGTGTATAGGAATTGGTCCCACGTTGATTATGTTGTTTTTTCTGTCCTCATCCAACATTGTTTTCACATTGCTTTAGAGTTGATGTTGAAAACAATGGTTTAGAGTTGATGTTACGAATAGCCTCTAGTGAGGAAAAAAAAATCATGAGACTATCCAACTTCTTTGCACCAAATTTGACAGCCCATTTGTACCAATTTATAATGTTAAATAATGGCGTAAAGGAGACGGTAGTTTTATGAATTATTTGCGTGTAAATGTGTTATGGAGTTCGTTGGTGGGACTACTAGAGAAATTATTATACAAACACTCTTTGTGTCTTATGTTACAAAGAGCATTTTCACGATTTTGATTGAATTGACCTATACGTGATTTTTATGAAGATTATTTATTTAAAAAATAATTAATATATCAATTTATGTATCATGTTTTAAAAATGATTTTATTATTTTTTTTAAGAAAAGTATTTTTAAAATAGTATTATACAATTCTTTTTAATGTTTCAAAATACATTGTAAGTTACGGGTATCCACATTAATAGAGCACTTAGCAAGTTACACGGAGTAAATCAAATAAGATAATAGTAATAATAAAAACAATAATGTTGGAAAATAAAAAATAACAAGATGTACATAATTGTTGTCTTTTTACATTTTTATCTTAATTTGTTTTATATAACATTTTAGGTGTATTTAAAATTTTTTATACTTCTCCACATGGTCTTCATAGAAGACATGTTGAAATTTCTCGTTACTTTGATGTAATAATGAATAAAATATGGTTTTTATTTGTTTTTATATAACATTTTAGGTGTATTTTTATTTTTTTATTTTTCTCCACATGATCTTTATATAAGACAGCTTGAAAGTTGTCATGATCGGGATGTAATCATGAATAAAATATGGTCTTTGTATTTAGTTATCTAATTTACATATTATTTGTATAACATATATATATATATATATTCTTACAAAGTGAAACTTATTCTTCAATTATTCAAAGGTGATATTTTTCTATCTTACAATTCATTCTTTTCTGATTATTTTTAACAACAAATTGCACTCACTTTAACACTCTTTGAAATATTTCAATATATTTATCTTCATTGAGTAATCATTCGATTAGTATTGGATGGAAATTGCACTTTTTTCCTTCCATTAGTTGATTGGATAGTTAAATAATATTTGATGTTATTTTCACTCTATTATTCTTTGGGGTTAACACATCCTTCAGTGTTTACTTTGTTTTACTTTATAAAGGTTCAAAGTTTATGGAAGGAATGTTTCTAATCTTTTATAATCTTCATTCTCTCCATATCTTCAATCATCTTAATAAATAAATATACATATCATAAAAAAATTATCAAGATGGTGAAATTGCTCCACCTCTCTCAAGCATTTAATAAAAATAAAAAGTACTTCTAATCTTATTGAAATAATGAAAAAGGAAAATGACAAGAGCATTCCTCAACTATAAAGATCAATAATAAAGAATTAAATTCACATGGCATTTCATAAGTAGAAATTGAAGTGCAAAATAACCAATTAATTTCTATAACATAGTTAATGGAGGCCACTGATGCATGAAAAGAATGAGAAATCAATGAAGGAGTTGACGGTGAATGACAAAGAGAACCATGGAAATGATATCTTCAATGCTATACTTAATAAGAATACAATAAATCCTCTACTCACAAAAATTCATTAATGTGAAACAATTCATGGTAATTGAAAATATATCCCATCAATTAATTAAAAAGGAATAAGAAGCCACATAAATGTATTTAAACCAAATATTCATTAATAATGATGACAAATTCAATAAACCTACAGATCAATCACATATCTAATTGAACTTTACAAAACAAAATTGTATGATGCTCATGGTAGATTGAAAAATGATTATGTGAGTTCTCAAAGCATCCAAAAAAACATAAATTGAAATTGAATTTAGGAAATGATTTCAATGCTAAAATCAACACCTACATTTATATGCATGTTTCTCACTCATCCAAAGGATCTCTTAAGCTCCATATTTTTCTACTCACTCATTTGATCATTCGAGGGCATCAAATTAATCTCTATAAGAGGAAAATCAATAAAAGAAATAACATGATGATTTGGGAGGATCTCATTTTCCTGCAATGATCTCCATGGGCCTCACAAATTTTCTTGTATCTACAAAACACAAAAGAGAAGGTTAGTAAGCAAGTAAAAGTAAATACATAAGCTTGATGGTTTTTCCATTGAGTGACATGTTATTCATGGCTTATTGAAGGATTCGACAATTTTGAGAATAATGACATTTTCTTGGATTAACTACAAATCATTCAATTAATTTAGAAGCTAATTGAATCAATTACAGTATTAAAAAAATAGTGTGAGAAGAAAAAAGTAATAAGTCATTAGAACTTCTCCATTCAAAAAGAAATTTGGTTATGAAGTCCATGGATTTAGTGGCTCATTGCCACAGTTCTATCATTATTGGAAACTTTCCAATGACTACTAAACATCTAGGGCTATTCTTGAAGAAGCTAAAAAATAAATTTACAAAATTTTTCCACAAATTAGTGTGCTCATAGAATTCGTTATTATGAATAAATTTTATATGTGATATATTTCTTTTTACAATTTGAAAGGGTGCATGAGGAATTTTGCCCCAAAAAAATCCTAAAAATGTGTTTATAATTCAGTTAAATTTATTCAAAGCTCTCAAGTGCTCGAGCTAGCCCATTACACTATATCAAAATAACTAGTTACAACTACAATTAGCCAAATTTTATAAAGGTTCAAATTTTCTGGAAGAAATGTCTCTAATATTTTATAATCTTCATTCTCTCCATTTCTCCAACCATCTCAATCAATAAATCTACATATGATAAAAATTTTATCAAGATGGTGATAACAATATTCCTCTCTCAAAAATTTAATAAAAATAAAATGTACCTCTAATATTATTGAAATAATGAAAAAGGAAAATTACAAGAGCATGCCTCAACAACAAAGATCACTAATAAAGAAGTAAATTCACATGGCATTCCATAACTAGAAATGAAAGTGCAAAATAACTCAATTAATTTCTATAACATAGTTAATGGAGGCAACTTATGTAAATGAAAAGAACAAGAAATCAATGAAAGAGATGGTGGTGAAGGACAAAGAGAACCATGGAAATGATCTCTTCAATGCTATACTTAATAACCATACAATAAATAATTTACTCACACAAATTCATTAATGTGAAACAAAAAGCCTCATATCAACCATTACAATTCATGGTTAATTGAAAATATATCCCATTAATTAATTAAAAATGAATAACTAGCCACATAAATGTATAAACCAAATATTCATTAACAATGATGATGAATTAAATAAATCTATAGATCAATCACATATCCAATTGAACTTTACAAAATGAAATTGTATGATGCTTATGGTAGATTGAAAAAATGATTATTTGAGTTGTCAAAGCATCCAAAAATCGTAAATTGAAATTGAATTTAGGAAATGATTTCAATACTAAAATCAATGCCTACATTTATATTCATGTTTCTCACTCATCCAAAGGCTCTCTTAAGCTCCATATTTTTCTACTCACTCATTCAATTATTCGAGGGCATCAAATTGATCTCTCTAAGAGGAAAATCAATAAAATAAATAACATGATTAGTTGGGATGGTCTCATTTATTCTGCAATGATCTCCATGGGCCTTTGAAACTTTCTTGTATCTACAAAACACAAAGGATAAGGTTCGTAAGTAAGTAAAAGTAAATAAATAAGCTTGATGGATTTTCCATTGAATCACATGTTATTCATGGCTTATTGAAGTATTCAACAATTTTGAGAATAATCAAATTTTCTTGAATTAAATACAAATCATTCAATTAACTCGGAATTTCATTGAATCAATTATAGTAATAAAAAACAATGTGAGAAGAAAAAAAATAAGTCATTAGTGCTTCTCCGTACAAAAAGAACTTTGGATATGAAGTCCATGGATTTAGTGGCTCATTTCCATGGCTCTATCATAACTCGAACCTTTCCAACGACTACTAAACATCTAGGGCTATTCTTGAAAAAAGCCAAAAAGTAAATTTCCCAAGATTTTCCACAAATTAGTGTGCTCATAGAATTCATTTTTATGAATAAATTTTATATTCAAATCAATGTGATATATTTCTTTTTACAATTTGAAAGGGCGCATGAGGAATTGTGCCCCCAAAAAATCCCATAAATGTGCTTATAATTCACTTAAATTTATTCAGAGCTCTCAAGTGCTCGAGCTAGTCCATTACACTATATCAACGTAACTAGTTACAACTACAATTAACCAACTTTTATAAAGGTTCAAAATTTATAGAAGAAATGTTTATGTTCTTTTGTAATATTCATTCTCTCCATTTCTCCAACCATCTTAATTAATAAATCTACATATGATAATTTTTTTATCAAGATGGTGACAACACCCCCCCTTCTCTCAAACATTTAAAAAAATAAAAAGTACCTATAATCTTATTTATATAATGAAAAAGGAAAATGACAAGAACATGTCTCAACTATAAATATCAATAATAAAGAATTAAATTCAGATGGCTTTCCGTAACTAGCAATTAAAGTGCAAAATAACTCAATTAATTTCTATACAATAGTTAATGGAGGAAAGTGATGTAAATGAAAAAAACGAGAAATCAATGAAAGAGATGATGGGGAATGACAAAGAGAACCATCGAAATGATCTCTTCAATGCTATACTTAATAACCATACAATATATCCTATACTCACAAAAATTCATTCATGTGCAACAAAAAGAATCATGTCAACCATTACAATTCATGGTTAATTGAAATATATCCCATCAATTAATTAAAAAGGAATAAGAATCCACATAAATGTATAAACCAAATATTCATTAACAATTATAATGAATTAAATAAACATACATATCAATCACATATCCAGTTGAACTTTACAAAACAAAATTTTATGATGATCATGGTAGATTGCAAAATGATTATGTGAGTTATCAAAGCATCCAAAAACAAAAATTAAAATGGAATTTAGGAAATGATTGCAATGCTAAAATAAATGCCTACATTTATATGCATGTCTCTTAATCATCCTAAGGCTCTCTTAAGCTCCATATTTTTCTACTCACTCATTTGATTATTCTAGGGCATCAACCTGATCTCTCTAAGAGGAAAAAAAATAAAATCAATAACATAATTATTTGGGATGGTCTCATTTTTTTGCAATGGTCTCCATGGGCCTCCCAAACTTTCTTGTATCTACAAAACACAAAAGAGAAGTTTAGTAAGCAATAAAAGGTAAATACATAAGCTTGATGTTTTTTCGATTGATTCACATGTTATTCATGGCTTATTGAGGGATTCAAAAATTTTGAGAATATTCAAATTTTCTTCAATTAAATACAAATCATTCAATTAAATCAAAAGCTGATTGAATCAATTACAATAATAAAAAACAATGTGAGAAGAAAAAAATAATAAGTCATTGAGCTTCTCCATACAAAAATAAATATGGATATTAATTACATGGATTTAGTGGCTCATTTCCATGGCTCTATCATTATCAGAACGTTTCGAAAGACTACTAACATATAGGGGTAAACTTGGAGAAGCCAAAAAAATAAATTTTCCCAAATCAGTGTGCTCATAGAATTCATTATTATGAACAAATTTTATATGTAAATCAATGTGATATATTTCATTTTACAATTTGAAAGGGTGCATGAGGAATTGTGCCCAAAAAAATCCCAAAAATGTGCTTATAATTCACTTAAATTTATTCAGAGCACTCAAGTGCTCTAGCTAGCCCATTACACTATATCAGAGTATCTAGTTACAACTACAATTAACCAAATTTTATAAAGGTTCAAATTTTATGGAAGAAATGTTTCTAATATTCTATAATCCAACCATATTAATCAATAATTCTCTCAATTTATCCAACCATATTAATCAATAAATATACATATGATAAACTTTTTATGAAGATGGTGACAACACTCCCCTTCTCTCAAACATTTAATAAAAATAAAAAGTACCTCTAATATTATTTAAATAATGAAAAAGGAAAATGACAAGAGCATGCCTCAACGATAAAGATCATTAATAAAGAATTAAATTGACATGGCATTCCATAACTAACAATTAAAGTGTAGAATAACTCAATTAATTTATATAACATAGTTAATGGAGCTAACTGATGTAAATGAAAAGAATAAGAAATCAATGAAATATATGATGGTGAATGACAAAGAGAACCATGGAAATTATGTATTCAATTCTATGCTTAATAACCATACAATAAATCCTCTACTCACACAAATTCAATAATGTGCAACAAAAATCCATTACAATTCATGGTTAATTGAAAATATATCCCACCAATTAATTAAAAATGAATAAGAAGCCACATAAATGTATAAACCAAATATTCATTAACAATTATGATGAGTTAAATAAACCTACAGATCAATCATGTATCCAATTGAACTTTACAAAACAAAATTGTATGATGTTGATGGTAGATTGCAAAATGATTATGTGAGTTCTCAAATCATCCAAAAAAAAATAAATTGAAATTCAAAAAACATAAATTGAAATTGAATTTAGGAAATTATTTCAATGATAAAATCAACACCTACATTTATACGCATGTTTCTCACTCATCCAAAGGCTCTCTTAAGATCCATATTTTTCTACTTACTCATTCGATCATTAAAGAGCATCAAATTTATCTATCAAAGAGGAAAATAAATAAAAGCAATAACATGATGATTTGAGATGGTCTCATTTTTCTGCAATGATCTCCACGGGCCTCCCAAGCTTTCTTTTATCTACAAAATACAAAATAGAGGGTTAGCATACAAGTAAAATTAAATACATAAGCTTGATGGTTTTTTCGTTGAGTCACATGTTATTCATGGCTTATTGGTGGATTCAAAAATTTCAAGAATAATCACATTTTCTTGAATAAACTAGAAATCATTCAATTAACTCGGAAGCTCATTGAATCAATTACAGCAACAAAAAACAACATGAGAAGAAAAAAATAATAAGTCATTATAGCTTCTCAATAAAAAAAGAACAATGGTTATGAATTCCATGGATTTAGTGGTTGATTTCCATGGCTCTATCATTATTGGAACCTTTCCAATGACTACTAAACATATAGGGGTATTCTTGAAGAAGGCAAAAAATAAAATTTCCAAAATTTCCCCAAATTAGTGTGCTCGCAGAATTCATTATTATGAATAAAGTTTATATGTAAATCAATGTGATATATTTCTTTTTAAAATTTGAAAGGGCGCATGAGGAATTGTGCCAAAAAAAAATCACAAAAAATGTGCTTATAATTCATTTAAATTTATTCATAGCTCTCAAGTGCTTGTGCTAGCCGATTACGCTATATCTGATCCAGGTGGATATCGGTGGCCAACCACCTATTCCATTTGGACCAGCACCATCAATTCTTGCAGCTTTTTACATTCAGCACAACTTACTATTTTTAGCAGGTTTTCGGGTCCTCCACTCACAGAGCCGTTTTGGGGGCTTAATGATCCAGGTGGATATTGGTGGCCACCCACCTATTCCATTTGAACCCCCATCATCAGTTCTTTCAGTTTTCAAGTTGCAACAAAACTTACTATTTTTAGCAGTTTTTCGGGTCCTGAACTTCCGGAGCCGTTTTGAGGCCCTAAAAGACGTTTTTTGGGCATCGTTTTACTAGCGAATTTCATGGAATGAAATTCGTCCCGAAAGTTGTGGTCCTCGGATAGATCTTTCTAACGAGCTATTGAGCGCATCAAACGGAGATCGGGTGCCAAAGTTACGCCCCCGGGAAGTTGAACCACCAATTTACCCAAACGAGCGCCCACAGTTTTGGCGCCTCATCTCCTACGGTTAGGTTTTTGGACATTTCGGATTCTACATTGTTTCTCAATAATAAATAGGCCCTCGAGCCTCATTGTAACACAGTTCAGAGGTCTGTAGCCATCACATCTCTTCTCAGAGATTCGCTACCAACACCCTAGCTATTTTATTTCCATTATGTCTGTAAGCATATTTCTGTTATTAATGAAATGACGCATTATTTTCGCTGCATCTCTGTATTTATGGTTATGTGTTTATTCTGTTGCGTTCCTGCATAAATCCGGATCAATATCAGAGTAACTAGTTACAACTACAATTAACCAAATTTTATAAAGGTTCAAATTTTATGGAAGAAATGTTTATATTATTTTATAACTTTCATTGTCTCCATTTCTCCAACCATATTAATTAATAAATCTACGCATGGTAAACTTTTTATCAAGATGGTGACAACACTCTCCCTCTCTCAAACATTTAAAAAAAATAAAACGTACCTCTAATCTTATTGAAATAATGAAAAAGGAAAATGACAAGAGCATGCCTCAACTATAAATATCAATAATAAAGAATTAATTCACATCGCATTCCATAACTAGCAATTAAAGTGCAAAATAACTCAATAATTTCTATAACATAGTTAATGGAGGAAACTGATGTAAATGAAAAGAACAAGAAATCAATGAAAGAGATTATGGTGAATGAAAAAGAGAACCATTGAATTGATATCTTCAATTCTATACTTAATAACCATACAATAAATCCTCTACTTACAAAATTTAGTAAGTGGCAACAAAAATCATCATATCAACCATTACAGTTCATGGTTAATTGAAAATATGTCCCATCAATTAATAAGAAGGAATAGGAAGCCAGATAAATGTATAACTGAAATATGCATTAATGATGATGATGAATTAAATAAGCCTACAGATCAATCACATATCTAATTGAACTTTACAAAATGAAATTGCATGATGCTCATGGCAGATTTCAAAATGATTATGTGAGTTCTCAAAGCATCCAAAAAACATAAATTTAAATTGAATTTAGAAAATGATTTCAATGCTAAAATAAACACCTACATTTATATGCATGTTTCTCACTCATCCGAAGGCTCTCTTAAGCTCCATATTTTCTACTCACTCATTCGATCATTTGAGGGCATCAGATTGATCTCTCTAAGAGGAAAATCAATAAAAGCAATAAAATGATGATTTGGGATGGTCTCATTTTTCGGCAATGATCTCCATGGGCCTCCCAAACTTTCTTGTATCTACAAAATACAAAAGAGAATGTTAGTAAGCAAGTAAAAGTAAATACATAAGATTGATGGTTTTTCTATTGAGTCGCATGTTATTCATGGATTATTTAAGGATTCAACAATTTTCAAAATAATCACATTTTCTTGAATTAACTACAAATCATTCAATTAACTCGGAAGCTCATTGAATCAATTACAGTAACAAAAAACAATGTGAGAAGAAAAAAATAATAAGTCATTATAGCTTCTTAATACAAAAATAACTATGGATATGAAGTCCATTGATTTAGTTTCTCATTTCCATGGCTCTATCATTATTGGAACCTTTCCAATGACTACTAAACATCTAGGGGTACTCTTGAAGAAGGAAAAATATAAAAATTTCCCCAAATTACTATGCTCATAGAATTCATTATTATGAATAAATTGTATATCTAAAGCAATGTGATATATTTCTTTTTAAAATTTTAAATGGTGCATGAGCAATTGTGCCCAAAAAAAATCCAAAAAATGTTCTTATAATTCATTTAAATTTATTCAGAGATCTCAAGTGCTCAAGCTAGTCCATTACACTATACTTGAGTAACTAGTTACAACTACAATCAACCAAATTTTATAAAGGTTCAAAGTTTATGGAAGAAATGTTTCTATTATTTTATAATCTTCACTATATCCATTTCTCCAACCAACTTAATCAATAAATCGACATATGATAAACTTTTTATCAAGATGGTGACAACACTCCCCCTCTCTCAAACATTTAATAAAAATAAAAAGTACCTCTAATCTTATTGAAATAATGAAAAGGGAAAATCACAAGAGCATGCCTCAACTATAAAGATCAATAATAAATAATTAAATTCACATGGCATTCCATAACTAGCAATTAAAGAGAAAAGTAACTGAATAATTTCAATAGCATAGTTAATGGAGGAAACTGATGTAAATGAAAAGAACAAGAAATCAATGAAAGAGATGATGGTGAATGACAAAGAGAACCATGGAAATGATATCTTCAATGTTATACGTAATAACCATAAAATAAATCCTCTACTCACACAAATTCATTAATGTGAAACAAAAATTATCATATCAACCATTACAATTCATGGTTAATTGAAAATATATCCCATCAATTAATCAAAAAGGAATAAGAAGCCACATAAATTATAAACCAAATATTCATTAACAATGATGATGAATTAAATAAACCTACAGATCAATCACATATCCAATTGAACTTTACAAAACGAAATTCTATGAGGCTCATGCTAGATTTCAAAATGATTATGTGAGTTCTCAAAGCATCCAAAAAACGTAAATTGAAATTGAACTTAGGAAATGATTTCAATGCTAAAATCAACACCTACATTTATATGCATGTTTATCACTCATCCAAAAGCTCTCTTAAGCTCCATATATTTCTACTCACTCATTCAATCATTCGGGGGCATCAAATTGATCTCTCTAAGAGGAAAATCACTAAAAAAATAACATGATGATTTGGGATCGTCTCATTTTTCTGCAATGATCTCCATGGGCCTCCCAAACCTTTCTTGTATCTACAAAACAAAAAAGAGAAGGTTAGTAAGAAAGTAAAAGTAAATACATAAGCTTCTTGGTTTTTACATTCAGTCACATTTTATTCTGGTCTTATTGAAGGATTGAACATTTTTTAGAATAATCACATTTTCTTGAATTCACTACAAATCATTCAATCAACTCGGAAGCTTATTGAATCAATTACAGTAATAAAAAACAATGTGAGAAGAAAAAAATAGTTAGTCATTAGAGCTTCTCCATACAAAAAAGAACCTTGGAGAGATCAATGCCTTAGAAATAAAATAGAAGAAAAGAGAGATCAACGCCTTAGAAATAAGCCACTTCGAGGGGGAAACCTACTTTACATTACATAAATGAACAATTATTGGATGATACAAATGAAAAAACCTCCTTTCTATATATAGGAGTCCATGGGGTCACAATATAATCCTAGCCGACCTCAAAATAATAATGTAAGGGCACAATAATAACAATATAGGAGTTATAGGGCTACAACAATAATAATAAGAGGGACACACTAACAACAATAACGGGTTACAGTAGTATTATAAGGACCTAGCATGCCCCTCTCCTTCAAACAAGTGTTGCCCTCAACGCTTGATTATTTCTAGATGCTTATGTATAAAAATCTCATCCTCACATGTGGAATCTTCAACAGGTAAGTTCTTCCACTTGCTGAGATACTACAAAATTGATCGATTTCGTAGTTGTCGGGTTCTTGTTTCTGTGACTGCTTCAGAACTTCTTTCATTGTGATGTTGATCTTCTTGTTGTTTCATTCGATTTTGCACCAAAGTTAGATTATCCTTTGAGAGTTGGAGAACTTGTTGTTGATGCTCGATGTGATATTCCACTAATTTATCATCCATATTAACTTTCATTTTATCCTTCAAACCGTCCAACTTAGCCTTCATTTTTTGTTTTAAACCATCTATGTCATCTTTTATTTCTCTTTGTAAGATCGAATTTTTTTTCACTTGGTACCGTAATTTTGATATCTCATACTACAATTCTTCCTCTTCATGTGTCATTAGAGCTTTCATAAGGCTTAACGGGTGTTGAATTCTTTTTAGGGGGCATTTTAGAACCCAATACTAATATCTATGCTTCAATATTCCCTTGGAATCACTTCAAAGTGATTTTTCAAACAAGACTTATGTAATTTGAAAACAATACACACATTTTTATTTCTTTTGAGGAGCTCTATATTAAAACTGAATGATCTCTATGATTACGGATCTTCAATATCAAAAATTTGTTCCTGTAGTATCCCTATGAAGCTTCTTTCGAATGCCATATGTCTAACTTGATTTGGATGCTTTAAAACAAAGTTATGCCCAATCTCCCACAATGACCTAATTATGGACTATTTGAGTTGAACAAAATTTTATGGCATGCCACATGTCATTAGTTCCTCCTTAGGCTCTGAAATTGATAAAAAGGAAACTACACTCCATTCTCTTTTTGCTTATTTTTACAAAATTCCAATCTGATGCTTAAAGAGATATTTATGATGATTTTCCCAAGGTCACCCATTTTAGATGAAATTCGGGAGCCTGACAAAACCCTAACTTCCATAGATCATATCTCCGAAAATATTGCGAACCAAGATAGAAATTTTTACACCAAGTTTCTTAGGATTTCGGCTTCGTGTGGTAAAAATTTCAGTTTCTGAAACTTCGTAGAAACAAATTTATAGCACAAATTCCATGATGAAATGTTTGGAGTAGCAAAACCCTAGAATCCAAAGCTTTGATACCAAATGTTATGAAACCAGCTCAAAAAATAGAAGAAAAGAGAGATGAACGCCTTAGAAATATGCCACTTTGAGGGGACAACCTCCTTTACATTACATAAATGAACAATTCTTGGATGATACAAATTAAAAAACCTCCTTTCTATATATAGGAGTCCCCTTTCTATTCATTTAAATTTTTTCAGAGCTCTGAAGTGCTCGAGCTAGCCGATTACACTATATCAGAGTAACTAGTTACAATTACAATTAACCAAATTTTATAAAGGTTCAAATTTTATGGAACAAATTTTTATATTCTTTTATAACATTCATTGTCTCCATTTATCCAACCATATTAATCAATAAATCTACATATGATAAAATTTTTATCAAGATGGTGACAACACTCTCCATCTCTCAAACATTTAATAAAAATAAAAAGTACCTCTAAGCTTATTGAAATAATGAAAAAGGGAAATTACAAGAGCATGCCTCAACTATAAATATGAATAATAAAGAAGTAAATTCACATGGCATTCCATAACTAGCAATTAAAGTGCAAAATAACTCAATAATTTCTATAACATAGTTAATGGAGGAAACTGATGTAAATGAAAAGAACAAGAAATCAATGAAAGAGATGATGGTGAATGAAAAAGAGAACCATGGAAATGATATCTTCAATTCTATACTTAATAACCATACAATAAATCCTCTATTTACACAAATTTAGTTATGTGCAACAAAAATCATCATATCAACCATTACAGTTCATGGTTAATTGAAAATATATCCCATCAATTAATAAGAAGGAATAGGAAGCCACATAAATGTATAAACGAAATATGCATTAACGATGATGATGAATTAAATAAACCTACAGATCAATCACATATTCAATTGAACTTTAAAAAATGAAATTGCATGATGCTCATGGCAGATTTCAAAATGATTATGTGAGTTCTCAAAGCATCCAAAATACATAAATTTAAATTGAATTTAGGAAATGATTTCAAAGCTAAAATCAACACCTACATTTATATGCATGTTTCTCACTCATCCGAAGGCTCTCTTAAGCTCCATATTTTTATACTCACTCATTCGATCATTTGAGGGCATCAAATTCATCTCTCTAAGAGGAAAATCAATAAAAGCAATAACATGATGATTTGGGATGGTCTCATTTTTCTGCAATGATCTCTATGGGCCTCCCAAACTTTCTTGTATCTACAAAATACAAAAGAGAATGTTAGTAAGCAAGTAAAAGTAAATAAATAAGATTGATGGTTTTTCCATTGAGTCACATGTTATTCATGAATTATTTAAGGATTCAACAATTTTCAGAATAATCACGTTTTCTTGAATTAACTACGAATCATTCAATTTACTCGGAAGCTCATTGAATCAATTACAGTAACAAAAAGCAATGTGAGAAGAAAAAATTAATAAGTCATTATAGCTTCTCAATACAAAAATAACTATGGATATGAAGTCCATTCATAAATTTTCTCATTTCAATGGTTCTATCATTATTGGAACCTTTCCAACGACTACTAAACATCTCAGGGTACTCTTGGAGAAGGAAAAAAATAAAAATTTCCCCAAATTATTGTGCTCATAGAATTCATTATTATGAATAAATTTTATATGTAAAGAAATGTGATATATTTCTTTTTAAAATTTTAAATGGTGCATGAGAAATTGTGCCCAAAAAAAATCCAAAAAATGTTCTTATAATTCATTTAAATTTATTCAGAGATCTCAAGTGCTCGAGCTAGCCCATTACACTATATCTGAGTAACTAGTTACAACTACAATCAACCAAATTTTATAAAGGTTCAAAGTTTATGGAAGAAATGTTTCTATTCTTTTACAATCTTCACTATATCCATTTCTCCAACCAACTTAATCAATAAATCTACATATGATAAACTTTTTATCAAGATGGTGACAACACCCCCCCTCTCTCAAACATTTAATAAAAATAAAAAGTACCTCTAATCTTATTGAAATAATGAAAAGGGGAAATCACAAGAGCATGCCTGAACTATAAAGATCAATAATAAAGAAGTAAATTCTCATGGCATTCCATAACTAGCAATTAAAGAGAAAAATAACTCAATAATTTCAATAGCATAGTTAATGGAGGAAACTGATGTAAATGAAAAGAAAAAGAAATCAATGAAAGAAATGATGGTGAATGAAAAAGAGAACCATGAAAATAATCTCTTCAATGCTATACTTAATAACCATAAAATAAATCCTCTACTCACACAAATTTATTAATGTGAAACAAAAATTATCATATCAACCATTGCAATTCATGGTTAATTGAAAATATATCCCATCAATTAATTAAAAAGGAATAAGAAGCCACATAAATTATAAACCAAATATTCATTAACAACGATGATGAATTAAATAAACCTACAGATCAATCACATATCCAATTGAACTTCACAAAACGAAATTATATGAGGCTCATGCTAGATTTCAAAATGATTATGTGAGTTCTCAAAGCATCCAAAAAACATAAATTGAAATTGAACTTAGGAAATGATTTCAGTGCTAAAATCAACACCTACATGTATATGCATGTTTCCCACTCATCCAAAGGCTCTCTTAAGCTCCATATTTTTCTACTCACTCATTCGAGGGCATCAAATTGATCTCTCTAAGAGGAAAATCACTAAAAAAATAACATGATGATTTGGGATTGTCTCATTTTTCTGCAATGAACTCCATGGGCCTCCCAAACCTTTCTTGTATCTACAAAACACAAAAGAGAAGGTTATTGAGAAAGTAAAAGTAAATACATAAGCTTGATGGTTTTTCCATTGAGTCACATTTTATTCCGATCTTATTGAAGGACTGGACATTTTTTAGAATAAACACATTTTGTTGAATTAACTACAAATCATTCAATCAATTTGGAAGCTTATTGAATCAATTACAGTAATAAAAAACAATGTGAGAAGAAAAAAATAATTAGTCATTAGAGCTTCTTCATACAAAAAAGAACTTTGGATATTAATTCCATGGATTTAGTGGCTCATTTCCATGGCTCTATCATTGTTGGAACCTTTCCAACGACTACTAAACATCTAGGGGTATTCTTGAACAAGCCAAAAAATAACTTTCCCAAAATTTTCCCCAAATTACTGTGCTCATAGAATTCATTATTATGAATAAATTTTATTTGTAAAGCAATGTGATATATTTATTTTTACAATTTGAAAACGTTCATGAGGAATTGTGCCCAAAAAAATCCCAAAAATGTGCTTATAATTTACTTAATTTATTAAGAGCTCTCAAGTGCTCGAGCTAGCTCATTACACTATATCAGAGTAAATAGTTACAACTATAATTAACCAAATTTTAAATCTCTAACTTGATTTATAAATAAATTTTACAAATATTTTAGTTGTTTCTATATCTCCTTATCATAGATCTAAACAATTTGTAGATATAATTTTTTCCCTTTCCTCTTTTGGAAGTCTCTCCATTTTGACGATGGGTGTGGGCTTGATGGAAGCTATAATAAAACTACTTATTGAACTACATGACACTTGATATAAGCAATGTGTCCTCTTTTATATGTAATTTTTTTTATTCATGTACCATATATAAACCCCTAAGGGGATTGTAGTCAAAATTTCATTCAATCAAGGGGATAATTTTGTGGGTATGGATATAAATATTATAGCGGACTAATTGCAAACACGGAAAGGGGAAATCTCCCTAAGTTCAGAGGTTAGCCCTAGTAAAAAAAGACAAGAATGAAAATATTTCCCTAAGTTTATCTATATTGATTCATAAACTAGAATCATATGATATGGCATCCATACCTTTTACGACATGCATGATGAAGGTCCCTTTGTGAATTGATGTAGCTCCCCAAATGATTAAATATCATATCTGTGGACATATAAACAAAAGAGATCAGAGGCATATGCAAAATAAATGATTCAATAAAACTTATAATAGTGATAAAGGAGACTAGTACCTATATTATTTCAATGGAAAAATAGAAGCAAAATAAATCATTTATCAGTTCCCTTGGACAACATTGTGGGAAGAAAAACTCATTTTTATTTTCTCAGAAATAAGAGGAATTTCACAACCTTGGCCTTAATGAAGTGAGGCTCTTGCCAGTGATAAAAAATATCCTCCTTGGATGATAAACTCTCCAACATTATTTGAGAAACATAAGTCTACCTTTAGTAATCTCTCCAAAACCCTCTAGCCCATGGTTGATTTATAGGCCAAGAGGAGGAGGTTTCAGATCCTTATCACAAGGATGAGATCCACTAAAGTTGGGATTAGGGTTCCTTGAAGAATGGGAATTAGCTCCATGGTAAGAGGGGCTAGGCTCGAATAATCATGACCTCAAAGCTTTGAGTTGGGATATATTTTCCCAACAATGCTTCTAGATTTTACTTTTTATTTTTACTTTCTTTTGATTCATGTACGCAGTCTATAGTGGAAGCGATAACACACTTATGCACAGGATTTACTGGTAAGAGTTGTATACGTGCAGAAAATGGCTACGAAACTATGCAGATGATGAAAAGTAGGTTTCTGGACCTTATTACCCATAATTCTCAGTTTCTTCAAGATTTTGAAGTTTTAGACTTGCAAGGGAATGCTTTGGAACACATTGATGGATAGTGAAAGATCTAGTTTAATGAACAATTTTCTATGGTGAAAAAATGACGTGTAACAATAGCCATATGGTTGTCCAATTCCTTTATGGGAAAATCCAAAGCCCCTTTTAATTTCTTTAAGAGTTGCAAGAAAGTGATTCAAACTTGGAGGTTTAGTATTTTACCCTTTCTCCCTTATGATATTGGAGCCTTGAGACATGGATCCTACAAATGACTTATTGCTTGACATACTAAACTTTTTAAAGTTTATTTTTCATAATCTCAAGCTTGGATCTAATATGAATCACTCCACTCCATTATGGTTTTTTTAGGACACCCTTGCTCAAATCAAGTCATACACAAATGTAGGAATATGTAATAATCTGATTGTTTCCTTGATTGAGGTCAAGCTTTGAAAATCACGAAAAAATTGCTCAAATTTTCCCTATCACATGCAAAAACCACATATGAATGCTGGGAGATTTGGTAGTCACACCCACACAATGCTAGTGGTGACAAACATAGTGATAGGATTAAGCTTCAAAAAGAAAGGTTTAATGAAGAGGCTAGCTTGAAACATAAACCAAAACCTCTTTTCCAAAAATTTCAAGAACTCATTGGATTTGTTGAAATATATATAATCAAAACACCCTTGGAACAATGAAATCAATAATTTTTAGATCCTCATGGTTTCAATCCAAAAAATAAAAAATCATGTTAATGACCACAACATGCTAATAACATATTTAATATCTAACAGATATACATATAATATTAAACAAATATTTAATCTCTCCATCATGAATACCACCAAAGAGAAATCCAAAGGGAAATATGATTTATTTTAAGTAATATCTACTCCAACATGGTACATCCCAAAGAGGATGCCAAAAGGAAAGATGGTTTATATTAATTAATATCTACTCCAACAAGGTATGTTATAATTAGAAATGGTTTCTCCACTTTTAAGTTATTGTACAAAATACCACTAGACTCTTTCTTATAGGTCAATTTGGGCATCATCCCCCAAGACCTAGTCAAATTGGGCATCATCCCCCATGACCAATGAATAGGGTCTATCATTCCCTAAATTCAATTGCTATATGCCCTAAGTGAAGACATTCCTTTAATGGATTCAATTGTGAAATTTCCAAGGTTTGAATTATATATTATATGACCCATTGACTCATCAACACTCCTCTACAAGGGCCTAACTGTGTTCCAGTGAAACTACCTCCATGCAAGGGTGCACTGCAGTGCACTTCCCAACACTCAAGGGTGTGTTGGTCTCCTAGGAGCGAAATCATCATTATTTTGGGAATATCCACATGGCCAGTGCCTTCTAGAAGAGTATATAGGTGGCATACTTCGAATACAAGTGTCCATCCACCAACTTTGAACTTGAAAACATGTCTCACCTATTATTAGAAAGGCATTCAATGAGAAACTACCTTCAGTTTCCTTATAAATTGAGCACTCATCTAAGTGCTAGGGAGGAATATTTTTCTGCAAAGTTGTGACATTGGATTGTCAATTGAAGAGAGCTGGAAGTATTGATATGTTTTTGATATGATGCTTGATGTGATGAGGTTGGAATGAAGTTAGAGCAGGTTGACAACAAATTGATCTATTGGTTGTAATCTTCTCCTCCTACTTTCCTAATAAATATATCTGTTCATTTTCTCATACATATGTTTATATCTTGTGAAATGTATTCTTGATTATGTACGTATTATCAGATCTAATCGGTTTGATTTGGATAAGATAAGTAGATACTTGCATATTTGTATGTTTTTTGTTGCTCTTTGCCTTTGATTGCAGGAATCGATCTAGCAGCTTTAGTTGGATTGAGAGCAATGGCTACAGCGACAGAAGGAGATGGATATTGAAAGGATCACAAGTAGGCTTCTTTCCCTTTCTGAATATCTATTTTTCTTAGAGAAAATAATAGTTGTCTTTCTTCTGATGTTCTGAGTGAAGGAACACCACACTCAGGGAATTTAGTTTATCTGTAGATTAAAATTCTGTATAACAAATTTGAGACTCCACTGAGGAGTAATCCATCATTCCTGCTGTTTTTGCCTCTGTTTACCATCATCAATAGACTCTAATTTATTTTATCGGTCATTTGAATGAACAAATTTCCTTAGAAGTGTGCTTATCTGCTTGTTTCCCAAACTTAGCTATGCCCACTGCACTGTTGGTCATGGTACAGACTACAATGCACTGTGTTCCATTCATGGGTGCACCGCAACGCACTGTCTGCCCTTACATGGTGAGTTTCCCCCTCAACCAACCAAACTCCATCAAAATTTCTCTTTTCTTTCTATTTCAGTCAATTTTATGTTGTATTATTAGATGTTTGATTGCTCTTAGAGACCAGTAAACATTCCTTGTTCTTCCTCCTTTGAAAATTAGTTTGTTCATTGGTTCATTATTTTTTTTCTTTATCATTGGAAAATCAAATTCAAAGTAGTAATTTTTGTATTAGATCAGTTATGTTTTCGAAAAGGAAATTGTTGTTTCATTCCTCATTTCCTGTAGGAAAATTGTAGTTTCATTCTTCATTTTCCTCAGAGAAATTGTTGTTTCATTCCTTGTTTCTCAAAAGAAAACATTTGTTTGATTGATTTGTGCATTTATTTTCCTTTCTCTTGTTCACATTAAAGGGAATTGAAAATAAAAACATGCATGTGCATCTATAGAATTGTGTGTGTTTAATAGGAACAAGTTAGGGAAATCTACATTTAGTTTGTATGCTCAAAATATGATTGCTCTTTCCCCTTAGTAGCTAGGATTTTCATTGAAAAAGCTAAATTGAAAAGTTTTCTTCTCATTTAGTTTGCATTTTAGGAATTTTTCATTACATCATGTGGTGAACCTCAAAGATAAGCTTTTAAACAAGATCAACATAAAATTTAACTCAATCAACCTAAGAAAGCATTGTAGCATTAATGATAACACTTAGAAGGTCTAGGCTAGAGATGTCTTATGGCATCGTTAAACATAGTAGTTATCGCTAACTTGTCTACGATACATTCCGAGTGTGAAATCCCACTGCAAGTAAGTGAGTATATCGGAGCTCTTCCACGTACCTTCAGGTATATAGGGTTGTTTTCTAGTACGAAAATTATAAGGGGGTGATCTCTCTATGCGCTTTCACATTAGACAATGCTAATACGGACTTGGGCCTCCACGTAAATTTGGGTATATTTGGGAGGACAAATTTAGGTTGCTTACCATCCATAGGTAACCGAGTCGGGCACCTTGTAACTTGTGATACACTGAACACAACATTCAGGGAGATTTCCTACCCGTATTTCTTGGTTCGCCAAGAGGTATTCTGCAATTCAAAAATACTTGGTAAATGTTTTCCCTAGTATTACCCTTTTTATTTTTTATTTTTTTATTGTAATAAAATCAATCAGTCATCATGGAAGAAGAACACCCCTTTCCCTGTCGTTCGCGTAGAATAGCACTTAAACCACCTCAACCACCGGAATCCATTTCTGGTCAGCGAAGGCGACCTCGTTCTACCGAAACAAGTACCATCAGTACCTATCGTATGTAATCTTCATCACATATACCAGAGTCATCTAGAGTGGTTTCTACACATCCTGTTTTATCCACTGTCATCGAAACGGAGTCCTCAAAGCTTCTTGTGGACACTATCCATCCAATCAATGAGACCATGATACCTCTCGAACCCGACATTATTCAACTGGAAGTTTGTTGTAGGAAAATAAAATTATCCTACTATTACACTGCAAAGGAAATAACTACACAATTTCTACTGAAGCTTAGCTTACATCTGTCAGTAAGATGTAATTAATAACAAAATTTTCCCCTTTTAATAAATCCCAGAATCACTGCCTTAACTGATTGGATATAATTTACCCTTGCTCTTTAGTATGCAGCTTTATATAATTAAATAAAATGTGATTTTCGTTGAAGCATTTTGATACAAACTTCACACAGAAACAAATTGAACTTTTATGGGAGCAACTGCATGTATACAAATGGAATTTAAGATTCGATGGCTGTCAACATAACTCTGCATTATACATAATCAACTACATCAACCATCACGCGGCATACACATATGGTGAACAAACCCAAACGCCGTTGAAAATTTGTATCAATATTTTGGCATCGACTCTTCCTTAAGACAACGCAGCTTATGATCAGAGAAATAGAAAATCGATCTGAGACATGTTACCTTCAATCGCATCTCCCTTCAATCGCAGGTTACTCCGGCTAAATGAGTTTACGCTGCCTCTGACAAATTGCACCACTGCTTTAACATTGGTCATACACTTGCTTAACGCCATTCAACACAGACTCAGTCTTACCAACACGACCTTCATAATAAAACGCAGCTTCAGCTCTTCATTGAAAAACATATGCACCAAACTCAACGCAAAGTCTACTCCTGTGTGTGCTCCAAACTCAACGCAGAGTGCTACTCCTGCATGCGCTCCTTCACAGTTACCAAAGGGCCATGGATTTATGCCCATGAACCCACAAAAATGCCATGATGTATAATCCCCACAAGAATGCTACCATAATTTGGAACCTACGCCTTTCACCTGCATCACATTAGACATGTATACAATACACACAGAAAATCGACTCTTATTCAGAAAATAAATGGACGCTCTAACATTCCAATCAATAGAGTATTGCATGGGCTAATAAGCATTAGTTGCCCCTCTGCAATTTCAATAGCTAATTCATATTCTCTGTTATTTCTCACATATACTCACACCTCCAACTTCTCTAATGTATACAAAATATGAGAAACTATTCTTCTCGGAATAGTATTCTTCTAGAATTTCTCAACAAACCAATGCCTCCCTATTATTTAGCATTTGTCCCTATTTTGGCTCTATTCCACGCAGGGAAAGAAACCAATTTCTATTATTATGCCAGATCTAATTAAATAGAAAGCAAACTAACAATTCTCTAAAAATAAATAGACAAATGTAATAAAATATATTATTTAAACTATTTCTAAGTCTATTTAATTTCTAATTAGCCACAACATGTGACCAAGATGTCACATTGCTGGCTAGGTTCTTGATGCTCTTGCATTAGACTCCTGAGGAAGAAAACTGATCTTGTAGTAGTTTAGAGTTGATCCCTAATCTCTGTAGCTCTGCTGGCATCTTCTACTAGTTGCACTTTCCACTTGATCAAATACTGATAATAAGTCTGACTCCTGGTTTTCTTTAGCACTCTCTTTTTCCTTTTTCCTACTTTGGGATTTCTTCTATTATGGCGTCTCCTTGTGGTTCTTCTTCTGGCTTTTAGTTTAGGTACCAATCTGCAATACATGACTAAGTCACCTATTTGGAATTCCTTTTTCCACCTCTTCATATATGCTCGCTGCTTGTCTTTGCTACTATATTCCTGCAATCTGCTTTTGACATCTCCCTCAAATATGCTTCTAGGAGTTAGCCAATTCACAACTGCTTGGATTTTCTTCGGATCCAATTTCATCTCTTCTTTAGAGACTTCATATTCCTCCAATCCTTCATTCATCAACCTGATGGTGATTTTATTTATGGCTTGAGAATCTATACTCATGCGCCATTCAACTTCTTTCTTCGGACTGAGTACTATTGGTACTGCACATGGACTAAGGCTCTCTCTGATCAACCCTTTGTCCATCAACTCTTGGACCTGTCTTCCAATTTCGACATTCTCCTATGGTGTTAACCTGTAGGCTGCTTTATTTGGAAAACTGGCTCCTGGGATTAGATCAATATGGTGGCTAATACTCCTGATGGGTGGCAACTCATTTGGTAACTCATCCACAACAATATCAGCAAAATCATTCAATAAACTTTGAATTTCTTTAGGTAAATCTTCCAAATTTGTAGAGGTTAAGATTACCTTGGGTTTCCCGATGATAGAAAAAAGCATATCCTTACCCTTCTCAATCTCCTGCAATAAGGTTTTCCCACTTATCAACATAACGTGATTTCCAAGTGCTTCTTCATCAACTTCAGCTTTCAACAGTAGTAGTGTATGCTTGTTCTCGTCTTTCTCAAGAGTATAAGTGTTTCTTCGACCATCATGTATGGCTTTTCGGTCAAACTGCCAGGGCCTTCCATGAAATATGTGACATACATCCATCGACATTATATCACATAAAATAACATCCTTATAAGTACCAATCTAAAATTCAAATTTACATTGTTCAGTTACAATAATTCGATTGCCTTTCTGAAGCCACGATACTTTTTAAGGAGTGGGGTGTACTATTCTCTCCAACTTCAAATTGTCCACCATCTCTGTAGAAACAAGGTTATCAGTACTACCACTATAAATTACCAATTTGCAACACTTACCCTTTGACTTACATACAATTCTGAACAGATTCCTTCTTTGAGCTGGTTCTCTGGCTTCTTTAGCTTATTTAAGCAATACCCTCTTCAACAACAAGGATTCTCTGGCTTTAGGTGGTTCCTCTTTGGCTTCAGGTTGAGAAATATCCTCCTTGGCTTCAGCAAAATTCATATTATGTGGGTTTGCTGACTTCTAATGAGGGCAATCCCATTGCATATGTCCCCATTCACCACATACATAGCACCGTACATCTCTTCCTCGGCCTCGGCCTCTGGGCACGAACCTTCCGCGGCCATAATCTCCTCTTTGTGGTGGTTTACTTCTTGCACTCCCTACCTCATTCTGTGAGTGTTGAAATATAGATTCAAAATTTCCCCCTTCTTTTGTCAGACTCCTTCCTTTATTTCTCTGGTTTTGTTTGCGCAACAATTTTTCCTCTGGCCTCAAGGCTGCTTGATAGGCATCCTCAATCGACTTCAAATTTAATAAGCTGATCTCATCCTATATTTCATATCTCAAACCATTTATATATCTAGCTACCTTTTCTAGATCATCTTCAAAATGGCCAGATCTAATACTCAGCTTATAAAATTCTTCAGTATATTCCTTGATTATCATCCCTTTCTATTTTAAGTTCTACAATTGTCTAAACAAATTTAATTGGTAATCCTTCGGCAAAAAAATACCCTTCAACTTACTTACCATCATGTCCCATTGCTTGATTTTGGGCTTCCCTTTTTGCTCCCTCGATAACTGCAATCCGTCCCACCATAGGGCTGCATGGCCTTTCAATCTCGTGGCTACAAACTTTACTTTCTTCTTGTCATCGACTTCTTCATAGTCGAAGTATTTATCTAATGAACTGATCCAATCCATTAGCACCTCGACACTAAGACTTCCATCATATAAAGGTACTTATATTCTTGGTCGATTGTTGGCTTTGACTAGCATCTTCATGACCTTTGCTGCTTCATTTTATTCCTCTACTTCTTTTTCAGTGGTCCCTTCTTCATCGGCACTGTCGACTGCACCACCTGCTACTCTCCGTTGAGTAGTTTCCATGGTAGCCATTCTTGTGCGCAAATGTCGGATCTCATATAAAAAAAATTTAATTTGCTATAGGTCTCCCTTTACCTATCCCAGCTCCTCTTTTGGGCGACATTCTCTGCAATACTCCAAAATAGCTTAACAAGCTCTGATACCAAAATGATGTAGGAAAATTAAAATTATCCAACTATTACACTGCAAAGGCAATAGCTACACAATTTCTACTGAAGCTTAGCTTACATCTGTCAGTAATATGTAATTAATAAAAAAAATTCCCCTTTTAATAATTCCCAAAATCACTGCCTTAACTGATTGGATATAATTTACCCTTGCTCTTTAGTATGTAGCTTTATATCATTAAATAAAATGTTTTGTTGTAGCATTTTGATACAAACTTCACACAAAAACAGATTGAACTTTTATGGGAGAAACTGCATGTATACAAATGGAATTTAAGAATCGATGGCTGTCAACATAACTCTGGATTATACATAATCAACTACATCAACCATCACGCGACATACACATATGGTGAACAAACCCAAACGCCGTTGAAAATTTGTATCGATCTTTTGGCATCGACTCTTCCTTAAGACAACAGAGCAACAAACAATCGATCTGAGACTTGTCACCTTCAATCGCAGCTCCCTTCAATAGCAGGTTAATCTAGCTAAAGGAGTTTATGCTGCCTCTGACAAATTTCACCACTGCTTTAACGCTGGTCATACACTTGCTTAATGCCATTCAACACGAACTCAGTCTTACCAACACGGCCTTCATAATAAAACACAGCTTCATCTCTTCATTAGCAAACGTATGCACCAAACTCAACGCAGAGTCTGCTCCTGCATGTGCTCCAAACTCAACACAGAGTTCTACTCCTGCGTGCGCTCCTTCAGAGTGACGAAAGGGCCATGGATTTATGCCCATGAACCCACAACAATGCCATGATGTATAATCCCCATAATAACGCTACCATAATTTGGAACCTGTGCCTTTCACCTGCATCACGTTAGACATGTATACAATACACACAGAAAATTGACTCTTATTCAAAAAATAAATGGACGCTTTAACATTCCAATCAACAGAGTATTGCATGGGCTAATAAGCATTAGCTGCCCCTCTACAATTTCAATAGATAATTCATATTCTCTGTTATTTCTCACATATAATCACACCTCCAACTTCTCTAATTTATACAAAATATGAGAAACTATTCTTCTCAGAATAGTATTCTTCTAGAATTTCTCAACAAACCAATGCCTGCCTATTATTTAGCATTTGTCCCTATTTTGGCTCTATTCCACGCAGGGAAAGAAACCAATTTCTATTATTATGCCAAATCTAATTAAATAGAAAACAAACTAAAAATTCTCTAAAAATAAATAACAAATTTAATAAAATATATTATTTAAACTATTTCTAAGTCTATTTAATTTCTAATTAGCCACAACATGTGACCAAGATGTCACATTGCTGGCTAGGTGCTTGATACTCCTGCATCAAATTTGATCTGGATCCCATCATTATTTTAACATAACATCTAGATCCAGAAGTCGAACAACTGGAATTTTTTCCTGTATGGGTCACTGCTCATTCAATCATAGCCATTGAGTCTTCCATTTCACGCGGTCAACCACCTAAAATATATCTCAGTCCTGACGTCGAAATCCTTCCACCTAGTTTTATTTATATTGAGGAAGAACCTCAACAAGAAACATGCCCTTCAACTCCAACCCATTTTGGACCAGGGCTTTATCTTTACGAGACTATTCCTCGGTTGACTTACTCTGCTTCTTTTGATCCTGTTTCAATTCGAGTTCCCGTAGATCCTATAGGGTATACACTGGGTCGTGTGACCATGGTTGAGTCAACATCTCTGAATGTATCATCTGTTATAGTTGCGACCACATCTATTTTTGCTACTCCGTCAATGTTTACCATGTCACCAGAGTCACATCTTTATGGTGGTCCTTCTATCCCACTAGGTTACCAATAATTATCTGGAACCTACTCAGGTGCATCCTCAAACCCATGGACTTCACCCATGTGATCTTCTGGTATTCTATTTGGTACATCTCTAATGAGTACTGAATGGCTTGATCCTTTATATACATCTTCAGTGCAACATCAAGTTGGTCTATCTAGGTATATTCCATCCAGTACAATATTGACTGGACTCCCACCATCAAGTTTGCGTCCTTCTAACTCTAGGAAACTATTCCCAATAGACAATTATAAATGATTATTCAGTTCTGATAACTTGAATAACCATCTAAATGCATGGGGATTTAGAGGATCCTTTATCACTCCTATCTTAATTTCCGTCTTTCTTAAATCAAAATTATTTTCATAGAGATAAAAAATTTCTTTGAAATCAAAGACCTTTGGAACACACCTAACATTCGCTAATCCAGTACTCCAAACCTTGTTACTTTCTTTCTCTTCCATTGAGATATTCACATATCGTTCATACATTCTCAACTAGTTAAAGCTATCATCGATTTGAACAAGTGAGTTAACTATATAAATGAAAATAACTTATTTCCCTCAACTGCTACCCATTTTTTGTTTGAACAAAAAAATATTCTCTTAATGAAAAATATTGTCTCCCAATTCACTTTTCAATACTTCGTTTTATTCATAGAAAGTAGATGTTACTCTTACTCATGTGAAAACCATTACACATGACACTCTAAATAAATAGCTATTAAAGATACCAAAGCCAACTTTTATGGACAATACACTACAAGGAAAATACCTTCTAGCGAAGGTTATAACGAAGGTTTTTAATTTTACAGAGTTGGAAAAAATTGTCAAAAAAACATCTTCTAAAACATCCGTTTGGGATAGAGGAGGTTTTAACAAATATTTTAGCATAACTTCATTACAACTAAAAAAATGTGGGCGATCGAAGGTTCTAGCAGATGTTTTATTTTTCAGTGTAAAAAATGGAACAAGTAGCATTGGTATGCTACATACATAAAATCCTTGGGCGACTGTTGGCTTGAGGGGTCCTGACCCAAGTTCATAGTGTTTTGTGCAACCAAAAAAATCTTCCAACTACTGGCCCTTTTGGCAGTGATATTCTTGCACAAACCAAAGTCCTACCCAAGGAAGTATAGGGGGGTACTGGAACCAGTTTTTTGCACCTTGACAGAGCGTATGATGTGGATCTTAACCCTCCTTAACAGATCTAATTATTACTTCCCTGCGCAATGACATCCTCAACCTAATTCAAATCTAACGTAGAAAACCCTTAACTTTAATACAATCTTGTGAAAATCATAGAATTATCCTTACTCAAATCTACTCAACAGAAACTCGAATAAACCTTGTGAATTTACAGAGATATATCCTTAACAGAAATCCTAACCAATCATGTAATACTTATGAAAATACATGAATCTATTATCATATGTTTAACTTCAGATAAATGCACATTCATTAACAACAAAAGATCTATAAGTAAATTAATGCATTAACATGTAAACATGAAAATCATACAAGTAAATCATGATTCACCAAAACTCTTCTCTTTATTACTAGATATTTAATCAGTATAGTAATCTTCTCATGCACACACAATAGCAGGGTCCTTTCACATAGCTCGGGACTAGGTCTCTGCACACACAGTGAACAGTAGCCTATCCAACCTAGACTAATACAGATTTTTCTCAAAATATTATCACATTCACATTAGATATTTTTGATAATTCATGGTATATATTCGATTGGCTTGAATAATACATATTTATAGGACTAATAGGTGCAAACACCATGGTCTCAAACCGTGGTTTGAGCCCCATGTTTTCCCTTTTTCCCATTACAAAGATAAAGGAACTTTGACCAGCCCCAAAGTTCCTTGAATTTTTTGTGTGCGACGCGTTTTAACAAACTTTAACCAGAAATGTACTCAAAACTTGACTATAGGGGACCCTAACCCAACATGCCCTCAACATAATCTAGTGACTCGTCCTTGAGTCACTCTAGTCCAGCTTCCTGCATCTTGGTGCGCATCGACTGGATGGATTCCGTGAGTGGTTGGATGAATTCGGTGCCTTGTGTTATGGAACTTTGTGCTTCTCCAACAAACTTCTCTGTAGTAGGACCTTCTCCTGCTAGGTTAATGCTTCTTTGCATATGTTGGAGCCCCTTAAGTGCATTGTCTATGGTTTTTGATAGTTGTAGTGCTTCCTCAGCCCATGGCTCCATTCTGGCTTCTATTAACTTCTCTCGTCGATGCAGCATATCGATATCTGTCTCAATGGCATGAACTTCTTGTAGGTGGGCTAATAGTTGAGTTGGTACTAGGGTTGGTGCAACGACTCAAAAGTCATTGAACTGCTACTCCTTAGCATGTAAATCCATTCTCAACTAGTGAACTATGGGGTCATCTAGGATGGAGGGCTAGATGCCCATGGCATCCTCAAAAATAGTGTTTCATGCTTCCACAGTCGTCGTAATTCTTTCAGTGGCTTACTGGATGAATGTGGCATGCTGTGCTCGGACATCTGGTGGTGTCTATGGCTACAAATTTGTTTGTAAATCTGCAATTTTTTGTTCCAACTCAATGTGCATAGTTGTTATCTCTGAATTTGAAGCTTTAAGCGTGACTGCAAGACATTCCATATTTGTAGTGTCCGCGACCATGGTATGTACTATTAATTTAGGAGTCTCAGAGCAAAGTAGAATGATGAGGGACTCTAATTGTGCACGCTAGCTCTCTGCGACACTACTAGCTTCACTGGCTAACTGCTACCCCTTATGCAATGTCTCGACCTACTTCTGGGCATCATAGGTGACCTACAACACCTTGTACTCCATGTACTACAAATAATTTGCAATCATTGTATGGATGGAATGTAGCTTGCCATTGGGAAAGACAACCAAGTCAATTCCAACCTCGGGGCCTACATGAATGGTGACGCGTAGTGCTGGATTATCAAGGTGAATTGTTGCACCCGAAACTTGAAATAATTGACTCTCTGAAGTATATGG
This sequence comes from Pinus albicaulis, assembly GCA_034641835.2. Taxonomy (NCBI): domain Eukaryota; kingdom Viridiplantae; phylum Streptophyta; class Pinopsida; order Pinales; family Pinaceae; genus Pinus; species Pinus albicaulis. The sequence goes on along the minus strand of CM076580.1, from coordinate 1,104,018,678 downwards.
GTGTCTAATGGTAAACATGCTAGCTTTTCCTGCGCTTGCTTGAACCCCTCTTGCTTGTATCTCGCTCACTTGCACTCTCAGCTGATGGAGTCCTTGTTGCGCATCATCAAGGACTGATTTTTATTGTGACTCCATGTTGCTCCATACATCTTCGGTTACTGCCTTGAATGTGTTGCCAATCTCATCAAAATATACATCTATTAATTTCAATGGTTCAGTCCCATTTTTCTTAGATGCTTTCCTTTTTGGGCACGGACCCGATGGGGATTGAGGTCCTCTCTTGGTGCCTCAACGCATGTCTCTCGAGGGAGCGTCTACGCTGTCTCCTTCAAATTCCTCCATCTCAACATCACTTGGAAGATCTATAGTTTCTGTGGGTGGTTTCTATGTCTCTATCGTTGTGGTCGGTTCTTGTGTGTCCTTCTTCTAATCGTTATTTTTATCTTTCTATATTTGCAGTTTTGATGTAGATGGCTTGGGCGGGGAAAAGGAGGTCACACCAGTATCTGTCACCATGGTCAACTAAATAGGGGGCCATCCTGTTGTAACCTGTGCAAGATATTCTTCTGTAATCAAGTACGGTAGGTCATACCAGACTCCTGCCATGTCCACCTTTCCGTGAACGAGGACGTTGTGGAATGTCACCTTGAAATATTCCATATGCTTCTACTGATCGTATGAGGTTGGTAACAGATGCAGTTTAGACTGAACCGCATGATACAAATCTGTGTCAAAGAGAACCCAAAAGATTTTTTTCTCTATCACCCTCGCTGGAATCTTTATTTCCCATAGTGATGTGTAGCGCGCGGCTTCACATAATTTTGGCTCAATATCTGGTAGTTGACACTACACTGGTGGCTTCCATCCAATCAATGCAACAAGAAATAATAGCCAAGCATAGTGAAAAGCATTTCCATCTTCTTGCGCTTCTGTAACATTCCCTAAGAAATCTTGGTAGATGTATTTAGCCCAGCTATATTGAACCCCTTATTCTCATTATGCAACCAACACAATAACTAGTGCCGGTACTTCCTTGGTATGACACTTCCTCATCATTTTCAATTCTAGGATCAATGTACCAAATTTGACCCCAGGCCATTTATTTCACTGGTTACAAACCCACTAGGTGTTTTTTTTTACCCGATACTTCTTATTCACATCCTTTGGGACCTTCTTCTCTTGACCCTTTCCTATAAAGTTCATTGTAGGGTCTTCTCCTTGATTGGGAAAATTAGTAATGTGATGAATGAGTATTTTGTCAATGGGAATGGTTGTTCGCAGTGAGAGAAAATTGTTGTGCACTAGGGCTATCAGCTAAAATATCATTAATAGGGTTGCACCTAAAATGTGGGATCATCAATAGGTTTAAGAGCCCAGGTTGTTGAAATCTGAGGGCACATGGCATTGGTTCAAATTTAGCAACACCTCCATCATAGGGCACCAAAATCCAACTATTCTGATGGCGTAAGCTATGTAAAATTTGCGCGATCCCCCAAGTCTCAATATTCCAACTTCAGCTTGGGGATCTTCACCAACATCTCACACTCAAATGACACATTCTCTGGAAGCAAGGGCACATTGATGTGTGACTTGACCTTATCCAGGTCCGTTGTCACCTCAATTTTTTGTTTGTGTGGTGCCATGTACTTGGGCAACCATGAGATCGAGTCAACCTCGTCAACAAAATCCTCTTCCACTATCTCTGGTTCTTCTACCATTGGTTTCTTTGGATGATCTAGAAGGGAGGGATTTGGCTTACGAGTGGAATTTATGGTTCCCAAAAATTTTCCCTTCTTCCACTTCGGTGGTTTTGGAGTCTCAGCAGCTTGTGGCATGGAGGGAGTAGGTTCTGTGGCAGTCATAGCTCTAGGAATTAAGTGACCTAAAACTCATTTTCATAGTGTTTCTTCAAATGTTTCAAAAGGATTAGACATAAAAATCAATAGAGGAAGCAAGAGCAAAGACTTCAATGTTCTCATATCTCTCAGGAAGCAAGGGGATCGAATTCAGCCCTACATGTCTTATTTATAGGGATCATGTGACCTAAATGACCTTATGTCCGTTGGTGCAGCATAGTAAATTCTAAAATGGCTCCAAATCTGGCATAATATCCTCCATAAATCCAAGTTATCTACTCCTTCAAATGGTAACCAAATTGTCTTGTCTATATTTACTATTCCAACGACTAGTTTCTGGGTAGTCTACGACATCAACATCCACTTAACGCAGTTTCTTTGCTAGCTTCACAGTTACCCATGCTTCCTCAAACTTTGACATGCAAAATATTTTTTACAACATCTGTTAGACTTATTTAGCGTCATGCACCCTCTTTCAACTATCTAGGGTGCTAATACATTCCTCTAACAACATATTCATTGAGCGAGCGTAGGGACATGGTCATCACTATAAGGTTTTAAACAACTTCCATTCACATATACAACATGTAATTCACCAATCACTATATCTAAATAAACCAAACCTCCTTCAATTATTTCCTTAATAATATAATGCCAAATCTAGTGCATTTTCAACTTCCCTGGAAATCGCGCAAACTTACTGTCATACACCAAAACCAATTACTCCTTCCTAAAAATATTTTGTCTGATATGCCGTTCATCCCAAGTGTTTTCGCGTGATTTTTGTACCTATTGATGAAACCAACAATGAATCTATCTTCTTATAGCACAAGAATCTATGACAACCTTTCTTCCATAATGTCTTGATCAACCATGTTGGTCATTGCAACGATGCATAGACTAGGAATAATGTATTCCATCAACATAACAACCTCCTATCCATAGACCATCCTAAGAGGAATTTTTCCTGTTAACTTCTTGCATGTGGTCCTGTGTGCCCATAGAACAACAGGTATGTGCACATCCAAATCATTACAGTTAGTATTGCATATCTTCATGAGCGCATTCTCCGGGATCTTATTGAAGGCCTCTACCATCCCATTCTTTTGTGGATGATATGGTGTACTCTTCTGATAGTGTATCTTGAATTTGACGGTCAATGCTTGAATGGCCTTATTAAGAAAATGTGTTCCTTGATCGCTCATCATAATTTGAGGGCATCCAAACCTTGTCAAGATATTTTCAAATATGAAGTGCATAATCATTTCTGTGCTACAATCCTTCACAGGTTGAGACTTTGACCATTTATTCAAATATTTTGTGGCATTTTTTGGGCGGTGTAAATGAAATATTTACACCCACATTTAATGTGTCAATCCAGGTAAGTAAAATTAGAGGCGTAGCACAATATATGCCAAAATATGACCTAAGGGATCTGTCAAATAAAAACTAAACCCTTGCAAGAAATTAAAAAGGGAATCATTCAAGAAAAATGAACAAGACTCTTCAAAGAAAAATAAACACACCGTGGGAATATACTTTTGGCTCCTCTTCATGGTTGAGTTGACTCTTGCATAAATTATTCCTCAATTTTCCAGGTGACAAGGGACTGTAGGCCCCGTTCAAACCAACAAAATCTAAAGAATGTGATTTAGGAAATAAAGGATGCAGAACCTCTTAAAATTAATACTATGTTGTAAAGATGAAATTAAACTAAAATTCGCAAGGCAAATTCATTATGGAAATAATGGAATGCTTTAAAAAGAATCAAGATGATAATACTCTGCTTCTCTTAAAGATAAATCAACACTCCAAATTCAATGAATAGAATATGTAATAAGGACAAATATATCATTCATGTGGTTTACCCTGATCTTATTAATTGTTTCATGAAAATATCATGTATAATAGATACAACATTTACTTATAATAAAGAATTCTATGGGTGTTTGGGAAATAAGATTCACAATCTTTCCTTACGCTGATCCTAGCATTTTCTTATTAAGAGTGAAGGAATAAATTCTTTTCTACAATAGTGCAAGAATAATTGTTTTTCTTTCAAAGTGCAGGAATCAGTTTTACATTTAGAATAATGATCTTGAGGTAGTTAATTTAAATTAATCGGAACTCTTTACCATTTCATTATGAAAATAATATTTATTTTGCAACAATGAGACCAGGTAAGACCTTGTAATAATAAATAAGGGATGCAAATCTTATAATAATAAGTAAGAGATGCGGCTAAAATCGATGTTTAATTTAGTTCAGCCTTTATGAAAATACATCCAAAAGAAAAATAAGCAGAGCAGTAAAAATAAATCTTGTGGAATGAAATTAAAATTTTAATGACTAAAAAATAAAATGAGCTTCTGAAATGAAATTGTAGAATTATCATGCTAAATAAAATGCAACTAAAATGCATTAAAATAAAATTACAAGGTTTGGGGCAACAGACTCGCTCATGGGCCCAACCACCCAGCTCGTTTCCCCTGTAGAAACTTAAATAACAATCTTAAAACATGAAGGATAAATAAAATTTCTTAGAAGCCATTTCCAAATAAACTTATTTCAAAGTAGAAACCATAAATTCAAGATTGAATGCCACATAAATTCATTACAAAGTTGCTGCTACAAAATTCATAAAAAAAATATTGCATTGGCTCCAGTGATCTCCTCCAGGGATCATCCCATTGGAGCGCAGCTCCTCCTTCACTCCTTCATATGAAATCAATCCCCTCTATTCTGCAAATGATGTGATCTATAAACTACAATCTACCATTCGACCATCCCACATACCTACACGACTCATCTTCTTTTATAATGATTTTACATGTCATTCCTTATAAAACAATATGGGGATTGAATCCAAACTAATATTCATTAATTATAATATTAGTACAACTGTTTACTATTGAAATAATGAAGTTGTGATACGAATTTTCCAAGCCTGGTCGTTTTTCTAGAATTCTAGAAAAATTGATATTTTTATCAAACTGCCTCCAAAGACCTCTTCATATCTCCTTACCATTATGAATTTCAGGAAAAAATTTAAGGCTTATTCAATTTTATATATTGTGACAAAAACCCATGTTCCATAATTTCTTTATTTACCTTCAAATGCACAAAAATCGAGGTAGATGTTGGCAGCCTGGAAACTTGTTGACTGTGTGTTTTCTAGAATTCTGGAAAAAACAGTTTTTTTTTTATAAAATTGCTTCAAAGAACTATTCATAACTTTTGGAATTATTCTAATCTCAGGAACCAATTTTGGTTCTATGTAATTGGTTATATTTGTGAAAGCCCCATTTTCTTGGATTTCTGTAATTCACCTCCATTTGCATGAAAACCTAGGTCAAAATTGGATGTTTAGAAATTATGTGGATTTTGAGCAGATTTATTAATTTGTTTCTAGAAGCCCACACATGTGACCTGGGTGTAATCTAACCCATGGGAAGCTATTCAAATGAAATTTCAAACATAAACCTCTTTTAGATTTTCCCATAAATGTGTTAATGTATGAGAGCCCCAAATTAGTGTAGGCACGCTATAAAAACAACTAAGCTGGTGCAAGCACGACTAGTGTAGGAACAACTAGTGTGGGGGTCATTGGTACTTGCCATAAGAGTCTATCTTTAATGACATTTTTACATTAAATACCCTTTAATTTAGCAAAACAAGAAGAGTTCATAAATCAACAAATGTCAGCTCTAAATGCCTCTAAATAACTCAATAATGCGTAAAAAGAATAATAATTAATTATAAATACTTAGTACAATCATAGATTTATTCAACGAAAAAAATAAAAATATGGAAAAATTGGAGGCTCAACACTCCCCCACGCTGCCCTTTTTGCATGTCCTTGTGCAAGAAAAACCATAGGTATTATGAAACCAGCTCCAAAAATAGAAGAAAAGAGAGATCAACTAAGCCACTTCAAGGGGGAAACCTACTTTACATTACATAAATGAACAATTATTGGATGATACAAATGAAAAAACCTCCTTTCTATATATAGGAGTCCATGGGGTCACAATATAATCCTAGCAGACCTAACAATAATAATGTAAGGGCAAAATAATAACAATATAGGGGTTATAGGGCTACAACAATAATAATAAGGGGGACACACTAAAAATAATAAGGGGATATATTAGTATTATAGGGACCTAACATGCCCCTCTCCTTCAAAAAAGTGTTACCCTCAACACTTGATTATTTCTGGATGCTTATGTATAAAATTATCATCCTCACGTGTGGAATATTCAATGGGTAAGTTCTTCCACTTGCTGCGATACTATGAAATTGATCGATTTCGTAGTTGTCGAGTTCTTGTTTCTGTTACTGCTTCAGAACTTCTTTCGCTGTGATGTTGATCTTCCTGTTGTTTCATTCGATTCTGCACCAAAGTTATATTATCCTTTGAGAGTTGGAGAACTTGTTGTTAATGCTCGATGTGATATTCCACTAATTTATCATCCATATTATCTTTCATTTGATCCTTCAAACCATCCAACTTAGACTTCATTTTTTCTTTTAAACCATCTATGTCATCTTTGATTTCTCTTTGTAAGATCGATTTTTTTTTCACTTGGTACCGTAATTTTGATATCTCATACTGCAATTCTTCCTCTTCATGCATCAATAGAGCTTTCAGAAGGCTTAACGGGTGTTGAATTATTTTTAGGGGGCATTTTAGAACCCAATACTAATATATATGCTTCAATATTCCCTTGGAATCACTTCAAACTGATTTTTCAAACAAGACTTATGCAATTTGAAAACATTACACACCTTTTTCTTGCTTTTGATGAGCTTGATATTGAAACTGAATGATCTCTATGATTGTGGATCTGTAGTAGCCCTATGAAGCTTCTTTTGAATGCCATATGTCTAACTTGATTTGGATGCTTTAAAACAAATTTATGCCCAATCTCCCACAATGACCTAATTATGGACTGGTTGAGTTGAGAAAACTTTTACGGCATGCCACATGTCATTAGTTCCTCTTTAGGCTCTGAAATTGATACACAGGAAACTACATTCCATTTTATTTTTTCTTATTTTTACAAAATTCTAATCTGATGCTTAGAGAGATAGTTATGATGATTTTCCCAAGGTCACCCATTTTAGATGAAATTCGGGAACCTGACAAAACCCTAACTTCCATAGATTATCTCCGAAAATATTGCGAACCAAGATATGAAATTTTTACACCAAGTTTCTTAGGATTTCGGCTTCGCGTGGTAAAAATTTCAACTTCTAAACCTTCGTAGAAACAAATTTATAGCACAAATTCCACGATGAAATGTTTGGAGTAGCAAAGCCCTAGAATCCAAAGCTCTGATACCAAATGTTATGAAACCAACTCCAAAAATAGAAGAAAAGAGAGATGAACGCCTTAGAAATAGGCCACTTTGAGGGGACAAACTCCTTTACATTACATAAATGAACAATTCTTGGACGATACAAATGAAAAAACCTCCTCTCTATACATAGGAGTCCATGGGCTCATAATATAATCCTAGCAGACCTAACAATAATAATGTAATGACACAATAATAACAATATAGGGGTTACAGGGGTACAAAAATAACAATAAGGGGGCTACTCTAACAACAATAAGGGGATAAAATAGTATTATAGAGACATCACAATAGGACTATGAAATCATAGAAGAAGGTAGGGGAAATGTTTAAAAATCAAACTATGCTTCTCAATAAAAGTGTTAGAAAAAATCTCAGCAAGGGAACATGAAGATATCAGGTATGTCATAATTTTTTAAGCATTCATCAATTCTGAAACATTATTATTACAACACCACTAAAACTAGGTTATAGTCCTTATGAAAGTACCAAGTGCAGGAATGATAAAATTTTGATGTAACAAGATGAGGTATAAGAAAGAAATGCTTTGTAACAAACATTATGGAAAAATAATACTGCACATACCTGTTTTCCTGTCTCAAATGAACTCATTGCTTGACATAGATTTGTTTTTTAGAGCTCTTATTTCTACCCGGAATCTTATCGATGTTTATGATAATAATCAAATCTTTTCTGAAAAGGTGCAATTTCAAGAAAATTATCACAAGATGCCTACACCTACTGTAGCAATCTTGTACTTAGCTCATGTACTTCTTATTTAGAGGAAACCACAATCAATACACATATTATTGTCTGACAATACCTAGTGAGTAATCATCGTTGAATAATTCATCACTCTAAATACCATGGAAAAATTGAAGTGAGTTATGATACCAAAGAAGGGAAATAAAATTAGAACAATAGGACACCTTCCTTGACCAACCAACAAATTGAACACTCTAAATTTTGTTGTCATACAGATGCAAAAGTAAGTTTCTCCTTAATTCAGTACGAAGAATCACCTTTACTAAGGGCACCACATCATTTAAAGATCCCTAAAAAAATATAACTCAAAGCATCATGCTCAAATCACCTTAAGACCATTGTCCAAGAATTTAAAATGATGATTTTTAGGGAAAGAGAAGGATAACTAAGTAAATCATAGTATGTAATTAACTTTGACACCATAGACATGGCCTTGCTACTCGAGAGCATCCATAGTCTCGGCAAGGATGTCTTTTGACCCAACAAAATTCCTGTGTCCCACTCATTATATATAGATTCAGATTTATCATATTTAAATTAAAAATTAGATGAAAGCCACTGTGTTGGCTTGGTAACCAGTTGATCGCAGTGCTACTCACAAGAAGTGACATGGATAAACAAGTCGGCTCGTGGTGAGACCTCCTATCTTCCAGCTTTTCAGCTGAAATCCATTACTTTGGCGTGGTGACCAGCAACAATAATGTCATGCATGTTAGCTCTCATGATTGTGGTAGGTCGGCTCATCACGAGACCCCCTATCCTTCCCTTAATATTTTGTAAACTATAATTATGATTAAATTCAAGGGTTACTTAATAAGTGGGGAGACAAATCTACTCCTTAAGAGTACAGGATGGCGTGAAATTTTTTTAATAACTAATCATTACTAGTTGGTTCCTCTACCCTAAAGAATTTTTTAGATAAAATACCCCAGATAATGACTAAAAGACTCTTTGATTTAATAATGGTAGTGTTCTCATGAACATCTCATTACGATCTTCACAAGAGTGGCCCACCATAGGGGGTTCTCCAATAGTACCTTCTAAGGGAAACTTAAAATATATATCTCAGATGACAACTCATTAGAGTGGTTAATCATGGTTACTTTTGAAAAATCATAAGACACTAGAGTGAATCATACTGAACAAGATTTTTCATAGATTTTTGCGTTAATAGTCCAACATGGATAAAAAACAACTTGAGTGGTTATGCTTTGAAAGTCAAAAAACCCTAATAGCATTGTTGTAAGATATTTATTTATGGCATTGATTTATTCTTCTACCTTACTCTACCCTAAGAAGTAGAAGGCTCCCTCTTAAGTGTAGGATTACTTCCAATGCATCCATGTGTGCAACAAGAGGATAATCCTACCCATGTTCAAATTTTAAAATCATATTCAATAAAATACCAGAACATGAGGAACCGACTGCATTAACTGATGTGATGCTACAAATTTTCTAATGATAAAGGAGGAGTGGATACTAACAGCCATCTGAAACAAATATTCTATGGGATCCATATACTCTTTATCGTTTGATTGATGGGCAACATCCAGTGTATCATGCAAATCCTCCACATTTTTTTGTCTATCCTCTAAAGTGTAGGAAAGATCAGGTAGATGTTCTTTAATATCTTCTTTTGATGGCTTCTCCTCATCAAGCATGATCCACAACTTCTCAATTTCCTTAGGAATATATTCTGGTTATTCATGAGTCTTTTCTTCCAGAGGAGTAGACCTATATTTGATTTATGTCAAAATGTGTTCTTTCTATGAAGCAGAGACCCAAACTTCTACTAAATTATGAGATATATCTTGAAGTAGCATCAAACTATCTGGAATTTTCATGCTAGCTAGAAATTCTTGTCAACACTTCGATTGAGAGCATGGGGTTCTTTTAGAACCGGAAAATAGGAACACACCAAATTGTAGTTAAAGAGAATAGCTATAATTGTAAGAAAATCACACTTTTGCGAAAAATAAATCAACTAATCTCAATTGCAGAAAGAAACAAACCAACATCACACTTTGCAGTAAAGGAAACTCAATTTCTATAAAGGAAAAAAGTGACATCAAAATTTGCAGTAAAAGGAAAAAAACCACTTGCAGTAAAGAAAACCTAGCTTCTAAGCTCTCTGGAAATACCGTCTAGTATGCTTCGGCAAGCAAGGGGAATCTCGTTGATCTAAAAATTCAATTGTGAAGGAAAGGGGAAAACATGACAAATCATGAAGCCTTATCCTATAACGCCTCCCCGGAAACGACACCAAAATTTCGGGCTGTGCAAATGCAAGGTTTACACCAACATTTAATTTGTCAATCCAGGTAAGTAAACTTAGAGGCGTAGAACAATATATGTCATAATATGACCTTACGGATTTTTCAAATAAAAACTAAACTCTTGCAAGAAATCCAAAAGGGCATCATTCAAGAAAATTGAACAAGACTCTTCAAAGAAAAATAAACACACTGCAGGAATCTACTTTTAGCTCCACTTCTTGGTTGAGTTGACTCCTACAGAAAGTGTTCCTCAGTTGTCCAGGGGACAAGAGAATGTAGGCCCCATTCAAACCGACAAACTCTAAAAATTGTGATTCAGAAAATAAAGGATGCATAACCTCTTAAAATTATTGCTCTGTTGCAAATATGAAATTAAACTAAAATTCGCAAGGAAACTTCAATATGGAAATAATGGAATGCTTTAAAAACAATCAAGAAAATAATACACTGCTTCTCTTAAAGACAATTCTGCACTCCAACTTCAATGAAGAAAATATGTAATAAGGAAAAATATAACATTCGTGTGGTTTACCATGATCTTATTAAATGCTTCCTCAAAATATAATGTATAATAGATGCAACATTTAATTATAATGAAGAATTCTATGGGTGTTTGGCGAACAGGATTCACAATATTTCTATACGCTGATCCTGGCATTTTCTTATGAATAGTGCAGGAATAAATGTTTTTCTTTCAAAGTGCGGGAATCAGTTTTACATTTATAATAATGATATTGAGGTAGTTAATTTAAGCTAACCAGAACTCTTTACCATTGCATTCTGAAAATAATCTTTATTATGCAGCAATGAGACCAAGGAAAACCTTGTAATAATAAATAAGGGATGCAAATATCATAATAATGAGTAAGAGATGTAGTTAAAACATTCAGTGTTTAATTTAGTTCATCCTTTATGAAAATACATCCAAAAGAAAGATAAGTAGAACAATAAAAATAAATCTTGTGGAATGAAATTAAAAATTAAATGAATGAAAAAGAAAATGAGGTTATGAAATGAAATTGTATAATTATCATGCTAACTAAAATGCAACTAAAATGTAGTAAAAGAAAATTAAAAGGTTTGGGGCAACAAACTGGCTCATGAGCCGAACCACCCATCTCATTTCCCTTGCGAAAACTTTTACACAATCTTAAAACATGAAGGAGAAACCAAATTGATCAGAATTCATTGCCAAATAAACTTATTTCAAAGTAGAAACCAAAACTTCAAGATTGAATGCCACGGAAATTCATTGCAAAAGTGTTGCGACAAAATTCATAAAACAATGTTGCGCTGGCTCCAGTGATCTCTTCCAAGGATCACTCCACTGGAGCCCTACTCCTCCTTCACTCCTGCACAATTAAATCGATTGTCTCCATTCTTTAAATGATGTGATCTACAAACTACAATCTACCATTTGACCATCCCCCATACCTACATGGCTCCTCTTCTTTTATAATGATTTTACATGTAATTCCTTAGAAAACGATATGGGGATTGAATCCAAACTAATATTAATTAATTATGATATCAATATAATTTTTTACTACTAAAAGAATGAAGCCGTGATACAGATTTTCCAAGTCTCACCATTTTTCTAGTATTCTGGAAAACTGGTATTTTTATCAAACTGCCTCCAAAGACCTCTTTGTACCTCCTTAAAAATTATGAAATTCGGGAAACCATTTGAGGCTTAATCAATTTTCTATACTAGGATAGAAACCCATGTTCCAAAATTTATTTATTTACCTTCAAACATACGGAAATAGAGGTGAAAGTTGGCAGTCTGAAAACTTGTTGACTATGCGTTTTCTAGAATTCTGGAAAAATTAGTCTTTTTTATAAAATTGCCTCAAATACTTGGTCATAACTTTTGGAATAATTTGAATTTCAAGAAATGGTTTTGGTTCTAGGTAATTGGTTATGTTTGTGAAAAAACAATTTTCTTGAATTTCCATAATTCACCTCCATTTGCATGAAAACCGAGGTCAAACTTGGTTGTTTAGAAATTATGCGGATTTTGAGCATATTTATTAATTTTTTTCTAGAAGCGCATACATGTGACCTTGGTGAAATCCAACCTGTTAGTGTGAATTCTAATCACAAGTGTATGAAAAAATCTCACTTTAGATGTGCATAACAAACAACCCTAACATCAAAGATGGCTATCAATTTCCTTAGATCTGCAGTTAGTGATCAGAATAAATTCTACAGAAATCCAAATCTATGCAATTAAAGACATTAAACAACAAATAATAAGCAAGAGTTTCTCCAAGCATCCAATGAACAAGACAAGAATTTTTAAAGAATTTTTTGTATTATGACACCTGGGAAGGGAACATAGAAAGATGTTACCAGTCTCCCTCAATGGGATGGGTTCTTGTATTTCCTCAACGCTTCAAATATAAGATCTCTCTCTCTTGATGGTGCAGAAAACCCAGACAAAAATGGAACTCAAAAGGGAGCTCATAAGAAAAAAGTAGAAAAATATGACAATGATGGGAGGATCAAAGTCAGACCACAAGTACAGATCAAGAGTGATCTCTAGGCAAAAAAATGTAGTGAATGAATGGAAAAACCCTTTTATTTATGAAAAAATATTGAGTTAGTCTAGATATTGGTGCATAATTAAAATATTATTAACCAAATCTAGATCCAAATTTTATGGAATATTTTATTAGTTTTGTTGGAGGGAAAAGGAATTTGAATTTGGTTAAATCCCTTTATTTAGAAATAATAAATAAATACATGATTTATTTATTGATAGATTGGAGGTTTCTGTGGTGTATATTTTTAGATGCAAAACTCGGACTATCCACAGTCCTCATTGTTAGTCTACGTTTCGAGTCTAAATCAAGACTCATCTTCAGGAAAAACCTCCTAAGAAGAGAATAGATTAGGGTAAATAAATAGAGGAAAGAAAGGGATGAAAAAATAACTAGTTCTTAATTTAATATATATATATATATATATATATATATATATATATATGTATATTTCATTAATTAGTTATTTATTTTAGTTTTTTCCTCATATTTTAATTCTAATTTTAATTATGACACCTTTAAAACTTTAATATTATTGTTTATTGAATTTTCCTATTTTTTATTATGCCCTATTTGCTATTATTATTTTATTAAAATTAATTTAATTAAAAAAATATATATCTCTTTATTAATACTAAATATTAGTGGTCTTTATAAATATTTGAAAATAAAACTAGGGATCTAAGAAATGTTTTGATTATTTAATAGACATATTTTAAGAAGGTAATAACCTATATTATAATGGGAAACTATAATTCTAAATAATGTAATAATGTGGAGTTTTTTAATATTAATAAAAGAAGGGGTTATCTATAAAGAAGAGTATATTTATTTAAATATTTTATTTTATTTATTTATTTATATTTCTTTTTAAGAAAATAAAGGTGGTTTAGGACGTGATTTAGGTATGTTTTAATATTTTAGAGGAGGATTTAGAAATGAAGTAGGTTAATGGGAGGGAAGGGTACAAGGAACAGATTTTAAGAGAGAAAAGGAAGATAGAGGGCAGGGAGATTGTGAGGGAAGGAGAATTATTGTGAGACTGATATGACAAACATTTCAGGTGGGAAAGCCTAATTGTGAGAAAGAATGTGGATCCAATTCTTGCTAACTTCTAAGCCTCCATCTCTATTGAGGTTGTGAGGGTGCTTAATGATTTACAGGGCTTCCCGCACTTTACGCTTAAAATGATGCTTTTCCTTGGTAATTGTTGAGCCTGAAATTGTGCTTTCTTTCACCTCATTTTCCTCATTTTTCCTTGTCCACATTGCTATCCTAGACCCAATTGATCAAATGAATATAGTTAAAATTACTTCTAGAATGATTTACATAAGCTTGAATTGCTAAGTTTTGTGATTTTTTCCATTGTAAAACATTTTTGGCCGAGATGACTGATACGGACATTCGAAGACTAGCACGGCTTGATGCAAATTTGCCTTCACGTTTGAGTATGTTCCAGGTGGCCTCTTGAGAAAAACCGCATATGGGCATGATCCACGTCATGTCTACATGGTTCGTTGCTCATCATGGAGGAAGAAATGGATTATGGGTACGGTTATGGAACGTGGGAACACATTTAGGAAGGAAGACTTCTATTATGACTGTCTCAGTCCAGATGTCTTTTTCCTCTTCACGCAGCCATTTCAAAGAGTCCTAACGTGATTCCGATAAGGAAAGACAGTGTTCCTGAATTATTGCAAGTTTTGTTATGTGCATTTGCTTTATAAACACTTGGGAAACCGAGAGCTATGTTAGAGATTTGATGTTAGATTTTATGCTAGATTCTGTTTAGACTCTGTGCTACATTTCTGAAGACGCAGAGTGTTATGTTCAAACTATTTCATATTTAATGGAGCAGACCGTGTTGTTTTGAAGGCGTGATTTAATTTGGAGTTGAATTCCGTCATGTGGTAGAGGGCCCCTGCCTCTTGCACAGATTTATTTTGTGTAAATTAGATAAGTCTTCTAGTTGTCTTTACATTTTGAATTTGAATTAATAGTTGTTTTTAGCTACTGTAGTTGTACTCATTCTAACTCTTCCACAAGAAGAAGCTTTTCCAAAAGACTATAATGATGAATGAGAAATGATTATAGTATTGTAGGATTAGGAGTTGAATTCATAGTTGTTTTTAATTAGCTACTGTAGTTATATTCATTCTAATTCTTCCACAAGAAGAAATTCTTCCAAAAGATTATAATGATGAATGATGAATGGCTATAGTACTGTAGGATTTAGTTGTAGTTTTTGTTGTTCACTATCACAATTACACTTGTTCTAATCACTCTTCCACAAGAAGAAACTCTTCCAAGAAATTCTTAAGAAGTTCAAGACATGACCGTGATAATGAATGATTTAGTTGTGTGTTTACACTAAGTATCATTTTTGTTCTTGCTCTTAAACGCTTGCCCAAGACATCATAATGACGAGTAGGATATGGATATGATATCTTAGTTTTTCATTGCTTTCAGTCCTTTTTGCTTGCATTTGCATTTAATTACACAGTCAGAGTTGTTCTAATACCTCTTCCAAAAGAAGGAACTCTTCCAAAATATCACTAATGATGGACAAACAGATTGTGTAACTTCATAGAATAGTGCATGGTAGTATAGTTAGGATGCTCCGGAGTTCAATTGCACTTAAAACATGTTCAGTTACTTTGTTCTGAGTTTGATGATGACTTGTAGTTCAGCATTGTTCTAGATTAGTGGCATCTTAAGTTCATTTTTAGATTAACTCATTGCACTTGCACTTCCCATTCAGATTGTCATCCACTGAACAATAGATTACTTCAGTTGTTAAGATTAACAAGACAGCCTTCATTATTCACAAACATCTTCTTGTTCTAAAATCTACAAATGATCCATAACCATATGAACAGAAGACCACATCACTATAAGGCCTGAAGTATCTCTGCAATTTCCTTATCATTTCATAAACAGAGTCCTCCCTCAAAAGCCTACTTTGAAAAGAAATTAATAACTTTTGAGTAAAGGTTTTGTGACATTCAATTGAATTGCAGAATAGAGATAGGAATTGGTTTTTGCATAGAAGATCTTAGGATGGTATCAATGTTTTTCCTCCAATCTATTTCAAATCTCTAATTAAGGACAAAATGTTGCATCATTGTAAGATTAGTTGTTTAACTGTTAGTTAGAGGATTTTGCATACTTAGTGATCATTTCTCAAGTTTAGTTTGTGTTTTGAATCATTTGCTTAAAAGTCATTATCAAGCTTTGCTTTTACTTTGTCATAGTTTAGATTTGATTCTGTCTTCAGTGTTTCCAATTGCATTTGTCAGTTGTTATCCATCAATTAGGCTTAACTCTGTTTTGATCACCAACTTCTTTCCATTAGCTTTCTAGGCATTTTTCCTGCAAACATAAAATCACCAAAAGACCAAAAACATCATAAATCATCGCAAAAGACCAAAAACATCACAAAACACTACACACAACGTATTAGGAAACAAGCACCTAGGTACATATGGTACACTTCACTTCAGCAGTTTACAAATCCTGGTTGACAATTAAATGAGCTCAGTTTAGGAGACTAGATTGAGACCCAACATTTTGGCGTCGTTGCCAGGGAAGTGAAAACTAGGTAACTTTTGTTTCTTAGCATCCAAAAACAATTTTATGCGTAGGGAGAGAGATTCAAGGGGAAGATTTATAAGCAGCAGAGGCAGAAGTTTGATTTCTAGAACACCACTTGTTTCATCTAGATCCAGAGCTAGTACACCTTCAACTCATACCCATATTCCATCCTCTCCTGATCCTGGACTTCTAGAAGATCTAAGGTCACCTATTCCATTAGAGAAACCTTCCACTTCATCCACTGAACCTGCCATAGAAAAAGATCTAAAGACTCCTGTTAAGGACACAAATCTTTCTATTTCTACAGGAGATTCAACCATGGCAGAAGAAGGAGGAGGAGGAGTTTTTAATGGAGAAAACACACTATTTGGAGGTGGAGGTAGAGGTAGAGGTAGAGGAGAAGGGGGTAGAGGAGAAGGAGGTAGAGGTGCAGATGGAGGAAGAGATAGAAGAGAAATAGGAAGCTCTTTTGGGTTCCCTATACTTGATGAAGAAACCAATACAACCATGAAAAACATTTCACCCTCTGTCCTTCCAAACTTCTATGGACTTAAAACTGAAGATCCTGAAACTTTCTTATTCGAATTTGAAGTGTTGTGTAGAATTTATGACTACTTACAAGATGCTCAAAAACTGAAATTATTTCCTTCAACTTTGAAGGGAGCAACATTGAAGTGGTTTATGAGTCTAATCAGTAGTTCTATTAGAACATGGGAAGACATGAAACAAGCATTTCTAGAGAGATATTTGGATTATTGTATGCCGGTTAATCATAAGGAAGAAGTGTTCAAGATGTTACAAAAAGAAGATGAAAACTTAGAAGATTTTTTGGAGAGATTTAATTACAACATCAAAAGGGAAAAAATGGAAAACCTAGATCAAGACACCTTAAAAGCTCTTTTGTTGAAAACAACTAGGGATGAATGGTTGGATATTCTTAACATGATGGGAAAAGGGGATATATCACAACTCACATTACCTGAAATATCTGAGTTATGTATCAACCTTTCAAGAGAGAAATCTAAAGAAACATCAGGTCAGAGATCCTTGCTCTTCATGACGCAAATGAAATCTTCTTAAAGGACGGTAAGTAGATGAGAATCTGGACACATGCTTATTGAGCTCCCAATCTGATATCTTAGGGAGTCTTAGTGAACAAATGAACACCCATAAGATACAAAACAATAAAAAAGCTAAATGCGATGCTGGCAATCTTTTGTCGCAAATGTAGGAAGCAACATGCCTTGAGAGAGTGTCCTTTAGATGTAAAAGTTATAGAAACCTGTGTTATTTGTTCTGAGAAACATGAGACCAAGAATTGTCCTTCTCTTCCTGGTCTCAAGGCTGTTTTTCAGGAAGAAACTCCTACAGATTCCACAGAATCTCTTAACTTTGTATCTAGAAGACCTTGGTAGGGACCTCAGACACAAGGATTCCATGATCAAATGTATAATCAACCTCCACCTTGGAATTCTTGGCAGCAACCTTGGCCCCAATTTCAAAATCAATCTCAATCTTGGGCACAAGGAACACAAAGTCCCTATGGAAGATACTCCCCATATTATCAGTATCCACCATCCTATCCACCATATTCACATTTTTATCCTCAAATCCTCAACAAAATTTTCCTCAAAATCTTCAACAAAATTTTCAACAAAATCCTCAACAACATCATCAGAACCAACCACATCAAAATCAACCACTTCCATTACCATTCCCTCAAAACTCAAATCAATTGCCGGCTCAACCCATACCAAACCCCAATAATAAGAACCCTCAGAATACATACATGATAGAAGGCCAACAGTTTCCAACTTATTTAATCACTCCTCTAGACCTTAGTGATGTTCAACTTAGGTCTGGCAGGATACTTGAAAAGAGGAAACCTTCTGTGATCATACAAGAACAAGATAATTCTGAGGAAGACTCCCTACGGGTGAATAAAATTCTTGAGGAAGACACATCCTTTCAAGACCAAAACATTGAAAAACTAAAACAAAAAGATCCAATAAATCCAACTCCTGTATTAGAGCAACCATCCACATCTACTTCTATACCTCCTTTTCCGGAAAGATTACAAATTGATAGAGGTGTAGAGAAACAGATCATGGTGCCTAATTATGATTTCTTAGATGAATTGAGAAATGTTTGCATTAAAATTCCATTATTGCAAGCCATCAAGGAAATCCCAATTTTAGCCAAAACAATAAAGGAGTTGAGTATGAAGACAACAAAGAAAAGAATAAGAGAAACCAAGAAAATTCAACTAGTAGGACAAATAGCAGATATTATGATGGGTAAGATTACTATTCCAAAGTACCTTGACCCAGGAAATCCAGTTGTCAAAATTCACATCAATGGAATTGAAATTCAAAACACACTCATTGACTTAGGAGCAGCAATAAATATCATGAGTAGACAAATCATGGACAAGCTGAAACTTCCTAATCTTCTCTTTACACCCACACTATTACAATTAGCAGATAGATCTGTGATCAGACCAGATGGGGTAATAGAAGACATTCCAGTGTCCCTAGACTCTTGGGAGTACCTTGTGGATTTCATGATCCTAACTCCTAAGAATAATCTAGGAGGCCATCCTGTTATATTAGGAAGACCTTGGTTGGCTACAGCTGATGCTTTTATTAGTTGTAGGTCCGGTGATATGTATATTTCTGATGGTAGTTCAACTAAAAAATTCACTTTATATCCTCCGGCTAGGACAATTACAGATCTAGATGACACTCAATGGATAGAGGATGAAGAAGATTTACAACCACTCTTCACAATTTCAGAAATTAGTGAAGATAATCAAATTCTGAATACTCTAGAAAACTTTGAATCCTCTCCAGAACACAAACATGAATCATTTCAAGAGGGATCCAATATTGAGTTCTTGTCATCTAGGCAGATGTCTCTTCATTCCATGGACAAATTTGGCAGCTCTACAAGTGAAATTTTTCCAGGCAAAACCTTGAACATAAACAAAAACCTAGAAAAATCTCAACAAGAAGAGTTAGTCAAAGTATTACAGAGACATTCTTCCGCATATGCATGGGAATACACTGACATGAAAAGGATAAGTCCCAAGACTTGTACTCATCACATCTATATAGAGGCAAATTGCAAACCAATCAGACAGCCTCAAAGACGGATGAATCCAAATCTTAGGGAAATTGTCAAGGAAGAATTACAAAAAATTGTTAAATGTTAACTTCATCTATCCTATTTCAGATAGTCAGTGGGTTTCTCCTTTAGTGATTGTGCCTAAGAAAAATGGAAAATGGAGGGTGTGTGTTGACTACCGAGAACTGAATAAAGCTACTCTTAAAGACCATTTTCCCTTACCTTTCATAGATCAAGTATTAGATACATTAGCAGGTAAAAAGTAATTTTCATTCCTAGATGGGTTTAGTGGTTACAATCAAATCCAAGTAGCACTTGAAGACCAAGATAAAACCACATTTACTTTTCCTTGGGGTACCTATGCCTACCGAGTATTGCCATTTGGATTATGCAATGCACTGCTGACATTCAGGCGGTAAATTTTTTTAAATTACGTATGAATGTGATTCAATGTACATGGATGATTTCTCAGTTTATGGGGACACATTTGAAGAGGCTTTAGAAAACTTGGAAAAAGTCTTAAAAAGATGTCAAGAAGCAAACCTTTCACTTAGTCATGAAAAATGTTTTATGATGTTCACTGAAGGTATTTTTTTAGGGCACCACATTTCAGGGGATGGGATTAGAGTTGATGAGGCGAAAGTTGAAGTCATTTCTAACCTATCCATTCCAAGTTGTCAAAGAGATGTAAGAAGTTTTCTAGGATTTACGGGGTACTATCGGAGATTTATAGAAAACTTCACCAAATAGCATCTCCTCTCTTCAAATTACTCACCAAAGATTGTGAATTTAAGTGGACTTCTGATTGCCAGTTAGCTTTTGAAACCCTGAAAACCAAAATTTCTGAAGCACCTATATTAAGGGGACCTAACTGGAATTTACCTTTTCATATCTCGACAGATGCTTCCGATACAGCTCTAGGAGCAGTATTGGGACAAAAAGATTTGATTCCCTATGCCATCTATTATACCAGTAAAAATTTGACTCCTGCAGAGTTAAACTATACTGTAACTGAAAAAGATTTTTTAGCTGTTGTTCATGCCATAAAAAAATTTAGACACTATATAACAGGCTATGAAACTTTTGTTCACACTGATCATTCTGCAATTAGATACTTAATGAATAAATCAATCACTAATGGCAGAGTTATAAGATGGTTGTTACTATTGCAAGAATTCAACATCACTATTCTAGATAGGCCTGGAAAACAAAACACTGTGGCTGATTTCCTATCTAGAATCCAAAATATCAAAGATGACACTCCGGTTGAAGATCAATTTCCTGATGAATATCTTTTTGCAATCTCTACTCAAACTCCATGGTTTGCTGATATTGCTAATTATTTAGTTTCAGGAAAATTTCCTTCAATTATGAATGCAAAGGATAAAAGAAAAATCATTAATGATAGTGCAAGATATTCATGGGTCGCTAATGAGTTGTACAAGACAGGTCCAGATTTGATTATTAGAAGGTGTGTTCGTGAAGATGAGATGCCTGAAATTCTCAAGGCATGTCATGATGAACCTTGTGGCGGACACTTTGCGGATAAGAGGACAGCCTATAAGATCCTTAAATTAGGATATTATTGGCCATCTTTGTTTAAAGATGCAAGGGAGTATGTCAAAAGGTGTGACAGTTGCCAAAGGGTAGGGAAACCTTCTCCTTCAGGTGAGATGCCATTACAACCTCGGGTACACATTGAACCTTTTGAAAAATGGGCTTTGGATTTTGTAGGACCTATTAGTCCTCCATCAAGACAAAAGAAATATATATTAGTTTGCACTGATTATGTTACTAAATGGGTAGAAGCTAAACCATTACTTGTTGCTAATGAATCATCTGTAATTAATTTTCTTTTTGAGGATATTTTTACTCATTTTGGTGTCCCAAGGGAAATTGTTACAGATCAAGGAGCTCAATTTACATCAAGGCTAGTGGAGCAAATAATGGAGAAGTACAAGATCAGACATAGAAAAACAACTCCTTATCATCCACAAGGAAATGTCCAAGTGGAATCTACCGATAAAGTCATTGAAGGAATCCTAACAAAGACTGTTCATTTACATAGAAGAGATTGGGTAGATAGGCTTCCTGAAGCCTTGTGGGCCTATAGAACTACATGGAGAAACACAACAGGCCGTACTCCTTATGAACTTGTTTATGGAAAGCAAGTTTGTTTCCCATAGAGTTCCAGATTCAAACTTTCAAAATGGCAGTTCAGCTAGGACTTGATCTAACGGAGGCACAAAAGCATAGACTGGAGCAGATTAATGAATTGGATGAGATCAGACAAGATGCAGTTCAGAAAACAAGTCTAGTCCAACAACAAAGGGCTAGATGGCATGAAAAGTACATCAAAGAGAAGAAATTCAAAGAGGGTGACTGGGCTCTCTTGTTTGATTCAAAATTCAAGGATTTTCAAGGTAAATTTCAGACACATTGGCTTGGGCCATATGAAATTGTTCGAATTTTTGATAATGGGGCAGTAAAAATCAGAACTATAGATGAAGAAGAGGTTACTTTTCTTGTGAATGGTCATAGACTAAAGCTATACCACAAGCCACTCTCAAGAGAAGAGTTTGTCAAGAAGTTCCAAGAAGACAATGATGTGAAGTTAATGAAGAAGAGTCTCTCTTCTTCATCAACTTGATTAAATTTTCTGAAGCATTTCTCTTCTAAAAAATAAAAAAAATAAAATAAAGGTATAAACATGAAAACCAATCATTGATTGGCATGTTTATACAGAAAAGATAGGGTGAAAATCAGAGTCTCTCTGACACTCTAACTTTTCCCATTTTTGTTTTTACAAGCAGCTGTTACAAAAATCATAAGTTCAGATCCATAGTGCTTATGATCCATTTCATTTCATTTTACTCCATTCACTTATTCATCCATACTCCATTTCATTCCATTATTCATATTTCACTCCATTCCACATTTCATTCATCTCATTCCATCCTCCATCCATTTCATTTTCATGTCAAAATACAAAATTTGATGTCTTGCTGTAAGTGAATAAAACATGTCATGAATTGCAGTACAGTTCTTATGTTCTTTCACTCCATTTCATGAATTGAATCCATTCCATTTCATCATCCACTTCATACATATCATAATCCATCATCCATCTTCATTCATTCCATATAACATTTCATCCATATTCCAAAAACACTTCATTTTCATGGTTAAAATGCTCTACAGGAACATTCTGCAGCTCAGCAGACATTCTGCAGCTGATCAGCCTTTCTGCAGCCAGACAGTCTTTCCGCAGCTACAAAACCCTGAAGGCATCAACCAGCAGACATTAGAATTGCAATAAAGTGACCCAGTGTATCCATAAATCAAAAGTATCAAAGAAAGATTATGAAGACTCCTCCAAAGGTGAATAAGAAGATGAAGGCTACAAAAATCAAATGAAAGGCAAAGGTAACAAGTTCAAATTATAATGGCATTTCATAAAATTTTAGCATAGTTTTAGTTATGGATTGTTCGAAAAGGTTGTTTTAATTATTTTTATTGATCAAAACCAATAAACCCTCCACAGACTTTGGATTAAAATCTTCCATTTCAAATTTCATGGCCGATATCATTTAAGGGGTTAAAATGGTCGATGTATTTGAATTCTTCACGTCTCTTAACCAAATCATTCAATGATGATTCCCTCTGCCGTCGTAAAAATATCCGCCGTCTCTTCAATCATTAATTCATTCCCTCCACCTCACTCCACTACTTCATTCCGTGACCACTGCCATTACTCCATTCTGTAGCTGGCATTTCATTCCGAAGACACATATATTCTTATCACCGAGAGCAGAGCCAAAGGATATCAGTTTGAATAGCATTGAGCATTGTAAACACAGAGCAGAGCAGAAGGGTAAATTTGGAAGCATAGCAGCGTGAGAATTTGAAGCCATTTGATTCCGTGTGTAGACAAAGTATCACTGTGGGCAGAGATTGAGCATTTTCATTATAAACACAGAAGTGTAGCAGTATGAATTTTGAAGTCTTTTGTCACTAAGAGCCAGAGATGTTGCAGTGTTGAATTCGAAACCATTTGCTACCAAGAGCCAGAGGCATAGTAGTGTGAGAAATTTGAAGCCATTTGCCACTGTCTATCAGAGACATATCAGCTCGAAATTTGAAACTGCTTTCATTGTCAACAGAGGTATACCCTTCCGAAATTTGAAACTGCTTTCATTGTCAACAGAGGCATATCAGTCCAAAGTTCAATTGTCAACAGAGGCATATCAGTCCGAGGTTTTGAAGACATTTGTCATTATCAATCAGAGGTATGTCATTCTGAAATTTGAAGCCATTTCAATTCGAAGGTGAAAGTCATTGTTTTTGTGGGTAGAAGAGTGTTAATTTGAACATTGAGAAAGCAATCATGGGTTTCATTGTAAGGACTGAACCAGTGGGTTCAAAATATTTAGAAGGCTATCCACAATGCAAAGAGATGTTACAACAAATAGGATGGCTTCAATTTTTGGAGAAATTTAATGGCTTCCACAAGGAAGTCACTAAAACATTTGCAAGATCATTTCAAGGAACTGAAGTTGAAGTGGGAGATGTCAAATTTACTGTCACTGAAGTTTTCATTGCGGAGGCTACAGGGTTGCTCAGAACTGGAGAGAGATGGTTCAAAAACAGAGAATTCCACAATGAATCCTGGAAGCAAATTTTAAAATCACCAGGTATGGATGTCACTGTATTTAAGAAAGGAATTCCCAGTTCTGCATTGAAAAATAAATGGAGAAACATACTACTTCTTCTGCAAAAATTTATTACATGTGAGGGTAGATATGGAACATTTTATGTCTACCACATTAGACTAATGATGCATTTTCTGGGGGAAGACTTAAACCTACCATATTTCTTGCTTCAAATTCTGAAGAAGATGGCTTCCTGTGTCCAAAGAAGAGTTCAATTTTTAGAGACAACCCTATATCATCATGGTTTGGTCAAAATTTTGATTGAACATCATCTAACTAAAACAAATGATACATGGGACGATTTCTTAATAAGAAATCATTTTGAAGAAGCAAAAGAACCATCACCTGAACCACAGCCTACAAGAAGAAGTAGAAAATGGAGGGCTTCAGAAGTTGAAATTGACAAAACAGTCCAAGAGAGCAGTGAGGAAATCATTTTAGAAAAGTTGACTCAAATCAAGAGACAGCTTAAGGAAGAAAAAGGTAATCAAGAAATCTGCCATGGAGAAAGGAGAGGGATCTTCTCAGCCTAGAAGAAGCCACAGACTAAAGGGGAAACTGAAGAAAACACTAATCAAACAAACAGGGGTAATTAATATAGAAGATGAAGAAAAATCCATTGAAGAGGATGTTGAAGAGGATTTTTATGAAGGAACCCCTAAAATTAACCCTGCTCAACAGGAAATTTATGACTATGTGGAAACTTTGGAGAGGAGAGCTTCAGAAAGCAGAGAGAGAACCCCCAGTCCTCCACTGTCTGAAATAGATATATTAAGGAGGGATAGGTATGAGTTGGAATTACTGAATAGACACATCAAAAATGAGAATGAAATTCTCAAGGATCAAGTCAAGCTCAAAACTGATATGAACTCAACCTTATCCCTGCATATAGACAAAGTGGAGAAGACCAATGAGAAATTGAAGACAAGGAACAAAAAGCTAATCAGGGCACTCACCAACCTCAGGTTCAAACTTGTTATCAGAAAACCCAGAAGATCTCTAGCTTCCAGACAAAGGAGAAGGAGAGGATTAGATGTCCTTGCAGAAGCCTCTGAGTTCATAGGATAATTTGCATGAGGACATGCAAAGAGACAACAGTGGGGGTATGTTGAGCCTCAAAGTTGTGCTTTCTTTCACCTCATTTTTCCTCATTTTCCCTTGTCCATTACTATCCTAGACCCAATTGATCAATGAATATAGTTAAAATTACTTCTAGAATGATTTACATAACTGACTTGCTAATTTTTGTGATTTTTGCCATGGTAAAGCATTTTGACCGGAACTAGCTGCAGAATGCAGACATTCCATAGCTAACCGGCGATTCTGCAGCTGCCTTCACGTTTGAGTATGTTCCAGGTGGCCTCTTGAGAAAAACCGCATATGGGCATGATCCACGTCATGTCTACATGGTTCGTTGCTCATCATGGAGGAAGAAACGAATTCTGGGTACGGTTTTGGAACGTGGAAACACATTTAGGAAAGCAGACTTCTATTAGGACTATCTCAGTCCAGATGTCTTTTTCCTCTTCACGCAGCCATTTCAAGAGTCCTAACGTGATTCCGATAAGGAAAGACAGTGTTCCTGAATTGTTGCAAGTCTTGTTATGTGCATTTTCTTTATAAACACTTGGGAAACCGAGAGCTATGTTAGATTTGATGTTAGATTTTATGCTAGATTTTGTTTAGACTCTGTGCTACATTTCTGAAGACGCAAAGTGTTATGTTCGAGTTCTTTCATCTTTAATGAAGCATACAGTGTTGTTGTGAAGGCGTTGATTTAATTTGGAGTTGAATTCCGTCAGGTGGTAGAGGGCCCCTGCCTCTTGCACGGATTTATTTTGCGTAAATTAGATAAGTCTTCTAGCTGCCTTTACGTTTTGCATTTGAATTAATAGTTGTTTTAATTATCTATTGTAGTTGTACTCATTCTAACTCTTCCACAAGAAGAAGCTCTTCCAAAAGACTATAATGATGAATGGGAAATGACTATAGTATTGTAGGATTAGGAGTTGAATTCATAGTTGTTTTTAATTAGCTACTGTAGTTATATTCATTCTAATTCTTCCACAAGAAGAAATTCTTCCAAAAGATTATAATGATGAATGATGAATGGCTATAGTATTGTAGGATTTAGTTGTAGTTTTTGTTGTTCACTATCACAGTTACACTTGTTCTAATCACTCTTCCATAAGAAGAAACTCTTCCAAGAAATTCTTAAGAAGTTCAAGACATGACCGTGATAATGAATGATTTAGTTGTGTGTTTACACTAAGTATCATCTCTGTTCTTGCTCTTAAACGCTTGCCCAAAACATCATAATGACGAGTAGGATATGGATATGATATCTTAGTTTTTCATTGCTTTCAGTCCTTTTTGCTTGCATTTGCATTTAATTACATAGTCAGAATTGTTCTAATACCTCTTCCAAAAGAAGGAACTCTTCCAAAATATCACTAATGATGGACAAACAGATTGTGTAACTTCATAGAATAGTGCATGGTAGTATAGTTAGGATGCTCCGGAGTTCAATTGCACTTAAAACATGTTCAGTTACCTTGTTCTGAGTTTGATGATGACTTGTAGTTCAGCATTGTTCTAGATTAGTGGCATCTTAAGTTCATTTTTAGATTAACTCATTGCACTTGCACTTCCCATTCAGATTGTCATCCATTGAACAATAGATTACTTCAGTTGTTAAGATTAACAAGACAACCTTCATTATTCACAAACATCTTCTTGTTCTAAAATCTACAAATGATCCATAACCATATGAACAGAAGACCACATCACTATAAGGCCTGAAGTATCTCTGCAATTTCCTTATCATTTCATAAACAGAGTCCTCTCTCAAAAGTGAAACCAATAACTTTTGAGTAAAGGTTTTGTGACATTCAATTGAATTGCAGAATAGAGATAGGAATTGGTTTTTGCATCAAAGATCTTAGGATGGTATCAATGTTTTCCCTCCAATCTATTTCAAATCTCTAATTAAGGACAAAATTTTGCATCATTGTAAGATTAGTTGTTTAACTGTTAGTTAGAGGATTTTGCATACTTAGTGATCATTTCTCAAGTTTAGTTTGTGTTTTGAATCATTTGCTTAAAAGTCATTATCAAGCTTTGCTTTTACTTTGTCATAGTTTAGATTTGATTCTGTCTTCAGTGTTTCCAATTGCATTTGTCAGTTGTTATCCATCAATTAGGCTTAACTCTGTTTTGATCACCAGCTTCTTTCCATTAGCTTTCTAGGCATTTTTCCTGCAAACATAAAATCATCAAAAGACCAAAAACATCATAAATCATCACAAAAGACCAAAACATCACAAAACACTACACACAACGCATTAAGAAACAAGCACCTAGGTACATATGGTACACTTCACTTCAGCAGTTTACAAATCCTGGTTGACAATTAAATGAACTCAGTTTAGGAGACTAGATTGAGACCTTGATGACCACGCCTCTTTAAATTAAGGCATATGTGGTGACATGTATTATTGGAGTGTTCTTCCAAATCTGAGACCAAATCTGAGGTTTTTGGTTCTTCCAAATCCGAGGTTTTGGTTCTACCAAGTCTGATGTCAGCACCATGTTCTTTAAACCTTTTTTTAAAGGTCCTACCTGTTTCCCCAATATAGCATTCTCCACATGAACAATTAATTTTGTAAACCCCTTTTTGTTGGAGGAGGTCAGGGTCATCTTTGACAAATTTCATCCTCTATCTGATGGTTATTAGAGGTTTGAAGGATGCTCTAACGTCTTTCTCAACTAGAACTTTGGCCATCTTTTCTGTGACCCCTTGGATATAGGGGAGATATGCTTTTGTTGTTGAGGAATTATCAGTTTTAACTCTTTTATTTATGGATCTAGCTCTTTGAATAACTCTGCTAATGTATTTATTACTCTATCCCATGTTTATGAACAATCTTCTTAGATATTCTATTTCTTCTTCAACATGAGTATTGTCCGATATTCTGAAAGCTCGTGTAAAAAGAGTCAACATAACCCCCATCATATGGCTAGGGTAGTGGTGTGAATCAGCATGAAGGTAATTGTCAGTGTGTGATTTCTTCCTGAACACTTTGTTTCCAAGGGATCCGTCTTCATATCTTAAGAGGAGAATGTCAAGGAATGGGATACAGTTGTTTTCCTCACCCTCCATTGTAAATTATATATCTTTGGAAATGATATTAAGGGGGTCTAGGAAGATTTTTAATTCCTCATCACCAAGTGGCCAATTGACATTGGTGTCATCCACTAACCTGATCCAAAATTTGGGTTTCAATGGGTAAGAGTCAAGAAATTTCTTCTCAAATTTCTCCATGAAGATATTGGCCATTATGGGGGACAACGGAGATCCCATAGCAACTCCATATTTTTGTTCAAATATGTCTCCTTAGAAGGTGAAGAAGGTGGAACGAAGACATATTTCAACGATTTTTGCAGTCTGGGGGTCCGCGACTTCTTTAACCACTTGAACAACTTCATCCAGAGGGATTTTAGTAAAGATTTGTACCACATCAAAGCTTACAATTTTCTCTCTGGGATCCAACTTAGATTTTTTAATAAAATCAACTTAATGATTGGAGTATTTGATTAATGAGATATTTTTACCGACAAGAGGGACGAGGGTGTTGGCCACATATTTGGCTAATTCATATGTTGGAGCTCTGATAGTGTTAACAATAGGTCTCATAGGAGCACCAGTCTTATGGATATTTGGGGCATCATAAATGTGGGGCATGATCTCACCCTCTGGGTATAGGCGCTTAAATAAATAACAATGTGGTTGAGGAATAATTAAATAAATAATTATTTATTCAATTATTTATAAATGATTTAGTCAAATTAAACAAGGAATATTATTAAATAATGTTTTAAATAATTATTCCTAGAAAATAATAATATAAATATTGATTTATCTAATTAATTTTCCTATTTTGGGTTAAATATGACCAGGATTATTAATTAAACATTGGTTTAATTAATTATCCCTTGAGGACAATCAAACAAATAAGAATTTATTCAATTATTCCTTATGGGGTTTCTTGTTTAGACCAGAAATAATTTAATAAACTACGGGTTATTAAACTATTTTTCATAGTGAGAGCAATTTTTCTATGGTAAAATTGGTCTTACATGGTGTACTTTAGTCCATCTAATAGTAACAAGTTAGATGACAAAAAATTGGTGTAACAAAACCTATGGGAAGGTGTTCCAACACCATTTCGAACATAAACCTCTTTTAGATTTTCCCAGAAATGTGTCATTGTATGAAAGCCCAAAATTAGTGCAGACACACTATAAAAAACTAAGCTGGTGTAGGCACAAATGGTGCAAGAACATCTAGCGCAGGAGTCGTTAGTATCTTCCACAAGAGTCTATCGTTAATGACATTTTTACATTAAAGACTCTTTAATTTAGTAAAACAAGAAGAGTTCATAGATCAACAACTGTCAGCTCTAAATGCCTCTAAATAACTCAATAATGCGTAAAAATAATAATAATGACTTATAAATACTTAGTAGATGCATAGATTTATTCAACGAAAAGCATATAAATATGCACAAAATGGAGGCTCAACAACAGTGATGATATAGCACGCTCCATTCTTCTTCCCTAGAGGGTTAATCAACCCTACAAAGTCGATTTCCCACTTGTCAAAGGCCTGTAAATTTACTTGGGGCTGTAATGAAATTTCATCTCTACGCAATGGTCTCCCAGTCCCCTGACATACATCACGAGCGTGACATTATTCCTTAGAATTAGTGTGCACCGTGGGCCACCACAACCTATCTCTCAAAATCTTCTGCACAATAGCTTTTCCATAGTAATTATCTCCTACAACACCTCCATGTGATTCTGCTAGTATATTTCACCTTTCGAATTCGGGAACATACCGCCTAAAAACTTCATCAACTCCTAGCTTGTATAATTTGCCTACAATTAAGGTAAAATTTGTTGTGCATGAAACCAACTCTTTTTTCTACTTAATTGTATATTTCAGAGGTGTACTTCCAGTGGTTATAAAATGTATAATATCTGCAAAAGTTTCATCAGTTCCCTTAATAGAAAAACTACGCATATGGTAATCCTTCCTCCAAATTAGTTGGTTCCTCCCCACTTTCAAGGTGCAATAAATGGTCTGGTCTAGAATTCAGTCTTCCTTTTTTCACAATTAATTCAAAATCATATTCCTGAAATAATAGCAACCATCTATAGATCTTCCACCCGAAGATAGGCTTCTTCACTAAGTACTTCAAAGCAGAATGATCAGTGAACATCTTAAAATGATCTCTAAGAAAATAGTGATGAAACTTTTGCAACGTATATACCATAGCTAACCTTTCTCGCTCTGTTGTGGAGTAATTGTGCTCAACACTTGACAACTTTCGACTTGCAGATGTAATCAAATAATCAATATCTCCATCTCCTGGCTGCACTAATACAACTCCTAATGTGACACATGACGCATCAACGTGTACATGGAATTCTTTTGACTAGCCTGGGAATACCAAGATAGGCACAATTACCATTTTATCCTTAAACATATCTAAACTCTTATAGAATTCCTCATCCCAAAAAAAAAATTGCATTCTTTTTCAACAGTTTCTCCATCGGTGCAATGATCAACGGATATGCCCGAATAAAATTCTGATAATAGCCTGTATGTCCCAAGAATGAGCACAACTACTTCACATTGATGGGAGCTTGTAGGTTAACAATACAAATAATCTTGGTGGGATCAACCATCAATCCCTCCTGATAGACAATATGGCCCAAAAAATTTCCAAAAGGAACACAGAACACACATTTATTCAAATTCAGTGAGATCTTATACTTGAGAAAAGTATCCACCATTAAGCACACAATCGAAACATGTTTCTTCACTAATCCAAATACATTCCAATCATCAAAATACACTTCTAAAAACTTATGGATATAATATTTAGAAGCAGCACCTACTACGCGTGAAAATATAGCTAGTGCATTCTTCAACCCAAATGGCATCACTGTGTATTGGAACGATCCCCACTCTATCCCAAAGGTTGTATTACTTTGGTCTTCAAGCACGATACTCATCTGATGATACCCTGAAAATCCATCAGTGAATGATTAGGCCTCTTGCCCTTTGACATTTTCCAAGACTTCATTTGTGAATCGATATGGAAAAATATCATGTACAAAAGCATCATTTAATTTGCGTAGATCAACACAGATCCTGATTTAACCTTTAGTATTATTTTATTGGACTACCATAGCGCTTACCAAATCTGATTCTTCCACTGGTTCAATAATCCCTATAGCAACCATCATTTCCAACTCCTCTTTGACCTTTTTCTTATTTATCTTGGATTCAATTTGTAAGGGCGTTGCTTCACAGGCTGAGCATCCACTTTCAAAGTGATATTAATTGCACCAATATCTCCAATAATCCCTTTTAACTTCGAAAACTTTGTAGGAAACAATTATTGATATTTAGTGAGTATCTCTACAAACTTACCCACCATATATTCATCCCAATAATCTCCTATTTTGGAAAACTTAGGTTGTTCCTCTGTTCTAATATTAACTTGCCTAGTCTTCATAGGTTCAATCACAACTGGCAATTCGATCTCAGGTCTAGAAAATGTGCACTATCCTTCAGACTTAGGAATATTGATGTTTCTTATGTCTTCCTCAGTATCTTTCATTGTGACATTCCAAAATTCTCATGCATCCTTCATTTGTGCATCCCAAGTTGTAAGCCTATTCTTCTGGTTCCTTTGGCATGTCAAAGATAACATCTTTAATTGCTTGTAATGCCTCATCGAGGCCTTGGAATACACTTTAAAAACTTAAGCTCAAGATGAAACTTTCCCTCAGCGCAGCCCATTCAGTAGTGCCACATCACAACTCAGCCTCCAAGTACTAGTTCTTGGGTATCCTGATTAAAGTATGAATGAATATATGCACCCATTCCAGCTTCGGCTCCTCTACCCAAACTGTAGTCCACTTGGCTAAATGAATGTGTGGATCCTCTTCGCCTGTATAGGTTCCTTCCATCCGGATATTAGGGTTTCCAAATCACGGTCACATCATGTGGTTAGATTCTTCCCAATTAACCAAATTTTCCTTGTGCATCCCCCACCACCGTGTTGGGGTTCAGCACAAAACTATATCAAGCACATGGAACTATCTTGCCTCTGGAACTACCTTTTAAAATTCTTCTAAAAACAAGTTAACACTACCTATACCATTATAGTAGGGTAATTCACGTACCTCAGAAGATATACAATGCAAAGTTATAGTTACTTAATTACAATGCAGTGTATAGAATTCATGCAATCAATTCTACTAATTCTCCAATTCCTCATCTGAGTGAGAAAAATGTGAACTATCCTTCTCCTAGCTAAGTCGACCATATGCTATAGGATTGATCCAATCCTCATCCCCCATAGTTAGTTTGTAGAAATGATCGACAACTTCATCTACATATTCTTCTCACACTTTCTTTGTGTATCTTTCTCCTTCTATAGGGTCCAGAGGGACCACAACCCTTGTCCCATTATTTTCAAATACCATACTTTTGTGCTTGAGGTTAATAATAGCGTCAATATCAATAGCCCAATCCAGACCCAATAATGAAAGGTAAGGATTTGTATCATCAACAATTTGAATAACTTCAAGGTCAACAAGTGCCTTAACTCCATCAATGTCAACTACCACCCCATAAAATATACCCATTGAGATAATATTCTGTTGATTTTCTATGTGCAGCAAAATTGTGGACCATTCCAACCTAAGTTCTCCCATACTATGCCATGTCTATTTTGGTAGTACATTTTCATCAGAGTGCATATGAAAAATGACGTAATCCATCTTGAACTCACCTATCTGAACAGTTAAGCATGTCTCTCAATCAATACTTCTCTTGTTCCTATAAATTTTATTGACATCAATTTTCTCCATTCGAGGTTGTTCTTTCTCCCCACAACTATCAATCAAAGTTTGAATATTCTCAACTTCCTTTTTATTGCGCAGGAACTTAATAGAAGCCTATAAAAATGGTTTTAGCTCAGTATCATTCCCTTCGACGATATTTTTGGCGGGCTTGCTTGGTACCTCAGTTGTCGATGCACCAAGATCCATGAAATCCTTCTTTGCTTCAACAAAGGTTTCCTTCTCGCTTTGTTAGATAAACCACTCCTTTTTCTTAGGATATTTCTGGACCCAAACATCAGAAGCATATTTCTTACCTTTTGCCTTATCTTCGCTAGTTTTTTCACCACTTATGGTCACAATATTCATGCTAGGTTCTTCATCGCGCAGTTCTACCCTCATCATCTAAACATTCTGCATGGGTGTCTGTGTTTTCTTTTCCTGCATTTTTTCAAAAAACGCAAGAAAATCTTCAATAACATGAGAAAACTGTTGAAAATACCTACAAAATTAATGTGTCAGGTTATGACAATCACGCGCATAGTGGCCAAACTCTCATTGTGATAATGTAGTCAAAGTTGGGGATGAGATCTACTAGCTCCTGCACCAATCTAACAGTTCTCTATTTGTGGTTGTGCTTGTCCCATTTAGTACCATGACTCAATTTGTTTTTTGTGGTGATAACTAATTTGGAGTCCCATTTGACAACAACATTTTTATACCCCAGCTTAATATTCATGAGCAGGCCCTGTCAGACCGCAACAAATTTGACTTAATTATTACTAGCATATCCATAGTGGTCTACATAAACTAACCTTGTCTTTGCTTGAGAGTCCCTGAAAATCCCTCTGAAATATACCGGACTTGGATTGGCTTTCGAGGCTCCATAAATACTTAGTTTGATGAACCCCTCCGGTGGTGTGGTGAAAATCTATTCTGATTCCACCCTGCTCAATATGAGATTCCAAGAGTTCAGGGAAATCATAGCCAAAGAAAGGTTTAGGCGATGAAGAATTCGAGTCTCGTGGGTTGTTACTTCCCAATAATCTGGAAACCATTTCTCTGTCAATATTGTTTCCCGAATGTTTTGTATTATCCAATCCCAAACCTCTTCCTGAGTTTTTTGAAAATTCTTGAAGATCCTACGACTCCTCTCTTTCCAGTTGGCCTAAAGAGCAAAGCCAACAACACCACTCTAAGCCCTATTGATAAATGTGCTAGAGAAGAGGCCCTCTTGCCATAGAAGAATGGATTCTCTAATGCTCTAGGGGTATCTATCCATTCTTCCAAAGAGATATTCCACTTGGTTCCACTTTTGTGCTGCAAAAGAGCACGAATTTAGGAGATGTTACACATCCTCATTATGCCAACCACATAGGATGCAATATGAAGGCCCAAAGATACGTCTTTTTTGCTTATGATCCTAGGTTAAGATTATTCCTCTACAGAAAATCAAGAGGAAGAAGGTAACCTTCAGCCACCACCACCCTTCCTAGATATTTTTCCAAAGTGGTTGTTGATTCCCCTGTCCCCATCCCGCCTTACATTTGTACACCTCTTGGATAGTAAAAGTTACCATTTTTGTACAGCCCCACCTAAGGATATCTGGGCTCGCTTGTATAGTGATCCTCCTAGAGGCCAATTCCTTATCCAATTGATCCCATTGGTCCGAGTCAAAGGGCTGAGGCTAGTCCTTTCAATATTTCCATCTCCTCCATCCAACATTTGTCAAATTATCCTTCCAGAATTGATTTACCTAGTGAAATTTTATGCTAGTTGTTTATAGGAATAGATCACCTAAATATTGTCTTCAAAATAATTATCCCCTTTGTTTCCATGATTCTTTCCAAAAAATGGTTCTTGTCTATCTCTAATTTGTTAAAAAAAATGTTGACTGATAATGTTGCTACTTTGAGCCGCTAGGTTCCATATTGTATATCCTCTACGGGCTCACGATATCTGAGCATGTATTTAGTGATAGTTTTCATACCATGTTTTTGGGTCTATATTTGTTTCCATAGGTCGGATCCACCTCATATCCATCTTCACCACATTTTTTCTCCCATAACTTGATTTAGTATGAGAGGATACCTGAGTCCCAATCCTCCTTCCATCTTAGGTTTGCTTAGATTAGGCCACGATATCAGAGCCCATTTTTTAAACTATTGATCCCCTCCCCATAATATTTTTTTAAGGTTACTACCATTTTAGCTCATGATGTTTTGGGATTTCCATCCCCGAAAGTTGATAGATCTGTTGAAAAAAATACTAAGAAGGGGGGGGGGGGGGTGAATTAGTATTTAGAGCTTACTAAACATATTTGAAATTTTTCTTTACAGAATTCCATACACGACTTTGAGGAACCCAACTCGTGTATACACGTGTATATACTGAAAGAAGCTAACGTATACTGATATAATTTTACAGTTTAGAAAGTTTTTCAGGAACAATCTTTAAATCAGTTTACTAGTGATGCATTTGTTAGTGAATCAGTAAATATGTGCAGTAACAGCAGTATAAATCATCACACACATGAACACCAATATTTAAGGCGGAAACCCAATTCGGGAGAAAACCACCGCTGCTATTGTCTCTGTCTTCAATATTTATTATATGGAAAAACTATTTACAATATAATATTGATGCAGACTCATATCAGTACGCAGGCATCTACCTGCAGAAGGCTACTACCTTCTCTCATTTTCCAGCTGCTACTAGAAGGGAGCTACAACCCCCTTTCTTCTGGTTAACCAGCCACTTCTGGAAGGGAGCTTCAACCCCCTAAACATAACATCGACTTCTAATGGTAGGAAGCTTCTACTTCCATACTAAAGGCTTCAACCCTTAGAACCACTGCAAACCACATTTCATCAATTTTCATAATGGATCAAACAACATCAACACAACTCTTCATAAACATCAATAACCATAAGTTTTACCCAATACATCAATCAGAATAGTGAGACCATTGTAATCAGATCATCATAAATAACCCAAACATCAGAATAAATATGCAGATACAAACTCAACCCTGAACCATCATCAACTTAAAATGCATACGCTACTTCGCTTCACTGAACCCGCGTATATACGCGCTTTCCTTCATACCAACTTGCGTATAACACTGTGAATATTGTTTTTCAGAATGTAATCAGTCTTAGATCCAGATCTGAGGCTTTCAATCAGATATCTTTAGAAATGCAAAACCCTTCATCACTTAGTCTCCATTAACCATGTTTATTCTCTCATTGATAAGATTTGTACATAATCAACTTACTAGCATATACAGTATTC
Source organism: Pinus albicaulis (assembly GCA_034641835.2). Taxonomy (NCBI): domain Eukaryota; kingdom Viridiplantae; phylum Streptophyta; class Pinopsida; order Pinales; family Pinaceae; genus Pinus; species Pinus albicaulis. The sequence continues at coordinate 1,103,982,224 of CM076580.1, read as the reverse complement.
AAACAACCCAGATCTTCAAGAAGACTTCATTGAAAAACAACAGACAAATAGCAGGAATCACAGAAAAACATCTGCAATAAGCTTCATAAAACCCTAAACTTCCATACGTGATTTTTCTGAAGCAAACCCGCGTATATATGAGCTTTTACTGAGACGAACTAGCGTATAGATCTGTAAATATAAACTTTGCAGAATGAACCAAATCCATAGAACTTACCCAGATTCCTTCATTTGACTTCAACAAACTTGCGCCAGGTCATAGATCTAATCATCTCTTCAATGGATCACACAAGAGCATAGTCATTTTAGATCCATAGATCATGAACCATCATTGTATCCATGGGTGCATCATAGATTTAGATCTATCAATTAAAACAGAGTTCATCCCATGCAGATATACCTCAGAGAAAATTCTTCATTAACCACCCTTTCTATTGCACACATTGCACTATGATATTTTTCTCCTTATATAGATTTAGCTTTTACAAATACAATGAATCAAAACCACACAACTGTTGATGTTATTCTTAGAAGAAATCAAATAGACAACACAACGCTCAATACTATGGGCTAATACCATGGTAATTACCCTCGGTATCATAGTTTTAGAGCATAAAAGGCATACACGAATTTGATCGTTCTTATCCGCATGTATACATGACTTCTCGTCATAAAAACTGTGTATAGAGTTATCCTGAATGTATACGTGGGTTTCCTTCATAAAACCTGCGTATACATCGTGACATCTTAGATTTATCATTTCTCTGGAACTTACTAGAATTCCTTTCTCTGTCACATCTGAACTGACCTGTAGAATCATCATTTTTACATCTTTAACAAATATTTTGCTATCAAAACGACAACTCATCAATAGGTTTCCATCAAGTACAACATCATCAAGTAGGTTGCCATCAAGGACAACATATTACATCATATTTCCAACAATCTCTTCCTTTGGACTTGATGGCAACCATGATGGTGTTTGATCACCACAACATATATGTATGTTAATCATGACCATTATTCAAACACCAAGATGCTCTCCCCCCTTAACATCAAAGGCAAAGGGCACTGTATATCTAATGTGCACTGAAATTACCATGCTCCCCCTAAGTTTGTGCTAAATCTTCAGACATATTTTTCATGAAGTACATGACTCTATAATTCAACCTAGTATGACCTTTCCTATCACCAAGGACTCATACATACATAAATGATCCAACCAAGTGGAATTACATATTTGACTTCAATACTCAACCAAGTGGGTTTACAAATTTGAAGAAGTCCTTACATGACTGAATATAACAATTTTACATCATAGGTCTCAACATGACATTTTCATCAAATTACAGATATGACTTTTTATAACCAAAACCAAAGAATCTCAAACATGAGATCATAACACAACAACCAATCAGAATGCCAAAAATTCATCCTTTTCCACAAGACAAGTGCTCCCCCTTAGCTTGTGCATCCTGAACACCTTCAACAGAAAATCATCAAAGCATCTTCATCAAAGAGAAAAATATCAGAGAATGATACAGAAATATGAATACTAGAACAACAACAGAGATTACCTGATAGCGCCACAATTTTTCTGAAATGCTGACCCTGAGAATTTTTGTTAGCAAAACCCATACACGGTTTTATGCATAGAAACTCGCGTATATACGCGATTTGTCTTTATGAAACCCGCATACCGAATTTAATCTTCTGAAATCAAGCAGATTTGATCTGAGAGGCAGAGACAACTCCTAGCTTGTGTCGAAGATATTCGAATGCTTCCTTGGGAAGAGGTTTAGTAAATATATCAGCAACTTGTTCTTTGGAAGGAACATACTCTAACTTAACCTTTTGTTCAAGCAATTGTTCATGTAGGAAGTGATACTTGATAGGAATGTTCTTGGTCTTGGAATGCATAACAAGATTCTTTGTGATGCTAATGGCACTTGTATTATCACACAAAATGGATATGGGAGGTGAACATTTGATTTGAATGTCTTGTAAAGTCTGCATCATCCAAAGTAGTTGTGTGCAACATGATGCGATAGCCACATATTCTGCTTTTGTTGTAGATAAGGCAATATAAATTTGTTTCTTGCTGAACCAAGATACTAATCAGGGCCCCATATAGAATGCACCACCACTAGTGCTCTTTTGTTCATCAACATTTCCAGCCCAATCTACATCTATGTAAGCATGAAGAGTGAGATCAGCATTATTTGGATACCATAGACCAAAGTCTTGAGTCCCTTGTAGATATTTGAATATTCTTTTTACAGCCTGAAGGTGAGACTCTTTTGGATTAGCTTGGAATCGTCCAACAATCCCAACTGCATGCATAATGTCTGGTCTTGTCTTGGTGAGATAAAGTAGACTTATGTATTATGGATGATTCACCGTGGGAGAATCATCATGAGAATTGAGTTTACACCCAGTTACCATTGGTGTACTTATAGTTTTGCAGTCTTCCATCCCATACTTCTTCAGAATTTTCTTAAGATATTTTGCTTGAGATAAAAATATGCCATCTGTTGCTTGTTGCAATTGTAAGTCAAGGAAAAATGTTAGTTCCCAAAGTAAGGAAATTTCAAATTCTTGCTGCATAACATAAGAAAATTTCTAGCTCATGGACTCTTCATAACTTCCAAAAATGATGTCATCAACATATACTACTACAATCAATAGTTTATCATTTTCAGTTTTGTGTATAAGTTGCTATTAGCAGATCTCTTTGAAAATCCTTGTTGATGAAGAAATTTTTCAAGACGATAGTACCATGCCCTTGGAGCTTGCTTGAGACCATATAAAGCCTTTTTAAGTTTACAAACAAGTTTTTCATCATTTCCCAAAATGAATCCTTCAAGTTGTTCTATATAAACTTCTTCTTCTAGATCACCATTGAGAAAAGCAGATTTAGCATCCATTTGATAAACTTTGAATTGTTGAAAGGTTGAAAAGGCAAGAAACATTCTTATGGTTTCAAGTTTAGCTATAGGAGAAAATGTTTCTTCAAAGTCTATACCTTCTTGTTGAGCATACCCTTTACAAACAAGTCTAGCTTTGTTTCTAATAACATCTCCATTTTCATTTAACTTGTTTTTGAATATCCATTTTGTTCCAATAACATTTTTATCATGAGGTCTTGGAACCCATTCCCAAGTATGATTCTTTTCAATCTGATCAAGTTCTTCATTCATGGCTTGAATCCAACATTCATCTTTGCTAGCTTGATTGACATTCCATATTTCAATAGTGGATAGAAATGCCAGATAGCTAGGAGATCCTACAAGAGTTCTTCTTGTTTGGACACCTGATCCCCTTTCTCCCAAAATTTGAGATTCTGGATGATTATTTTGAACATACCTAGATGGAGCCTTTTCAGATATATCTTCTTCTGTTGCTTCATTAGGTTCACCTTCTATATTGTTGCTATTTGATGCAGGAAGATATACATCACCATCATCTTCATTTGTTGTTGGTATTTCCCTTTTTGGAGCTAAGAGAGACTCATCAATTACAACATCAATGCATTCAAAAATATTCTGAAGTCTTTTATTGTAACATTTATATGCTTTACTTCTAGAAGAGTAACCAGTAAATATTCCTTCATCTACTATAGGTTCAAACTTACAAATATTTCCATCATTGTTCTTGATAAAACATTTGCTTCCAAATACTCTAAATGCTTTACAGTTGGAAGATTACCATACCAAAGCTCATAAGAAGTTTTATCACTATTCACACAAACATGAGCCTTGTTAAGAATATTTACGGCAATATGTGTTGCTTCTCCCCAAAAGGTATCAGGTGTTACAGAATCATCAAGCATAGCACGGGCCATTTTTTGCACTGTTCTATTCATTCTTTCTGCTACGCCATTTTGTTGTGGGGTTCCAACTACAGAAAATTGTCTTTTTATGCCATGTCGTTCACATAAATCAAATAATTCATCTGATATATATTCCCCTCCTCAGCTAGATCTAAGATATTTTATTTTTAGATCTAATTCACTTTCAACCAGGGCTTTGAAGATCTGAAATTTTTCAAGAGCTTCATCTTTGTGTTTTATTAACCCAATCCAACTGATTATAGAGAATTCATCAATAAATATAATATAGTATTGTTCTCCACAGGGTGACTTTTTCCTCATAGGTCCACATACATCGGTATGTATGAGTTCATGAAGCTTACCTGCTGATCCTTCTTCGGCATTGAATTGCACTCTGGTTTGCTTACCGAAATGGCAAGATTTGCATATGGTACTTTCAAGCAAAGTAATGTTGGGAAGATCACGAACAACTTTGAGTCTACTAGATTTGTTGATTTTAGAGAAGCTCAAATGCCCCAATCTTCTGTGCCATAACCAATTTTCTAAAGATTTACCCAAGTAGCATTGTTCTTTACTACTTTTCAATACATACAAATTTCTTGGTGTTCTAGTTACTTTTATTATTGTTTTTCCTGTGTCAAGTTCACGTACCACACATTCTTTTGAGCTAAAGATAACTTCAGTTCCTTGATCACACATTTGAATTACACTTAACAAGTTATGTTTTAATCTATCCACATACATAACATTGTTAGCTTTCACCTTTTATTTTAGAAAAATAGAAACGTTTCCCTTAATGACAATAGGAGTATCATTTCCAAAAGTAACATTCTTTTCTCTTTCTAGAGCATTGTATGCAAGAAGTTTATTTTTGTCACTTGTCATGTGTTTTGAGCATCCGCTATCAACGTACCATTAATTTTATTCTCCTTCCGAAAATCAAGCTATGCCACAGTTCTCAACCTATAATTCCTTCTTTCTCCATACCTTGAAACTTGGAGGTATATGCTCTTTTGGCTAAAGTTTTCTCCTGCATTCAGATTCTTCATGACCAAAGTTATTGCAATAAGCACATTCAATTTCATTTTGAAGAGGAGAAAATTTGTTAGACGTATTCTTCTTTATTCCAGTCTCATTTCTTTGCTTTCTTTCTTCTCTGGTAATGATGGTTTTGCATGCAACACATTGAATAGCTTTATGACCAAAATTATTACATGAGAAACATTTTCCATTAAAGAAGAAATTTTTGCGATCATGGAACCTTTTATTTGTGTTTAGCTGTTGATTGGTATTTCTATGAAAGATATTTCTGTTATTGTTCTTTGTATTAAGGTGGTCATGCTTTACCTATAAATTTTCTTTGTTTCCTTGCTGAGTGACAGAATGTTGTAGGCTGGCTGTAGCTGCATTTAGATAGTTTGGTGTTGAAGACTGAGAGGATTATCTGACATATCCAAGACCTGTCTTTAAAAGAGGAGAACGTTGTACCTTGATAATTTCATCTAAGGTTTCAGATCCTTTAGCAAATCTAAGATTCAAAGTTTTCACTTTCTCAATTTCTTTTCTTAGACTTACTATTTCACATTCTAATTTCTCATCGTGTTTCTCCTTTTCTACAAGTTGATTCTTTAGAGTTTCTATGGATATTTTGTTTTCTTCCAAACATATTTTGAGCTGATTTATTTCTTCAAGAAAATCATTATCTTCTAAGGCATCCATAAAGGTATCCTTAGCCTCACTAGAACCCTTTTCAAATGCCATGAGAAGTCTAACATATTGATCAGATTATCCTTCTTCACTATTTGATAACCCATCACTATCTTCATGAGTATAATAACTTTTTCTATTGATAAACCGATTCTTATTTCCTTTTGCTACTTCCTTTCCTTTTTCATGAATTTCCTTATGAGGACATTTTGCAGCATAATGACCAACTCTTCCACAAGAAAAACATTTAAAAGGAAGCTTACCTCTGAACCTTCCAGTGCCAAGTTGTAGCTTCTTTACAAAATTTACCTCATCTTCTTCTGAAATATACCCTGATCCTTCTGTTTCGTTTACTTCTTTTCCTTTTGCAGCAACTCTAAAGACAACTTCTTTGACTTCAGATGGACCTCCTTGTCTCATTTCACAAGCAGTTAGAATACCATGAAGTTGAACAATAGCAAGATTTTGTAGATCCTGCTTCTCTTCAATAGTAGACACTTTTGACTCAAATTTGGAAGTTAGAGATCTTAAAACCTTTTCTACCAGAGTAGTGTCAGTTATGGTTTCACCCAAATTTCTCATACAATTTACAATATCATCAAGACATAAAAAGAAACTAGCAATGCTCTCCTCATTATGCATCCTGAGATTTTCATATTGAATTTTGAGAGTTTGGATTTTAGCACCTTTTACCTTTGTATCACCTTCATAGCTTAGAATGATTTTGTCCCATATCTCCTTTGCTGTATTCAACTGCATGACTTTGACAAATTTTGATTCAGTCAGACTCCCCAATAATTCATTGACTGCTTTTGCATTAGTTTCATAGTTCTTTCTTGTCGTTTCATATGTTGGAACTAAGGTTGGATATTGATAACCTCCTTCAATTATAACCCATATATCTGATCTAAGAGACCGAATATAGGATCTTTTCCTTGTCTTCCAGAAGATTAAATTTTTTCTGTTGAAGAGAGGAAGCTTGATAGATGTTGTCCCATCTTGATTTCTTATCTTGGTTGATTTTCCTTCTAGTGGCTAAGCTTCTTCAGAAGGACCTGCTCTAATACCAATTGTTGAAAAAAATACTGAGAGAGGGGGGGGGTGAATCAGTATTTAGAGCTTACTGAACAGATTTTAGCTTTTTCTTTACAGAATTCCATATGCAACTTTGAGGAACCCTACTCACATATACACACACATATACTAAAAGAAACTAGCATATACTGATATAATTTTATAGTTTAGAAAATATTTTCAGGAACAATATTTAAATCATTTTACCAGTCATGCATTTGTTAGTGAATCAGTAAATATGTGCAGTAATAGCAGTATAAATCATCACACACATGAAAACCAATATTTAAGGTGGAAACCCAATTAAGGAGAAAACCACTGCTGCTGTCGTCTCTGTCTTCAATATTTATTATATGGAAAAAATATTTACAATATAGTACTAATGCAGACTCATATCAGTACGTAGGAATCTACCTGCAGAAGGCTACTACCTTCTCTCATTTTCCAGCTGCTACTGGAAGGGAGCTACAACCCCCTTTCTTCTCGTTTACCAGCCACTCCTAGAAGGGAGCTTCAACCCCCTAAACAGAACACCATCTTCTACTGGCAGGAAGCTTCTACTTCCATACTAAAGGATTCAACCCTCAGAACCACTACAGACCACGTTTCATCAATTTTCATACTGTATCAAACAGCATCAACACAAGTCTTCATAAACATCAATAACCATAATTTTTACCCAATACATCAATCAGAATAGTGAGACCACTATAATCAGATCATCAGAAATAACCTAGACTTCAGAATAAATATGCAGATACAAACTCAACCCTGAACCATCATCAACTTAAAATGCATACGCTACTTCACTTCAATGAACCCGCGTATATACGCGCTTTCCTTCATACCAACCTGCGTATAGCTCTGTGAATACCATTTTTCATAATGTAATCAGTCTCAGATCCAGATTTGAGGCTTTCCATTAGATATCTTTAGAAATGCAGAACTCTTCATCAGTTAATCACCATCAACCATGTTTATTCTCTAATTGATTAGATTTGTACATAATCAAATTACCAGAATATAGAGTATTCAAACAACCCAGATCTTCAAGGAGACTTCATTGATAGACATCAGACAAATAGTAAGAATCACAGAAAAACATCTGCGATAAGCTTCAGAAAACCCTAAACTTCCATACGCGCTTTTTCTGAAGAAAACCCGCGTATATACACACTTTTACTGAGATGAACTAGCGTATAGATCTGTAAATGTAAAATTTGCAGAATGAACCAGATCCATAGAACTTACACATATTCCCTCATTTGACTTCAGCAAACTTGTGCCAAGTCATAGATCTAATCATCTCTTCAATGGATCACACAAGAGCATTGTTATTTCAGATCTAGATATCATGAACCATAATTGTATCCATGGGTGCATCATAGATTCAGATCTATCAATTAAAACATAGTTCATCCAATGCAGATATACCTTAGAGAAAATTCTTCATTAACCACCCTTGCTATTGCACACATTGCACTATGATCTTCTTCTCCTTATATAGATTTATTTTTTACCAATACCATGAGTCAAAACCACACAACTACTGATGGTATTCTTGGACAAAATCAAATAGACAATACAACGCTCAATACTGTGGGCTAATGCCATGGTAATGCCCCTTTGTATCATAATTTTAGAGTGTAAAAAGCATACGTGACTTTGATCATTCTTATCCGCATGTATATGTGACTTCTCGTCATAAAAACTGCATATATATTTATCCTGAATGTATACGCGGGTTGCCTTCATAAAACCTACGTATACATTGTGACATCTTATATTTATCATTTCTCTGGCACTTAATGGAATTCCTTTTTCTGTCACATCTGAACTGACCTGTAGAATCATCATTTTTACATATTTAACAAATAGGTTGCTATCAAAACAAAAACTCATCAAGAGGTTTCCATCAAGTATAGCATCATCAAGTAGGTTTCCATCAAGGACAACATATTGCATCATATTGCCAACAAGATTAGAATGGATTAGAGAACGACCTTGAGAAGGAAAATACGACCCGCAAGGTTTAGGGATATGAAAGTCCAGTTGTTGAGTTTAAATTGATTTTTCTAAAGCAAAGGGTGTTAGCTGGAGGTTTTTGAGGTATTAAAACAAAGAGGCATCCCAAGGTACTTTCTAGGAAGAGATTTGATACCAAAATCTATCACCCGAGAAAGAAAGGATTGGATGTTCCTTGGTGTATTGAAAAATAATATGAAGGACTTATGATTGTTTATCATTGTTCTAGATGCTTCCATGAAGACTTAGAGAATATCTTGTATGCGACAGTATTCTCTCATGGATACATGGCAGAAAAGAATAATGTCATCAACAAACTGTTGGTGCATGATAGGGAGGTCATTCCCCCACAAACTGAGACTGCGGATTCACAGGTCTTGAGACTATGTTTTCACATAGCGGCCCAAGCGTTTAGTAACTAGGATAAAAAGAAAGGAGAAATGGGGACCCTCTTCCTCAATCTGCAATACGGTTTGAAGGTCTTTGTGGGGGGTCCATTGAGAAGGATGGAATAAACATGGAAAGAAACCATAGTTAGGACCCATTTGATCCATCTCTGATCGAAACCAAAGGGTTTAAGAATGTTGGTAAGGAAATTCCAGTTAATACAGTCTTAGGCCTTTTACAGGTCCAATTTAATGATCATTCCAGGGGTTTTGAGGTGTTCAATGAAGTGAAATACTTCTTGGGAGGCAACAAAGCCATCCAGGATCTATCGGCCTTCCACGAAGCCGGTTTGCTCGGGGGAGATGAGATTATGGAGCATAGGTTTGAGGCGCTTAACAATGATATTGGCATTTACTTTATAGATTAAATTGCAAAGAGAAATTAGTATGAACCCTTGGGGATCAAACGAATTGGATTTTTTCGAAATTAAAGCAATGAAGGTAGCATTTAGGCTCGAACATGCCTTTTTATTGTGGCATGATTCTTCTACCACTTCTAGTACGTATTTCCCAATGAAATTCCAGGATACTTAGAGGAAATCCACCGTGAACCCATTGGGGCCAGGGGATTTATTTATTTCCATTCCTTTCACAACCTCCTCCACTTCTTCCAGAATGACCTCCAGCAGCAGAGGGAGGTTCTGATCCCTAGAGATAAAACGGGGAATGTTCTAGGTGATTCTTTGGATGGATTTAGGCATGTCTTTGGTAAGTTCCAAGAGGATGGTATGAAAATGATTCACGACCAAGTCCTCCATATCCTCATGCTGCACCAATTGATTCCAAGCTTCATCTTTTATGGAGAAAATCATGTTGTGATGTCGGTGTTGGATCATTGCTTTGTAAAAGAAGCGGGTGTTTCTTTTGCCTTCTCTTATCCAATTGACTCTAGAATTTTTCTTCCAAAGGATCTCTTCATGTTTCCATCTCTATTCTAGCTAGTTGATTAGCCTCCCTTCCTCTTCAACAAGCTGTTCATATCTGCCATGGTTGATGATCTGCTATTGGATCTTCTACATATTGTTAACCAATTGTTGTTGATCTCTCTTTATGTGGCCAAACTCTTCATGATTTCAATTCTTAATCTCGTATTTGAGCTCCTGATGCTTCAATTGGAAAGTTTGTATGTCCCTATTGTTCGCTCTCCTTCCACCAACCCTCCACTTTCTAGCTGGTTGACTAGCCTCCCTTCCTCTTCCACTAGGTATCCATCTTTTCCATGGTTGATGATCTGCTGCTAGATCTTCTACATATTTCTAAAGAATTGTTTTTTTATCTCTCATTATGTGGTAAAACTCTTCATGATTCCATTTCTTAGTCTTTGATTTGAGCTCCCGAAGCTTCAGTTGGAAAGTGTGCATGTGGTTTCTTCCCTGCTCTTTTCTCTCCTTCCACCAACCCGCCACTTTCTACATGAGTTTTGGATGTCGAAGCCATACAAAATAAAATATGAAGGGGCGATGTTTGGGGCCTAATTTTAGGCCAATTTCTAATCGGATTGGCCAGTGGTCAGATCCCATACAGGGAAGAATTGAAGCTTCCATGAAGATGTCATGCCTGATCACCTGCTCTGAAGTCATAAACCTATCCAGTCGCTATGAAATCTGGTCTGTTCCCCCTCTCCTATTATTATAGGTGTGGACTCCATTATTTTTCGGCAGGTCCATCAAATGAAGATATGTAATTGTGTCTCTGAATGCCTCCATGTCTATGTCCACTTGTCTTATTCCCTCTATCATCTCTTCCAAGGATGTGATCATGTTAAAGTCTCCAGCCATAATCCAGAGATCATCCAGATAGTCTCTTATTAATTTTTCAAGATTTTTGAGAAAAAAAAACTCTTTCTATTGGAATGTGAGGCCCATAAACTCCTGGAAAAAGAGCCCAGTCTCTGGATCCAATATGACAGAATATCTCAAAGAATATTCTAGGGAGGCTTAACCAGTCTTCTAACTTTTTTTGCACTGGGTTCCATAGGATGGCAAGGCCTCCAACACAACCCCTGGAATCTTTGGCAGTTACCTCATAAGGAGGCTTTAGATTCTTCAGGAGCTCCTTGGGCTATGGTTCTGAGACTTAGTTTCTTGGTTCAACATGATAATAGGTTTATTTTTTTTGAGTCTGTCTTTTAGGTATCTTTTTTTCCTTTACTGCTAAGGCCTCTTACATTCCAGGATGTAATAATCATTTTGACATTTTTTTGAGTTGGTGGAATACCACTGATAGCGACACAACCCTTCTGAAATTTACCAGTGTTTCTCCTATCATTTGAATGACTTCTTTCAATTTTTACCTTCCATGTTTCTTCCCTCATTTTCCTTGAGGACCCTGGTCTGATCTATGGGTTGGTTGTGATCCCAGATGATCTAGTTACTCTGATACTATTGTCCCATGTATAGCTTTTCATTTTTGGAAGGTGTCTTTGTAAATTTGTGTCCAATCTTCTAGAATGAAGTGTTCATCCAGATGGCACCATTAATTTAGAAACCAACGCATGACTTGATATTTTGTACTTAACTCCTCATTTTGGCTATCGATCTCCATATTAGCCTGGTCCATTCATTGGTCCATGGCTTATTTATCTAGGGGTTCCTCCTCGACCTTTCTTTTTTCATTTTTTTTGTCCTTTTTTTATGCTAGTTGAGTCTCCGATCCTGTTTCTTCAGTCTGGCCTTCCATTTTTTACTCATCTATAGATTGTTGTTTTGTAGGACTTTATTTGGTTACAGTTGAACCGGTGTATGTGGGTTCCTCTAATTCCTTATTTTCCTTTTAACTTCTTGAAAACCCTCAATGCCCTCTTGCAGTTTACTCTAGCTATTGGATTTAGTCTCTTAGGGTTCAAATCGATTCAACAAGCATTCATGAAACAAATGCTCATATTCGTGGCACCTATGTCATCTTAAAAGAATGTGCTCATATTCAAGAGGTTTTTTCCATACCTCATCATGATATTCCAGATTGATGAATTTGGGTAGAGGTTTAGTTATGTTCATATGGACACAGATCCTGGCAGAATATGTATACCTTCCTTGACATGTGGATTCTTCCACATTCACAAAGTGATTCCCTCCAATATTTTCAGATCCCAAATGTCTATCAGGAGGGAAAAGAGTCGAATCCAGACTAAAGCTGCCAAAAATTTCTCCTGATCTAGATTATAACACTCCTCCCAATGTCTCATGAACAAACCTCCATTGTTAAAGAAATAACGAACACCTTCAAACACCCTTTCCTTGTCCTCGATATTGGAGAAGATTACTGTGAAGAAGCCTCGAGCCCCCAATTTTAGCTCAATGTGACCTTTCGGTTTCCATTTATGTTGAATCCACTTTACTATATCTCGTTCATTTGGCCACACTCCCACAAATTTTCAAATTAGTGCATGGTACTTCAGATACTTCCTATAATTATATAGTTTGTTGATGCGTATGGTGAAATGAGGCTTCTTGTCCACTCTCGGAATGCATTGTCCTCGCATGTGAGCCTACCATTGAGCCCCTAGGAGAGGAGGTCCTTTCCTGTGACCGGTGAGGGTGACTACAACCATCGCACCTTGAACGATTGTCTCACCAATCACTATATTCGGGTAGGAGGGGATCTCTCCCCTCCCTATATGAACACTTAGTTCGTCCATCAATAGGTCAATTTGGGGTGGGTGCTGGTTCTCAAGTTTTGAGCAATCGATGATGATCATTTTCAGATATGTCAGGTTTCCTTATAGACCCTAGTAGAAACCCTAGCAAAGCACTTCAGCCTTGTCTAATCCAAATCTCCTTAAACAAACTATGCTTGTTTTTTAATTTAAAAAAATCGTGCTTTTTTCTTTTTAATTTATTCGCACATCGTTGCGTTCAATAGTTAGGCGCACCAGTGTGTTTATAAAAATATCACACCGAAAATATGGGGCAACAAATATTTTCAACGTATTGACATGATACACTTTTTTATTGTTTTTAAATTATGGAATAACACGATTATTTTTTTTAATGCAACAATGCGGTTTCTATTCAAAATCATCGATGCTCTAAATGTTATAATAGCAATAAGTTGGTTGAATTAATTTTTATTTTTAAAATAGGGAAACAAGTAAATAGTGGTGCTATTTTTTTTTAAACACATCAGTGCATTTTTGTAGAAGAGCACCAATATGATAACATATATTTTAGAAATATCAGAAATCGGTGCAGGTACTATTTTAATGCCCCGATGTTGTTAATGTTTTAAACACATTGGTGCATTTTTTTTTGATAAGTTCACTGGATTGATTTAAAATCTATTTTAAAATTTAATTTCACATAAAATGGAATATTATTCTTGAATTATCCTTTAGAATGCATCAAGATGAATAATAATAGTTCATAATATACATTTTCTGCTTAAAGTCTCATTATTCTTGAAAAATGGTTTGAAAACTATTTCAAAATTCAGGTTGTGGTTATATGGTTGTCGAGATTAATTTTGGATATGCACACAAAGTTTTATTTCCTATTTTTCTCAAATGCAGGGACACAATCTCAATAATGTCTGCAAATGGTAAATTGTCCAAATTCCATCTCGTTTCACATTTCTCATCAAATTCCTTCATGGATTTTTCCATTTCCATCTCTAATAAGTTATAATTTTATTTATATTTATATTATCTATTTTTTTATTATTATTTGTGTCAATTTGAATAAAAATGTATTCAAATTTGCAGGAACTTGATTTAAAATCGAGTTGAGATGCAAAAAATATTACTCCATATTATTTTCAAAAATGTTAGAACCTCTTATCAAGAGAAACATAGTGAAAGAAGTTGGTAGTTGAAAACGGATAAGCCTCTTCACCCTACCAATTGGAGCATGGCATATTCCAGCCGAAATCCTGGATCAACAATGGTAATAATTGCTAAGTATAATGTAATTTCAACAAACCAATTGCATTGACACGCTTATTAATATCATTGATATTGTACTAATGACGTTCGATATTTTTTGAAATTAGGATTCTAGTGATGATGATCAACCCACCTATCATCTTCATGAGCACCCCACTACAATGTAAACTCGAGATAAGGCTACATTAAGAGAAAGGATCTAAGAGGAAGCATACAAAGAATGGTTGAATCAACCACTTATTCAATTCCAACTATGTCCAAATTCACCAATTAGGAATGGCTACAACAATAATAGTTATTCATCACAAGTTGGCAATGGAGGAGGCAATCAAATGGAGGTTGGTATTGATGATTAATTATAGGATATCACTGCCATGGAGGAAATTTTGTTATATTAATTCTAGAGCGATGAGCTAGGGGATGATGTTCATATCACTGATACATTATTCGAAAGCCTGAAATATGTTTCCACTACCCCTCTCTTTGGACCTGGCGGCAAGTCAAAGGCTACTTAGCTGGGGACAATGATGTTTTTTACAACGTCAAAGAAACATTTGGCATGTTGAATGCATGTTTCTCGACAATATTGAAATAATTGACTTGCATGATCGATAAAGTTCCTTATATTTTATCACACAATAAAATTTAAAAATGGTTGATTTTATGAATGCTAAATATTGATGTTGTACAATTATATTATCCATAAACTATAGGATATTCAGAGACAAGGTTCTTCTGAGTGATAATGTATTTTCGGGTAGCTGCGAAGAGGCAAAGTAGTTGCTGAAAATGTTGGGTGTTGAGTACATATCATATCATGCATGTGTTAGCCACCTATAAAATTTGTTATAGAAAAAGGTGGCTAAAACTTTTTGGAGCCTTCAAGGAACAAATTTTATTGCTAAAAAGTGTTGGCTCTTGAAGACCCTTGAAGGCCTCATGCCTCTGTCCAATTCTTCACTACTATTTCCTTAACCTCAGAAATTTCTGCTAAAAATTCCAAGTGAAAATACTGCTACAAAATCATCATTTTTCCCCTTCCTCCACTCAAAAATAACCTTCATTTGCTCCCCTTTTTCTCCATAAAACTCATCTATTTTCATGATTCGTCTTCTTCCATTCATGAAAATCATTTTCCATAGTTTGAAACTCATTTTTAAACTATACCGAAGCCCTCAAATTCCTTTGAAAACCATTGAAAATCTATAAAAAAAACCATTTTTGTATTACATACTTTAGCCCCCTTCAGCTAAGCCCCCTAAAACACTTCCCCACATATGCCTTAGTGCTAGAACCAAGCGCTAAACCATTTAAGTGCTTATTGCATCGGCACTTAAAACTTTCAATGTGATTAGCCCATTATGTTAGAACTCTGACTCCTCCACTTTATTGATATGAATTATGCCCAAGACCAAGCGTTAAGGGTCCCAAGGCACTAATCGCATTGGAGTTTTCCTTTGGGTGCATTTTTAATGTTTTCCGCCCACCTCCGATTGCAATGGCCCGATCGCACAATCGCATTAGCCCACCTCTGATCGCCAATCCTTGATTCATTCCCCATTGTTGATCTGGCCCTAAGATCAACGGTCCGCATCTAATCGCATCAGAGATTTTCGTAACATCCTCCCTCTTTCCTCCTCCAATCATGAGTCCTCTGATTGTATCTGGGCCATCCACGTGTTCGGATCGAACGGTCCCAGATCATTCTAACATTATTTCATCGCCCTACGCCTTCCACCAAGAAGATTTTTAACGCGTAATCCCCACCGTTGATCTCTGCGCGATCAACGGTTCTGACTTATTTTTCCCTCTGCTCTTCTTTTAACATCTGTGAATGGATCTACACCATTGGATGCTGCCATCCAACAACCACGCTTCTCCCCACACCCTCCAAAGCAGTTTACCTAATAAACGCAGGATTTCTTAAATTATTTTCGTATTTTGCAGGTTTGAATGGTTTGTTCTATCATATTGAAGAGAAAGCTGAAGGTCGGGAATGACGATTCCCACACATTTGATCTATCAAAGTGAACCATTCACGGGGCTCAAATCCCACGTCTCGTCAATGTTCCATGAGGCATCGATGCCATACGAGCCCTGCGCAGCCTACACATCAACAAGACTGTGATTTAAATCACAAATTAAAAGAGTATCAGTGTTGAAGACAAAATGCAGTAGGACAGATGATTGAAGACAGATTTGTGCGGATTACTGCTAAGAATGATTATCAAAAGCCTAATCCTCCAAATTAAATCAGAATTAAAGGAAATCATAAAGATCTACAGACAGAAAGGCCTCCCCCGCCACATCTGAGGCAAATTGATTCCTCTCATCTACCATAGAGCCACCTATGCCTCAAAGCATTCAAATAGAGGCTGAAGTTATTGATCAAACGAAGAGATTTGCCTCAACACAGCCGAACAGTTAATTCTGCCAAAATAATTTAATGAAAAAAATATCAGCAGAGTCATTACAATATGACACAGAGCCTCAAAAGTCAAACAAAATCTCCTACCGAGATTAATCTTAAGTGTAAAACAGTTAATACAGACAGAACGTTTGTACGCTTCTCCATCAAGCCCCTAAAAGGCCGAGAAGTCATTACTCTGTATTAATTTCCTTGGGAGATCTTTTATTGGATCTCACCTCCTCTTTCTTCTATAAATACTTTTGTAGAAGAATAGAAGTTGTTGTTTGGTTGATCACTAGTTGTAATATTGGAACTCTCTGAAATAATACATAGTCTATTGAAGTTGGAGAAGAAACCGAAGTCTTGGAAGTCCTGATGATGTTTTTGCATGCTTCTTACTGAGAAGGCTCTATCATTGGATCCATGAGCTTGGCTATTGGTGAAGTATTCTGAACTGTTTGAATGTTTTCTCCTGTTTTCATTCTGTTCCATAATTTCTTACTACAGTAGGTTTAAAGTTTTAGGCTAATAAATTACTCCTGGAAGCACCTTAGACCTGTTCATCCTTCACTGTTTCATGTTTTCTTCTGCTGAAGTATTTTAGAGTCTTTAACCTCTCTTTTTAGTCTTCATGCTTGTTTATTTCCTTAATAGTTCGAATATTTGGTTTCAGCATGATTTATGGTTTTCCCTGCTTGTCTGCTGCCACTTAAAAACTATTATTGAAGACTCCCTTTGAAGTTTTTTGTTTACAGTGAGTCAAGGAGGTTTGTTTTAATCTTTCCCTTTGTCCTTGCTTGATCATTTGGCTTAAAGGTCATTATAATTGTGATCATAGATGTATTTAGGTGTTCCCTCTTCTATCACTACAATTATCAGTAAATATTTTATGTTTTCTAAATCATTTGAAATAAAATCTTTGAGGAAATTGGGTGTTCCTCGAATCTTAGATTTCATTTTAAAAGTTGTTTTGAAATCATTGTTTGCTTAAAGGTTTGATTTGTAGAATTCATGGTTAGCCATGTCTATCAAATGGCTCTTTATTGTTCAAATTGTGTTTTCAAATTCCCTTTGTTGAGAATGTAAATTCTCCTTCCAAATCATTGATGTCCATCTCATTCCAAAAACCAAAGGATCCTGTGGCCAAGTTATATTTTCCCTCTGATATCCCATATCCATTGATAAGTTTTTCATGACCTCTTTTCGACTCGATTGCCCAAATGAAGCTACTACTTCCTCTTTCTACCTATCTTTCCTAGACCTTTCATATCCTGTTGTATCAATTCAACCAAACAAATAAACAAACACCTGCAATTAATAACTAGTCTAAAATCCGTACTCTAAGCACACAAGATAAACCTTTGCAAACAAAAATTTGAGAGATCCCTCTCTGAGAACAGGAGGACTAGATCCTGGAACTCTAAAGATTGGCTCTGATGTTGCCTTGTCTTTTGATTTGCCAAACTATCAAAACATGGGACACCGACATAATGGCAACCAAGGTGGGACCTTGAGTTCATAATTGTCTAGCAAGCTCTTATAAGCTAATTAGTATTTCAAACAACCATATAAACTCAGAAAAACCCAAAAAAAATTAGTTTGGATTCATAATAAGTATGGTGGTGGAACCATAAAACATTTTACCTTTACAAAAGCTAAAAGTTTTCCACCTGGTGACTCCACTGGCCTCCAAAAGGCCTATTACCCTTCTAGTCCTTATAGACTCCTTTGGGAATGCATTGATCAAACCCAATCATGGTGTTGGTGGACAGCAAATTTCAAAATCTTCCACCTAGCGACTCCACATTACCAAAAGACCTAATGACTCCACTGGCAGAAGACTCTAAACTGGCTGAAAATATATAGTGACCTCTTTATTACAAATATGGATCCAAGTATGGACAGAGAAGCTAAACTAAACACATTATTGGACCTAATTGGAAAAATAGTGTACATACTTGATAAAATTTTGGGAAGGCATGAGGATGATATAAATGTTGATTATCTATAGCAACCTATGCTTTTCCCAGATCAAACACAAACTCAACCATTACAAGACCTAGAAAATGAGCAACATATAGATGATGATCAAGACTTTATAGAAGAAGGTGAGAAAGACTATAGAGAAAACAATAAAGAAAAATTGCTGGTCATGATGGAAAATATGGTGTATATGCTTGGGAAAAGAATTGAATGGAATGAGGATAATTTGAAAATTGATGATCTAGAGCAGCCCATGCTCCTTTCAAATCAAACACAAACCCAAAAATTACCAGATATGTGCAATGAAAAAGATTACAAAGAAAGCAATGAAAAAGGTTGTCCGGAAATTCCTGATTACCTACCTATATCTTGTAAGAGGATATTAAGAGAACTTCATGATCAAATTACAAATACTTATAGCAAGGAATGCCCTGAGGAAAACATAAGCCATCTCGAACTCTTAAAATCTGAAATGGGAGAAGAGACAACACAACCAGAGTCTTTGTCATTATGTCATGACTCATTTCAGATTATCAAAGAAGAATGGCATCCTGAAAATATACTTGAAACAACTCATGAACCTTACAGTCAAAGTGACTGCCATAAAAATCATGAAGAGTTGTTTGAAATTGAGATAGATCAGGAAAAGGAAGAGAATCCTCAGAATTCCCCTACAAGCACAAGTAATCATTCCCTAGAAGAGGCTCAAGAAGACATCCAGCCTCAAAACCAGTTAACACAAGAGGGAGAGGACTGTTGTTCTTCTGTCCAAAGCAAAGAGAAAATTCCTTCTCTTTCTACAGAATAAGAAATTGATTAGATATTAGATAAACGGCCAACCCTCATTTCTTTATTAGAAAAAAACATTTATGCTCATTTACCTACTAAATATTGTTGTCTTAAATTAGAAAATAAACTCGTAGATCAGCTAAAAGGACAAACTGATAACCCAATATGCTTGATTGGTGAAATTGTTTATCCTAATTATTTTTTAACTTCTGATCAATCTGATGATGATGATGAGCTCAAAATAGAAACTAATCATGCAGGGCAACCAACAGTGGATTGGTGTCATGAAAATCATTATCATCAGTGTGAAAGCAACAATCAGCCAGTCCAATTCATCAAAAATAGCTTTCACATAATTGGGAATCAACTATCTATTAGTTGTAATGTTGGGGTTGAGAAGAAAGAGGAATTTCTTGAACATGATGCATATAAGGAGCCTCCTCCTAAAAGGGTTGAGGTAATAAAAGATACCCCTGCTCAAGAACATGATGATCTCTTCACAGAGCATAGTCCACTGAATCAGAGCATACCAGGACTACAAGAAGACAACACTGCAATATATGATGAATCCTCTAGTTCAGATAATAATGAAGATGAGGAAGTTTTCTTTCTCATAAGAATCTTCGCCTTAATCCAGTGGAGAAAGAAGAGATGATCCTGGTTGAAAAATATCTTCCAAACACTCACAACCAGGTATTAGTTCAATATCCCTATGCCCATTTCTTGAAAATCGTTGAAGAAGGGATAAAGGTTATTAGGAGCAGTGCGTTACCAAAAATAAGAAGATTATTTAGCACTGCTGCTAAAAAACAAAGGGAATGGGAGTGGCCCTGTTTGTCCTACCTGCCTAAAGAGATGAAGAAGGACCAATCATGGAATCATTTGCTAGATTGGTTGTACTGGAAAAGAGAGTTCATCAGCTAAACACATGTAAATTTTCCAAGTTAGATTAGGTTAGATAGGAAAGCAATAAAGCTCAGCTTTGAGCATTTAGTTAGTTGTTGATTTTTAGTCTTCTAAGAAAAAGAAAAATCTAAAAACAATAGAAAAGATAAAAGAGGAAAGATTTTAAAACAAGAAAGGTACAACCCCATACCAAAAAAGAGAAACAAAATCTGAAAGTGTGCAAGCTTAAATTCCACTCCTAAAGAACAAACTTCTAGTTAGTCAAACATCCTAATCTTGACTAATTAGTTTTAAATTTTTTGCTGATAGGATAGTGAATTAGATTTTCCAAACTGTTTAATCTTGGCTTATCAATAGATAGATTAGGATAGAAATTAAAGGTTCAAACATGCTGAAAATCTGAACCTAGGTTTCCAAAGAGAATGACTCAGATCTGTTTCAATTCTGAGTCAAAAAATATGTAAATCTAGTTCTAATCAGCTCAAAATCTAAACCAGTCAACAAAGAAAAACAACTCAAACAAGAGTTAAAACAGAGCTAAAGAAAAGATGAAGGAAGTGCTTTGAAATTTCGGATCTTAAGCCTTCCATTTTGATTTAATTTTCTGCAAAATAATATCTATGTGCAGCTTGTTTTTCATGCCATAAATCACAGCAAGTCAAACAGCTTAATCTTGACTTGACTGTTTTTAAATTTCTGTTATACAATTTAGAGAAATAAAAATATGTTGGATAGTTTAATCCCAACAGATGGTAGATTAGGTAGAGAATCATACGGACTCAACTGTTTAATCTGAGTCCATGGAGAAATAAGGAGTAGAAATATATTAGATTCCCTGCTTTCAAAAGAATAAAATGTTATAAAAGATTTTGTCAATCCAAGTGCACTCTAATGAAGAAAAAATGTTAGATCTATAGGATTGGGTAGGTAGAAAGCTTTTTTTGATGAAGTTCCATCGTTTTCCATGGCTGCTGACTTTTTCCAGAATAAAAGAAGATCATTCAAGTAAAGAAAGACAACCCAATGGATGAGGCACAGATCAGCCTCCCAGAGAATGCAAGTCTGAAGTTCTTGATGCCTTCAAGAAGGCACCATCCCCAAGTGGAGCCACTGTTAGCCACCTATACAAATTTTTATAGCAAAAGGTGGCTAAAACTTTTTGGAGCCTTCAAGGAACAAATTTTATTGCTAAAAATTGTTGGCTCTTGAATACCCTTGAAGGCCTCATGCCTCTGTCCAATTCTTCACTGATGTTTCCGTAACCACAAAAATTTCTGCTAAAAATTCCAAGTGAAAATATTGCTGCAAAATCATCATTTTTCCCCTTCCTCCACTCAAAAATAACCTTCATTTGCTCCCCTTTTTCTCCATAAAACTCGTCTATTTTCATGATTCGTCTTCTTCCATTCATGAAAATCATTTTCCATAGTTTGAAACTCATTTTTAAACTATACCGAAGCCCTCAAATTCCTTTGAAAACCATTGAAAATCTATAAAAAACCCCATTTTTGTATTATAGACTTTATCCCCCTTCGACTAAGCCCCCTAAACCACTTCCCCACATATACCTTAGTGCTAGAACCAAGCGCTAAACCATTTAAGCGCTTATCACATCGGCAAAATATAACGCGCAAGTTTGTTTTACCATGTTAAAATTTTCGATGCGATTAGCCCATTATGTTAGAACTCCACCTCCTCCACTTTATTCATATGACTTATGCCGAGGACCAAGCGTTAAGGGTCCCAAGGCGCTAATCGCATTGGAGTTTTCCTTCAGGTGCATTTGTAATGTTTTTCCCCCACCTCTGATTGCGATGGCCCGATCGCACAATCGCATCAGCCCACCTCTGATCGCCAATCCCCGATTCATTCCCCACCGTTGATCTGGCCCTTAGATCAACGGTATGCATCTAATCACATCGAATATTTTCGTAACATCCTCCCTCTTTCCTCCTCCGATCATGAGTCCTCCGATTGTATCTGGGCCATCCACGTGTCCGGATCGAACGGTCCCAGATCATTCCCACATTATTTCATCGCCCTACGCCTTCCACCAAGAGGATTTTTAACGCGTAATCCCCACTGTTGATCTCTGCACGATCAACGATTCTGACTTATTTTTCCCTCTTCTTTTCTTTTAACCTCCGCGAATGGATCTACACCGTTGGATGCTGCCATCCAACGGCCATGCTTCTCCCCACACCCTCCAAAGCAGTTTACCTAATAAACGCAGGATTTCTTAAATTCTTTTCGTATTTTGCAGGTTTGAATGGTTTGTTCCATTATATTGAAGAGAAATCCGAAGGCCGGGAATGACGATTCCCATGCATTTGATCTATCAAAGGGAACCATGCACGGGGCTCAAATCCCACGTCTCGTCAATGTTTCATGAGGCATCAATGCCATACAAGCCCTGTGCAGTCTACACATCAACAAGACACTGTGATTTTAAATCACAAATTAAAATAGTATCAGTGTTGAAGACAAAACACAGCAGGCAAGAAGAGAAAGAGGAGAAGAGAATATTACAACTTCAGTTGTGAGCCATGGAAAATGCCTTGGAGGAGTTCAAGTGAAACAAAGGCTTGAAGAAACCATCATCACCTGTTTCTGCATCGACATCTGAGGTAAACAATGTTGATGTTTCTTCAGTTTCATCTTCACATGTTATCATTTCTATGGGAAATGTGGAGATACCCAATACCGAAAATGGTATGAGACTCCTCACCAAGATGAGATACAAAGGAGGAGGACTTGGCATTAATATCCAAGGAATTATTAAGCCATTGGAGGTCATGCAAAGACCTCAATTAGAAAGTCTGGGGTACACTAAAGGACAATTCTCGAAGGTGTCAGAAGCTTCCAATGCATGGTTGAAACCATTGGGTGAAGATAATGATGGAAACACTTCACAATAATCCTATGATAACACATGTTACACCATTTTTTGGTCATCTAACCTATTATTATTAGATGAACCCAAGTACACCATGTAAGACCAATTTTATCCTAAGTAAAATTTCTTTCACCATATAAAATAACTTATTTGTTTATATTTCCTGGTCATATTTAACCCAAAACAAGGAACTTAATTAAATAAATCCTTATTTATTTAATTATTTCCTAAGAATAAGTTATTTAAACCATTATTTAAATAATATTCTTAGTTAAATTTGACTAAATCATCCATAAATAATTAAATAAACCATTATTTATTTAATTATATTCCCATCATTTCCCTAAAATGATAAATAAATCATTTATTTATTTATTATTTATAAATAAAGGAATTGACCCAAGTCAAGAACTCTTTTCCCTCCAACAAATATAATAAAATATTCCTAAAGGGTGCTTCTAGAATTTGATTAATAATATTTTATTCATGCACCGAGTTCTAGACCACCCCAATATTTTGTTATAAATAGAAGGGTTTTTCCCATTCATTAATCACCTTCATTGCATTAGATCACACTTGATCTATTCTTGGTCACCATTTTCCATTTTTGCTTTGTGAGCTCCCATTGAGTTATATGTTTGTCAGGGTTTTCTACCACAATAAGAGAGAGAAATTTTAGATTTGAAACGCTGAGGACTTTCAAGAACCCATCCCATTGAGGAAAACCGGAAAACACCTTTCTTGTTTTCCTCTCAGGTGCCCCATTCTTTAATATAATACAAATCATTCTTTTAAACACTTTGTTCTTGTCTTGTTTATTGGATGCATGGAGCCATATTATATTTTATCTGCTTAATGTCTTTTTGTGCTTAGATCTAAATTTGTGCAGCAGACTTAAATATATTTTGCAGCCATAATCAATGTTAGGGCTATTTGTTATGCGTAGCTAAAGTGATCTTTTACGACGAAAGATTCATACTAACAATTGGCGACTCCACACAGGTTTTCTTTTGCGACCATTGTCGTTTCATATATTCCTGCATATCCAGCTGTTTCAGACCCTAGGGTTTCTCTTCCATTTTCTTTTTTTTTCCTATTTTTATGGTGCTTTCCACCTCTAAAACCCTCAAACAGTAAAATTTTTAACTTCCATGTGTTTCTGGCCCTATTGCGCAGGTGACAGACATCAGCCGCAGCTGAGACGACATTTTTTTTTTTCTGAAATCTGCCGCCGAGAGTGCCGAAAGTGCAAGTCGCATTTTTTGGCCCAAAAACTGCGTCCTGGAGCTTCAGGTCATGGAAAAAAGCCCAAAAACTGCGACTTGAGCAAAAAACAGGTCAAAAACTGCAACCTGAACTTTTTTCTACAATTTTTCTGAAATTTTTCTGGGTTTTGTCTGAACCTCTGTCAAGGTTGTCTGACCTCCATCTTCGCCCGTTTAAGACCTATTATTGCTCCGTTTTACTCAACTAAGTGGGAATCTAGCCCCCTAGGGCTTTAGTACCCTCCACTATTTGTGGCAGAGTTTTAGCTGCTGTAAGTGTCTAAATTTTCAGAGTTTCAGCCATATCTGATACCTCATTTTCAGATCCCTACAGGTCAGGTTTTTTCCCTTTCAAAACACCTCATATAGTTTTGTTTGGGTTTATCTCTAGGGTCACCTTTTTGAACCTCCTACCTTTAGTTGATCCCCTCTTGTGTAACAGCAACCTTGCCTATGCCTATTTGTTGTTTTCTGCACCTCTTTTCAACAGATTTCTCCTTTAGATCCCTGTCCCTCCCGACCTTAAATCTATTGACCTCTTTTAGTGTGCTTTTCTATTATAGACTAGTTTTGAGAGACCCACCTTCTTGGGTTATATTGATGCATTATTAGCTGTTAATTTTCTGTTCTTTCAGTATTATTTACTGCAGATTTATTTTCAATTACGCAGCACCCTTTTTATTTTACTCTCAAAACGTTTGGGTTTAAACAATTAAAATTAACGCATGCCACACACTGACCCTAAGTGACGAAGTGCCTGGTTAACACCGCCTGGCAAAGACTTTAAAATCAATTTTCACTGCACCTCTCTACCCTTGACCTCACTTGATTTTGTCCCTCCCTGCCCTTGTCGGTTTTTCTTCTTCCTATCATCATTGCGCCCCCAAGGCGCCTCTCCCGGAGACTTCTTGGCCTTCACCCTCAGTTTCTGGTTGGACGACTTCCTCCTTCCCGTCGTCATTGAGTAAGTCCTCCCCCCAGTCCGCACTCTGACTCTTCCTCTGATTGTTCGAGTTCTCCCCCTCCTCCTGGTTCTCCCCCTGTCACTTTCACCATGTCTACTTCAGGGCCTACTACTAGCAGCAACACCAGTACTACTGCTGGGTCTGTTTCTAGTGGAACCACTACGGGACCTACCTCGACTGCCCCATTTCTCCCTTATATGGCCGGCCTCAGTCTCCCCGACTTCAATCAGCTGATCAATGACCCTATCCGCCACGATGTTAGTTGGCCTGCTATGCCAACCAAGCTCCCCTCCGACATTCCCAAGTTCGAAGGCCTTGCTAGTGAATATCCCTCCAACCATATCCGATCTTTCCATATGTGGTGTTCATCCAATTCCATTACTGACGACTCCATCCATCTTAGATTGTTCCAATGCACGCTTATTGGCGAAGCTTCTAAGTGGTATGTTAACCAGTCCACCTCTTCCCATACCACCTTTGCGACCCTTGCCCGTGCCTTCTTATCTTATTTCCAGCTTCCCCCTTGTTATGACACTGGTATCGAACTTTTGACTTCTTTCCATCAATCGTCTGCGACCTGCCTATTTGATCATGTTAAAGAATGGCGGAGAAGAAAGAGCCTATGTCAAGCCCCTACCTTCGAAGACCGTGTCTACATGGACTGGTTCCATAGATCTCTCTTACCCGCCATCAGCAAAGATGTCGCATCCCATTTTCCTCAAACCGAAGAAGCTGCCCTCCAAATAGCCTTGAAATATGACCTGATCTATGCTCAATCTGGTTATGTTTATACCATCCTTCCTGACCTCCCCAGACCCGGTAGCACTAATACACTGGGGGCACCTCATGCCACCGACGGTATTGTTGGAGCTCTCTCTCATCCATCCACTCAACCTCCCATGACCTATGGTTTTCCTGGGGGAGGGGGCACCACCTCCTGCACTTATCCCCCTCCCGGTAGCACATATCCAGGATCCGGCATGCCTCCTCATTCTGCCCAATCTTCGGTTTACCACACTGTTACCCAACCTCATCTATATCCACAGCCTAGTGCTCCAACTCCTCCAGCATTCACACCCCTACCTCCCTTGTCTTCTCAACCCCCGCAACAGTAGTCACCGCCCCCTCAACAACAGGTGGATGCCCAGCAAGGATTTGTGGCTACCCAACCACCTCACGGACCGGTAACCACTCAACCTCCTCCATCTGGTACCTCTGATTACCAGATCCTCGTGATGAACTCTGACCAACCTATAACCATCGACCTTAACCTTCAAACTCAGTCCAGTCCGTACCCCCAGCCTCTTGCTCCATCTATCCCCGAGTCACCTTCTTTAGGTTCTACAGAGCCTCTTTTGACAACTAATTGTCCCTTGCCTATCCCTCCGCCCAAAGCCGAGGTTCATACCAAGATTCCTAGGGGACCATTATGTCGAAATGCTGCTTCTGACCGTGTTGCCCATTCATATAGCATAGTAGATGAGCTGGCCCAATCTCCTGCTGCCATGTCAACACTGGAACTCCTCCAGTCATGCCCCTCTCAAAGAAAAGCTCTACTATCTGCCTTGGGTGCTGTAGATCTCGCAGATGACCAATTGATTGTTTTCAACACCCATCAGTCAGAGTCTCCTCTTCTTCCTGCTTCCGTAGCTTTCCAAATCCGAGTCAAAATCCGGAACGCTAACATTTCCCGATGCATCATTGATGAGGGGGCATCCACTTGTGCGATGTCCGCTTCAGTTTGGAAACAACTCGGATCTCCTGAGTTGGCCCCTCCCACGATCACTCTTCGCGTGTGGGATGGCCACGCCTCCCAGCCCATTGGCCTTTTCCACAACTTTCCTATCACTCTTGCGGGCAAGACTGTTTGCGTTGACGTTGAAGTTATCGACGCCCCTCTTGACTATAACATTATTTTTGGGCGTAGTTACACCTATGCCATGTCTGTCGTCCCATCCGCAGTTCACCGCAAGATGTTTTTCCCTCATAATGGAAAGATTGTCACCATCGACCAGTTGACATATCATGAACCAACATCTCATCCCCCCTCTGAGTCGACCATCTCTTCTATAACCACTAAGAAATCCATCGATTCTTTGACCAGTGTCTCCCTCGGCGTCTATAAAGACTCCTCCTTGCTTGGAACCTTCCATGGTCTTCCTCCTCCTCATGTCTCTGATCCCATCTTAGCGAATTTTTTCATGATGCGATCGTCTCGGGCCAACCTTAAGCAACCCGCTTCGGCTAGTCAGCAACCTCAACCTCGCCCGCCGCAACTTGCTCCTAGCCCTTCGCCTCAGCCAGCTGGACCTCTCCCTTCTGAACCTTCTCCTACTGCTGATACCCATGCGCCTCTCTGCCCTCCTGGGTCGGTTCCACTAGGTCTCAACCATCTTGGAGCCGTCCCTCCTAACCATTACCCCGCTGGTCAGCTACCGTTCCTAGCTCCCCCACCAGGAGTGTACACGGTACCTATGATGGCCACCCTCTCTCTTCCTAAATTGACCCTTGGGATTCCCGTCTGGTACCTTGATCCTCCAGCCGCTACCCCACCTGGTCAACCCAAACCTTATCTTGCTTTGACCCTGGTCCAACCAGTCCCCATGACTTCTCCTGCTGCAATAGTGCCTCAGTCACCTCAACAGGACCCACCTCCTGTTGCGACTGCTTCGGGTAAGAATGGCAAAGCTCGCAGGGGGGCATCAAAGGACAAGGCAGCCCTGACAAACCCTGCCCCTCCTCGACCTCCAAAGTATACCATCCAGTTTGCTTTGTGTGATGTTTTTGGTCACGCCACCCATACCTGTCCTGAACTGCCTCATCTCAAACCCATGGTTAATGGCGCATTCCCTGAGTCCCCAGTCCTAGAATCCTTTGTTCCTTCCGCGGTCGTGGCCAAGAACCCCAAGACTATTCACACCAACCACCCCTGTGCTTTGTGTGATCTCCATGGCCATTACACCCACCTTTGTCCCCACCTCAAGGACTTCTACACCTCTCTCGCTGCGATTCGCCAATTCGAGGCCAAGCGTAACGAGTCCACCTCTCCCCTATTTGTGCGTTTTGCTTCAACAAGATTACTAGATAGGACGGCTCCCATTGACATTCCCCCTCCTGATGTCAAGATGACGGAGCCTTCGTCCACCATATTCTACCTATCATCATCCATGTAACCCTCAGGGAACATTCCCTCTGAATCCTCCCCTGTTGTTTCGCTTGACCTTCCTTCAGTGATCACCCTAGGCTCAACATCGGTAGACCCCTTATCTACTTACTCTTCTGTCACCCCTTGTGAAGATGCGCATGTGAACCTCTCTTCTCATGATGATGAGTCAGGTAGCTTCGCCGCGTCAGGTGGTATTTCTTCCACCAGTCAACCCATCTTCTATCACGATGATGACATTATGGAAGAAATCCCCACCCCTGACTTTATCTATTCCCCCTTACACTGAACCCATACGTTCGCACCACATACACCTCGTGGCCATTACATTGAAACCCCATGTTTGGGTAAGGGGGCACCCATATTTGAGAGACCAGGAGAAGCAATTCTCCACAACTCTCCTAATATATCTAGTCATGTCGACTTTAGTACCATTATTCTTCCACATTTAGATGAACCTCTAGAGTCCCATATCACCTCAGATCACTCTAGAGCTAATACGCCTTATCGTTCCTTCATCTTACATCAGAAACCCAGTCTCTTAGACATTGTTGTTGACCAACCTATGGGTTTTCTAGGAGAGCATCAGTTCATTATCTCCAAATCCTCTCTTTGGGATAGTGACACCAAGTATGCCAACCCGAAAACTTAAAGTCCATTTGATTCATCTATGCAGTACTAAAAGAGATTGGTAATCCTCCATTTCCTTTCTCATACTGCATAACCATAACGAAACAAATGGCGCACCACATCATTAAAATGTGGTTAGATTCCCATTTATACATTTTGGCATGACCACAACATGCTTGGGGGCACATATGCCCCTCAACCATAACCCTCCTCAAAATCGGATTTCCTCACTCACAACACTTTTCCTTGGGGCACCGCTTGGCCTCCATATTTATTCTTGTTTGTGTCGATTTCCGTCATGAGATACCATTTTGTACTCATGTTTTTCGGGTCCCCTTCGGACCTTTCATCATTTCATCATCATCATTAGTGTTCGTCTGTGTACCTTGGCTCCAGCCCCTTTTCAGCATGATCGTGCTCCGTATACTTGGTCGTCCAGTGATGTAGCAGCAACTATTGGTGATTCCCGGGTGTGTGTGAGATATCTCAACCCTCATGAGGGGGTGGCCCTGCAGGTAGCCCCCCACATGCCTGGATGACTTCTTCATTTCAGCCCTGGATGCAGCTCCTCTCATTTGATGATATCGGCCTCACCCGCTTGCAGCGCCTTTTCCATTTGCATATATTAGTCAGATTTTGTGAGCCCTTCCCCGTGTGTAGGGGGAATTTGGGTGTATTTGTATCTCATGTACTAAAATATTCTTGTATAAGTCCTGACGATTATTCCAGGAAACACATGTATGAGGGATTCATCATTTTATTTGTCTGGCTCATGTTTAGGCCAGCACATGTTTCCTTATTGTGTTCCGTGGTTTTCCGGGCGCCTTATTCTTTGTACTTTTTCTCGGCGGGCATAGGTATGCCTCCCCCACCACCTTTAGCACAAGTACCACTTCATAAACTAGAGACTTGTTGCACCTGTAAGTCTTGTCTCCTCAGGGTCTAGTCCTTTAGCACTTTCGTCTACCTTACATTCCTCTCTCTCATTTCCCTCTTATCGTCTAGTGATTGAGCTCTTACAACGTACTTCAATCATACGATTTTCTCCTAACACTCGTACGTTGGGGGGAAATCTGTTACACCATTTTTTGGTCATCTAACCTATTATTATTAGATGAACCCAAGTACACCATGTAAGACCAATTTTACCTTAAGTAAAATTGCTTTCACCATATAAAATAACTTATTTGTTTATATTTCCTGGTCATATTTAACCCAAAACAAGGAACTTAATTTAATAAATCCTTATTTATTTAATTTATTCCTAAGAATAAGTTATTTAAACCATTATTTAAATAATATTCTTAGTTAAATTTGACTAAATCATCCATAAATAATTAAATAAACCATTATTTATTTAATTATATTCCCATCATTTCCCTAAAATGATAAATAAATCATTTATTTATTTATTATTCATAAATAAAGGAATCGACCCAAGTCAAGAACCCTTTTCCCTCCAACAAATATAATAAAATATTCCTAAAGGGTGCTTCTAGAATTCGATTAATAATATTTTATTCATGCACCGAGTTCTAGACCGCCCCAATATTTTGTTATAAATAGAAGGGTTTTTCCCATTCATTAATCACCTTCATTGCATTAGAATTAATTGCCTTGGGAGATCTTTTATCAGATCTCACCTCTTCTTTCTTCTATAAATACTTCTGTAGAAGAAGAGAAGTTGTTGGTTGGTTGATCAATAGTTGTAATATTGGAACTCTCTGAAATAATACATAGTCTGTTGAAGTTGGAGAAGAAATTGAAGTCTTGGAAGTCCTGATGATGTTGTTGCATGCTTGTTACTGAGAAGGCTCTATCATTGGATCCATGAGCTTGGCTGTTGGTGAATTATTTCGAACTGTTTAAATGTTTTCTCCTATTTTCATTCTGTTCCATAATTTCTTACTACAGTAGGTTGAAAGTTTTAGGCTAAGAAATGACTCCTGGAAGCACCTTAGACCTGTTCATCCTTCACGGTTTCATGTTTTCTTCTACTGAAGTATTTTAGAGTCTTTAACCTCTCTCTTTATTCTTCATGCTTGTTTATTTCCTTAATAGTTTGAATAGTTGGTTTCAGCATGATTTATGGTTTTCCCTTCTTGTCTGCTGCCACTTAAAAACTGTTATTGAAGTTTCCCTTTGAAGTTTTTTGTTTACAGTGAGTCAAGGAGTTCTGTTCTGATCTTGCCCTTTGTCCTTGCTTGAACAGCTGGCTTAAAGGTCGTTATAATTGTGATCATAGATGTATTTAGGTGTTCCCTCTTCTATGACTGCAATTATCAGTAAATATTTTATGTTTTCTAAATCATTTGAAATAAAATCTTTGAGGAAATAGGGTGTTCCCCGACTCTTAGATTTCATTTTAAAAGTTGTTTTGAAATCATTGTTTGCTTAAGGGTGTGATTTGTAGAATTCATGGTTAGCCCTATCTATCAAATGGCTCTTTATTGTTCAAATTGTGTTTTCAAATTCCCTTTGTTGAGAATGTAAATTCTCTTTCCAAATCATTGATGTCCTTCTCATTCCAAAAACCAAAGGATCATGTGGCCAAGTTAGATTTGCCCTCTGATATCCCATATCCATTGATAAGTTTGTCATGACCACTTTTTGACTCCATTGCCCAAATGAAGCTACTACTTCCTCTTTCTACCTATCTTTCCTAGACCTTTCATATCCTATTGTATCAATTCAACCAAACAAATAAACAAACACCTACACTTAATAACTAGTCTAAAATCCATACTCTAAGCACACAAGATAAAACTTTGCAAACAAACATTTCAGAGATCCCTCTCTGAGAACAGAAGGACTAGATCCTGGAACTCTAAAGATTGGTTCTGATGTTTCCTTGTCTTTTGATTTTCCAAACTATCAAAACACGGGACACCAACAGCATGTACGAATGATTGTATTATATATAGAGGAGAATATGCAGACAAAGAGACACATGACACTAAGATTTTTTTTCATTTTTTTATAGGTTCATTTGTTCTCATCTATGTGGGAATATGGACATGATTTTCACATGGAGGATGCTGATGATGGATGAATGACACAAGACTATGGAGTGGAAGTTGAGTTTGACCAATCTATTCGTTCTAGCCGCCACGATCAAAACCAAATGCATGGGACTATTGGCAATATGATTCTTATGTCTTAATATGTTGACCTTGATGGAAACTCTTTGGAAAATAATGGAGTATCTGACATCTAGAGAAGCTTAGTAGTTTTCGGAAGGTCTATTAGAAGAAATGTGTAAAATCTAGCAGAAGTTGGTTAATATTCATATTGAAGGTTCTATACATGGGTTAGTATAGGCCAAGTCGCGTATACACGTAGATAAGAATGATCCAAGTCATGTATTCCTTTTGAGCTCTAAAAATATTATACCAGGGGACAATACCATGGTATTAGACCACAATATTGAGCGATGTGTCATCTATTTGATTTTGTCCAAGATTACCATCGGCAGTTGTGTTGTTTTGGCTCATGGTATTGGTAAAGGCTAAATCTATATAAGGAGAAGAATATCATAGTGAAAGTGTGTGCAGGTGTAAGAGTTGCTACTGAATACCTCTCTCTGAAGTATATCTGCATATGATGAACTATATTTTATTAGTAGATCTGAATCTATTATGCATCCTTGGATACAATGATGGATCAGGATCTCTATACCTGAAATGACTATGTACTTAATCTATCTGAAGAAATGATTAGATCTGTGACCTGGCGCATGATTGCTAAAGTGAAGTGAAGAAATCTAGGTAAGTCTATAGATCTAAAACATTCTGAAAAATTAATATTTACAGATATATATGCTAGTTTGTCTCGGTAAAATCACGTATATAAGTGGCTTTGTCTCAGAAAAAGTGCGTATGGAAGTCAAGGCTTTTTGAAGCTTACTGTAGAGGTTATCTATTTATTTCTGCGGTATTTCTGTTATCTTTCAATGAAATCTTCATGTAAATCTGGGTTGTTTGAATACTATATGTACTGGTAGGATTTAATATGTGCAAATCTGATCAATAAGTGAGTAAATATGTTTAATAATGACTGACTGATTAAGGTTTGTGTAATACTGAAGAGATATTTGACTCAAAGCCTTAGATCTGGTTCTAAGACTGACCATATTTTGAAAAACAGTATTCTAAGATCTATATCCAGGTTGGTGTGAAGGAAATCTCATATACACGTGGGTTCAGTCAAGTAAAGTAGCGTATGCATTTTAAAGATAATAAATGATCAGGGTTGAGACTGGTTCTGAATATTGATTCTAAAATCTGGGGTTATTACTGTGTTATGGTTACAATGATCTCACTGTCGTGATTGAAATTAGGGTTAAGTTTATTAATGTTGATGTTTATGAAGTGTTGTGTTGATGCTGTGGGATCCAGTGTGAAAATTGATGAAACGTGGTCTGCAGTGGTTCTGAGGGTTGAATCCTTTAGTGTGGAAGTAGAAGCTTCCTACTAGTAAAATTTGGTGTTCTGATCAGGGGGTTGAAGCTCCCTTCCAATAGTGGCTAGTAGACAAGATGAGGGGGTTGTAGCTCCCTTCCAGTAGCAACTATAGAACGACAGAAGGTTGCAGCCTTCTGCAGGTAGATTCCTGAGTACGGATATGAGTCTGCATCAGCAAAATATTGTAAGAAGTTTTCCATATAATAAATATTGAAGACAGAGATGACATCAACAGTGGTTTTCTCTCAAATTGGGTTTCCACCTTAAATCTTGGTGTTCATGTGTGGTGCTCTTGTGTGATGATTTATTTTGATGTTAATGCACATATTTACTACTTAACTAACTGATGCATAACTAATAAGCTAAGTTAAATATTGTTTCTAAAAATTTATCTAACAATAAAGTTATCTCAGTATACGGAAGTTTTTGTTGGTATATCTGTGTGTATACACGAGTTGGGTTCATTAAAGTCACGTATGGAATTTAGTAACGAAAAAGTAAAAGTTTATCAGTGAGCTCTAAATACAGATTCACCCCCCCCCCCCTCCTCTCAGTATTTTTCCCAACAATTAATATCAGAGCAGGTCCTTTTGAAGAAGCTTAATCTCTAGAAGGAAGATCAGCTAAGATGAGAAATCTAGATGGGATAACATCTATCAGGGATCCTCTCTTCAACAAAAACAATTTAATCTTCTGGAAAACAAATACAAGATCCTATCTTCAATCTCTTGGAGCAGGTGTATGGGTTGTAGTTGAAGGAGGTTATCAATATCCAACTTTAGTTCCAATAGATCTAGCAGCAAGAAAGAACTATGAAACCAATGCAAAGGTAGTCAATGCATTATTGGGAAGTTTGACTGAATCTGAATTTTTCAAAGTCATGTGTTGAATACAACAAAGGAGATATGGGACAAAATCATTCTAAGCTATGAAGGTGATGCCAAGATAAAAAGTGCTAAACTCAAAACTCTCAGAATTCAATATGAAAAACTCAGAATGCATAATGAGGAAAGAATTGCTAGTTTATTTTTACATCTAGATGAAATTGTAAACTGTATGAGAACTCTGGGTGAAACCATAACCGACACTACTCTAGTAGAAAAGGTTTTGAGATCTCTAACTCCCAAATTCGAGTCAAAAGTGTTCGCTATTGAAGAGAAGAAGGATCTACAAACTCTTATTGTTGTTCAACTTTGGGATTTTGACTGCGTGTGAAATGAGGAAAGGAGGTCCATCTGAAGTCAAAGAAGATGTATTTAGAGCTGCTGCAAAAGTAAAGGAATCAAAATTACAAGAAGGATAAGGGTATGTTTCAAAAGAAGATGAGATAAATTTTTTAAAGAAGCTACAACTTGGCACTGGAAGGTTCAGAGGTAAGCTTCATTTTAAATGTTTTTATTGTGGAAGAGTTGGTCATTATGCTGTTAATTTTCCCCATAAAGATAAGGGAAAGGAAGTGGAAAAATGAAATAAGAAACGGTTTATCAATAGAAAAAGCTATTATGCTCATGAAGATAGTGATGGTGTATCAAATAGTGAAGAAGGAGAATCTGA
The DNA here is from genome assembly GCA_034641835.2 of Pinus albicaulis. Classification (NCBI taxonomy): domain Eukaryota; kingdom Viridiplantae; phylum Streptophyta; class Pinopsida; order Pinales; family Pinaceae; genus Pinus; species Pinus albicaulis. Next base: position 1,103,947,237 of record CM076580.1, on the reverse strand, counting down.
TCAAGATATTAGACTGGTCATGGCTTTTGAAAAAGACTCTAGTGAGGCTAAAGATACTTTTATGGATGCATTAGAAGAAAATGATTTTCTTGAAGAAATAAATCATCTCAAAATATGTTTGAAGAAAACAAAATTTCCATAGATACTCTAACGAATCAGCTTATAGAAAAGGAGAAGCACAATGAGAAATTAGAATGTGGAATAGTAAGTCTAAGAAAGGAAATTGAGAAAGTGAAAACTTTAAATATTATATTTTCTAAATGATCTAAAACCTTAGATGAAATTATCGAGGTACAACACTCTCCTCTTGTAAAGACAAGTCTTGCATATATCGGAGAATCCTTTCAGTCTTCAACATCAAGCTATCTAAATGCAGCTAAAGCCAGCTAACACAATTTTGTCACTCAACAAAAGAACAAAGAGACCACCTAAGTAAAGCATGAACACTTAAATTCATGGAAGAACACTAACAGAAATATCAATCAGCAGGTAAACATAAATAGAAGGTTTCATGATCGAAGAAATTTCTTCTTTAATGAACAATGTTTCTCATGTCATAATTTTGGTCATAAATTTGCTCAATGTGTTGCATACAAAACCATCATGACCAGAGAAGCAAGAAAGCAAAGAAATGAGACTGGAATAAAGAATAATACTTATAACAACTTCTCTCCTCTTTAAAATGAAATTGAATGTTCTTATTGCAGTAACTTTGGACATGAAGAATTTGAATGCAGGAGCAAACTTTAGCCAAAAGAGCATATACCTTCAAATTCCAAAGTATGGAGAAAGAAGAACTTACAGGTTGAAAGATGTGGCGTATATTTATTTGCAGAAGGGGAAGAAAATCAATGGTACATTGATAGTGGATGCTCAAAACACATAACAGGTGATAAAAATAAACTCCTTTCATACAATGCTCTAGAGAAGGAAAATAATGTTACCTTTAGAAATGACTCTCATCTATCATTAAAGGAAAAGGTTTTGTTTTTCTAAGAGAAAAGGTGAAAGCTAAAAATGTTGTGTATGTGGATGGATTAAAGCATAACCTATTGAGTGTGAGTCAAATGTGTGATCAAGGAAATAAAGTTGTCTCTAGTTCAAAATAATGTGTAGTACGTGAACTTGACACAAGAAAAACGATAATAAAAGGAACTAGAACACCAAGAAATCTATATATATTGAAAGGTGGTCAAGAAAAATGCTACTTAGGTAAATATTTAGAAAATTGGTTATGGAACATAATATTGGGACATTTGAGCTTCTCTCAAATAAGAAAAATCTAGTAGACTCAAATCTATTCGTGATCTTCCCAACATAACTCTACATGAAAGTACCATATGCAAATCATGCCAATTTGGTAAGCAAACCAAGGTGAAATTCAATGCCTAAGAAGGATCACCAAGTAAGCCTCTTGAACTTATACATACTAATATATGTGGTCCTATAAGGAAAAATTCACCTCGTGGAGAACAATACTATATATTATTTATTGATGACTTCTCTAGAATGTGTTGGATCGGTTTACTGAAACATGAAGATGAAGCATTTGAAAATATTAAGATCTTCAAAGCTTTGGTTGAAAATGAATTAGATCTGAAAATCAAATGTCTTAGATCTGATCGAGGAGGAAAATATATATCAATTGAATTCTTTGATTTCTGTGAACATAATGGCATAAAAAGACAATTTTTTATAGCTGGAACCCCACAAAAAAATGGTGTAGCAGAGAATATGAATAGAATAGTTTAACAGATGGCTCATGCTATGCATGATGAATTTGGAACTCCCGATATGTTATGGGGAGAAGAAGCACATACTGTGGTAAATATTCTTAATAAGGCTCATGTTCGTGTGAACAATGATAAAACTACTTATGAGCTCTGGTATGGTAATCTCCCCATTGTAAATCATTTTAGATTTTTCGGAAGCAAATGTTTTAAAAAGAACAATGATGAAAAACTTGGTAATTTTGAACCTAGAGCAGATGAAGGAATATTTCTTGGTTACTCTTCTAGAAGTAAAGCATATAAGTGTTACAATAAAAGACTTTGGAAGATTGTTGAATGTATTGATGTTGTAATTGATAAGTCTCTCATAGCTCCTAAAAGGGAAATAACAACAACAAATGAAGATGATGATGATGTATATTTTCCCTAATCAAATAGCAAAAATAGATAAGGAGAACCCAATAAATCACCAAAAGAAGATATATTTGAAAAGGCTCCATCCAGGTATGTTCAAAAGTATCATCCAGAATCTCAAATTCTGGGAGAAAATGGATTAGGTGTCCAAACAAGAAGAACTCTTGTAGGATCCCCTAGCTATCTGGAATTCTTATCCACTATTAAACCACAACATGTAAATCAAGCTAGTAAAGATGAATGTTGGATTCAAGCCATGAATGAAGAACTTGATTAGATTGAAAAGAATCATACTTGGGAATTGGTTCCAAGACCTAATGATAAAAATGTTATTGGAACAAAATGGATATTCAAAAACAAGTTAAATGAAAATGGAGATGTTATTAGAAATAAAGATATACTTGTTTGTAAAGGGTATGCTCAACAAGAGGTATAGAATTTAAAGAAACATTTCCTCCAGTAGCCAAACTTGAAGCCATAAGAATGTTTCTTTCTTTTTCAAGTTTTCAACAACTCAAATTTTATCAAATGGATGTAAAATCTTCTTTCCTCAATGGTGATCTAGAAGAAGAAGTTTATATATAACAACCAGAAGGATTCATTCTAGGAAATGATGAAAAACTTGTTTGTAAACTCAAAAAGGCTTTATATTGTCTCAAACAGGCTCCTCGGGCATGGTACTATCATCTTGAAAAATATCTTCAACAACAAGGTTTCACAAAGGGATCTACTGACAGTAACTTATACATAAAAATTGAAAATGATAAACTATAGATTATTGTTGTGTATGTTGATGACATCATTTTTGGAAGTAATGAAGAGTCCATGAGTCATAAATTTTCTTCTGTTATGCAGCAAGAATTTGAAATTTCATTACTTGGGGAACTAACGTATTTTATTGGCTTACAAGTGCACCAAGCAACAGATGGAATATTTCTATCACAAGCAAAATATCTCAAGCAAATTCTGAAGAAGTATGGGATGGAAGATTGCAAACCTGTGAGTACTTGAATGGTAACTAGATGTAACCTCAGTTCTCATAATGATTCTCCCATGGTGAATAATCCAGAGTATAGATCCATGATTGGAAGTCTACTTTATCTAACCAAGACAAGACCAGATATTATGCATGTAGTTGGGATTATTGGACGATTACAAGCTAACCCAAAAGAATCTCACCTTCAGGCTATAAAAGGAATATTCAAATATCTACAAGGGACTAAACAACTTGGTTTATGGTATCCAAAGAATGTTGATATTACTCTTCATGCTTACACAGATGTGGATTTGACTGGAAATGTTGATGATCGAAAAAGCACTAGTGGTGGTGCATTCTATATGGGGACCCAATTAGTATCTTGGTTTAGCAAGAAAAAAAGTTCTATTACCTTATCTACAACATAAGCAAAATATGTGGCTATTGCATCATGTTGCACACAACTTCTTTGGATGATGCAGACATTACAAGATATTCAAATCAAATGTTCACCTCCCATCTCCATTCTATGTGATAATACAAGTGCCATTAGTATCTCGAAAAATCTTGGTATGCATTCCAAGACCAAGCACATTCCTATCAAGTATCACTTCCTACGTGAAAAAGTGCTTGAACAAAAGGTTAAATTGGAGTATGTTCCCTTCAAAGAACAAGTTGCAGATATATTGACTAAACCACTTCCCAGGTAAGAATTTGAATATCTCAAACAGAATTTGGGAGTTGTCTCTGCCTCTCTTATCAAATCTGCTTAATTTTAGAAGATTAGATTTGGTACGTTGGATTCATAAAGGTGAATTGCTTATATACACGAGTTTCTGTGCATAAAACCGCATATGGTTTTTGCTGATAGAAATTATCTGGGTCAGCCTTTAGAAAAGTCTATGGTGTTGTTGGGTAATCTCTATTGTTGTTCCAATATTCATCTTACTGTATCTTTCTTTGATATGTATCTCCTTGATGAAGATGTGTTGATGAATTGGTTGTTGAAGGTTTTCAGGATGCACAAGGTTAGGGGGATCACCTGCTTTGTTGAAAAGGATGCATTGATGGCATTCTAATTGGTTTTTGATTTATGATCTCTCTCTTGAGATATTTTGGTCCTAGTTATAAAAGTTCATATTTGTAATTTGTTGAAAAGGTCATGTTGAGACCTCTGATGTAAAATTATTATATTCAGTCATGTAAGGAATTGTTCAATTTTGTAAACCCACTTGGTTGGGTAATTGAGTCAAATGTGTAATTCCACTTGGTTGGATCATTGATGTAAGTATGAGTCCTTGGTGATCATAAATGTCATACTCTGTTGAGTTATAGAGTCATGTACTTCATTGAAAATATGTCAAAATATTTAGCATGAACTCAGGGGGAGAATGGTAATTTCAATGCACATTAGATCTGTAGTGCTCTTCTTTCTACAAGGAAAGAGAAACCTTGTTTTGGTATTGATCTTCCCTTTGCCCTTGATGTCAAAGAGGGAGAGTATTTTGAAGTAGTGATCAAACTTCATCATGGTTTCCATCAAGTCCAAAGGGGGAGATTGTTGGCAATATGATTCTTATGTCTTAATATGTTGACCTTGATGGCAACTCTCTGGAAAATAATGGATTATATGACTTCTGGAGAAGCTCAGTATATTCTAGAAGTTCTATCAGAAGAAATGTGTAAAATCCAGTAGAAGTTATTTAATATTCATATTGAAGGTTCTATACGCGGGTTAGTACAGGCCAAGTGACGTATACACGTAGATAAGAATGATCCAAGTTGTGTATGCCTTTTGCATTCTAAAAATACGATACCAGGGGACATTACCATGGTATTAGTCCACAGTATTGAGCGTTGTGTTGTCTATTTGATTCCATCCAAGATTACCATTGGCAGTTGTATGGTTTTGGCTCATGGTATTGGTAAAGGATAAATCTATATAAGGAGAAGAAGATCATAGTCCAAGTGTGTGCAGGTGTAAGGGTTGTTACTGAATACTTATCTCTGAAGTATATCTACATAGGGTGAACTCTGCTTTATTGGTAGATCTGAATCTATGATGCACCCTTGGATATAATGATGGATCGGGATCTCTAGACCTGAAATGACTATGTACTTAATCTATTTGAAGGGATGATTAGATCTGTGACCTAGAGCATGATTTTTGAAGTGAAGTGAAGAAATCTTGGTAAGTCTATAGATCTGAAACATTATGAAAAGTTAATATTTATAGATTTATACGCTAGTTTGTCTCGGTAAAAGAATGTATATATGTGGCTTTGTCTCAAAAAAGGTGCATATGGAAGTCAGGGTTTTCTGAATCTTACTACAGAGGTTATATATATATTTTTTTTGTATTTCTGTTGTCTGTCAATGAAGTCTTCATGTAGATCTGGGTTGCTTGAATACTGTATGTAATTCTAAGATTGAATATGTACAAATCTGATCAATGAGTGAGTAAATATGTTTAATGATGACTGAATGATTAAGGTTTCTGCAATACTGAAAAGATATTTGACTGAAAGCCTCAGATTTGGTTCTGTGACTGACCATATTCTGAAAAATAGTATTCTAAGATCTATACGCAGGTTGGTGTGAAGGAAAGCGTGTATACATGCAAGTTTAGTCAAGTAAAGTAGCGTATGAATTTTAAAGATAATAAATGATCAGGGTTGAGACTAGTTCTGCATGTTGATTCTAAAATCTAGGGTTATTACTGTGTTCTGGTTACAGTGATCTCACTGTCCTGATTGAAATTTCAGTTAATTTTATTGATGATGATCTTTATGAAGTGTTTTGTTGAAGGTGTAGGATCCAGTGTCAAAATTGATGAAACATTGTCTGCAGTGGTTCTAAGGGTTGAAGCCTTCAATGTGGAAGTAGAAGCTTCCTGCTAGTAGAAGTTGGTGTTTTGATTACAGGGTTGACGATCCCTTCCAATAGTGGCTGGTAAACGAGATGAGGGGGTTGTAGCTCCCTTCCAGTAGCAACTGGAGAATGAGAGAAGGTTGTAGCCTTCTGCAAGTAGATGCCTAAGTACTGATATGAGTTTACATCAGTACAATATTGTAAGCAGTTTTCCATATAATAAATATTAAATATAGAGATGACAACAACGGTGGTTTTCTCTTGAACTGGGCTTCCACCTTAAATCTTGGTTTTCATAGTGTGATTCTCTTGTGTGATGATTTATTCTGTTGTTACTACGCATATTTACTGCTTAACTAACTGATGCAGAACTGATAAGTTGAGTTAAAGCTTGTTTCTGAAAGTTTATCTAACAATAAATTTATCTCAATATACGCAAGTTTATGTTGGTATATCCACATGTATACGTGATTTGGGTTCATTAAAGTCAATATGGAATTCAGTAAAGAAAAATTAAAAGTTTATCAGTGAGCTCTAAATACTAATTCACCGCCCCCCTCTCAGTATGTTTCCCAACAGGGACATTAGGTTTTTTCGAAAGATACAAGAGATCATTCAAATGGTCTTATCCTCGTTCCAATGTGTTATTTTTAGGTGAAAATGGTGGGACACCTTTGATCAGAATAATGTAATGGAATATCATGATAATGGGATGAAATCTATCAACTCTAGAAATATGTACCATGAAGCTATGGAGCCTTCTGTTCTCCCAAAACTCTACAACCATGTGTTTTTTTGCCCATATGTGCTGGATAAGGATTGGTGATTCGTATTAAGACATGACCCTAATATAGCAAAACATATTTTTGAGAACAACAATGTTATCATGCCAAGCGAGGAAGATAATTGGGGTGATGGAAATGGAGAGTGATATGTACTTGTTATTTCATCATTTATGCTATTGTTGTATGTTTTTGTTGTCATTATTTTGCTAATTATATTATTTTTTTATTCAAATTATTGACATTTTATGATCTAATTGGTAAGATTCACAAATATTTTTACACGGATTTTTGCAGTGGAAACATTTTTACAATACTTAAAACTAAGTATTTCCAATTGTAGTATGAATTTTAGTGACTATCTCGTGATAAGTATGTGGAAAAAATAATATTTTATGAATTCTTCATTAATAAGTAATAAAATATACTATTTTCCAAAAATTTAAATCTAATTTATTATCATTTTTGTATTATTTAACTCATATTTTTTATTTAAAAGTGTTAAATTTAAACCAGACTAATAGAAAAAAAAAAGAACGAAAATAGCATCAAAATGTTATATCTTTATTACTATAAAAAACAAACACTTGCCTCTTTAAGGGAGAACTTCCAAAAGAGGAAATATCCAAATACAAGTAACTTCACATGAAGCCTTATCATGTTACATTTTTTTATGCTCATCTTTCGGGAGATAAATTTTTCATTTAAATTGGTAAGAGTTGCAATAAATATCAAATTTCATTTTCTTGAAAATCTCATAACTTTAGCAATAAATTAAATTTGATAAAAATAGAATTTTTTAAGTTATATTAAATCAAAATTAATTGTGCCGAGAGGCTCTCTACAACTCAGCATGGGAAATATGTTCTCACATAACATTACATTAAAAATAGTAAAATAATAATTTAAAGTAACAAACTAAAAATAGTAATAACAAAAGAAATTAATATCGGTCATCAATACAATACTTCAATTTACACCTTAATTTTATATAACTTTATATAGAGATATAAAGTAACTGAAGGCAAAAAATAAAAATAAAAAATTGTATTATGAGGAAGAAATGTAAAACAAATATAAGTTACTTCTTACTACAAGGAAGAAATGTAATTTTTTCACATGACAAGAAATAATATTATTGATATTACATTATGTGTAATTCATTCTATGTCCATTTACATGTGATATTTAAAAAATATATATATTTATAAAAAAATAATAATTTACCGATAACCATAAGTAAAATATTTCAATATCTATATTAAATAACATGATTTTATAGATACTTTATATAGAGAAAAGTAAAGTAATTTAAATTGAAAATTTTCTTATATTTTCACTTTAGTGAGAAATATTGAGAGAATTCTTATTCCATTAATAGTTGCCTTCTAATTCAATGTATGAGGGATATTTGTAAAATTTTCAATGTTTAATCTATATTTGATATGTAATATTTTACAAAATATTAATAATAAAAATAATTAAATGTATACATACATGAAAATATTATGAGGGGGCATATTTTAACATTTTAATGTGGAGAACTTGAATTATAAATAAAATATTCCAATGTCAACTACATATATATTATACCAGACTAAATCTATATCAGCCTATTATATTAGCCTAATTTTACAATCATAGTTTCAACTATACTAAACTTTGTAATTATAATAATATTTTTGCATTTTTTAAAAAGTAAGTCATCGTTTTGCATGCAATTTCATATATAAAAGTTTCATATAAGTTTACTAATACATAATCTATAATAAGTAATATTTCATAAAAATAAACATCATGATGATAACCATCTAAAAATCATAAACATCATCTACGATACACATTTGAATTCACTGCCATTATCTAATTATATACACCTCTATCACATCTAAACGTCATTAGCTAGCACAAAAATCTAATAATCTAACAGGGCATCATCACCATGATGACATCTAACAAAACAAAAATATTCTAATCTAACATCATCAACACACACATATCCTCAAATTAATAGAAATATCATGTCAAATAACTACAATATTCACATACACATCGATCTGCAAGCACATTAAATGAACATATCTAACATGACCTAACAATATACACATCAACACCAACATATAAATAAAGTGCATAAAAATGAACAAAAGAAGCACCATATATATATATATAAGCAAGTCAAATAAGTGTAATAAAATATTTGGTAAAACAAATGTAGTGCCAAGTTGGTCTGTAGTAGAAGACAATGGATGGTCAACTACTGCATGATCAACATCTGTCAAACTCACTTGAGGTGGAGAAGGAGGTGACTGGTGTGCATGAGTAGAAGTTGATGGATAGTCAAGTACATCTGTGCCACGAACGTGGTCTAGAGAACTCTCAACTCGAAGAGGAGGTGGCTAGTCTGCCTTGTCAGGAGAAACATGAAGCACATCCTATAACTTTGGCATCTCATCATCAAGCGATGGATGAGGCAGTGTATTAATAGAAGGATCATCAACACCCTAACGACCATGCTCCGATGGGGTGGTACTAACAAAAGAATCATTATCACCACCCTCATTGCCATGATCATCATCATTGACACCCTCATATGATGTATTTTCCACTGCATGATGCTGACCTGCATCCATCATCATTGTCACTACACTTACTAGCTCTACTGATATGCCACATAAGAGAAATGTTATCACGCAGATAATCCCTGTACATAACTAGGTTCCGCGGTGATATCTTGAGGCCTTGTAGGGCGGACTTTTGCATCAAACAAAGCTAGGGCCAATCTTTCGCAGTAGTCCATCCAAACTTGCAAATAAAGCCTATGGCCCCGGATGCCCATGCCCTCTTAGTATGTGCCTCACCTATTGGGCATCACCCATCTCCTCATCTCCTTTGAAATTTAGTGTGGGAGGAGGCATGTCCCCATCGAATGTGCCAATATATACAAAATATATAGTACATACAAATACTTATACAATTTCATTAAACAATTTAATAAAACATGTTAAATAACATGCAAGAATAATTTGTATTCTAATTTATTAAAATAAGAAAATGAAACTATTGGATTAATTTAAAGAAAACACTTATATTACCTCTATCATTTGGAGGCTTAGCCTATTTGAAGAAGTTGTTGGGACACCTTCTCCAATAAATCCCTACATACAAAAACGCCAACTTGACAAACACATGGTCATCCTCACTGGCCAATAGCACTAGTGCCTCGCACGAAATCCTGGCCAGAAAATCCTGTAGGCCCCTCTCAGGCATCATCTACCTTCACATTCACATCTAGAACTCAATGATTGGCCTAGGAGGGTGACAGAAAAATGTAACCTCTCAAAAATTAAAAAAAAATCTTGACAGTGAAAGGGAAGGTATCCCTCCCATGTCGCAATGCACGACATTTATCTAATGTCATGCACAAATTCCCCAAAAAATGGCAGACCATCTAATGCAATGTGGCATCTAAATCAAAGAACCAACATAATATAAAAGAGAGAATTAATTCATTTCTCATCAGTACTAGAGTGTGCAATGGTGGTGAATAATAATGAGAGACACCTAACTTCCTTTGTATCAAAATAAGAAATCTGTAGCTATCCAAAACAAACTTGAAAAGTTGATGGATGGATTGCATGAGGCCTGACATATCTCATAGTCTACACAAGTTGAATCTCAGCTACAACCCCATGGGGGACATCATGGAACTGGGGAAAATCCTCCCCTCTCCTGGATAGGCATGTGATAAAGTACATGTCCTCCTTAGTGGGCCTATACCATGCCCTAGGACAAATGCAAAATTCATGCTCGTATACATTCCATCAGCGGATCAAATCACCAAAAAGACAGAGTGTGCTTTCAGGGATGTAGCCTCCTCATAGTACTTGAGGAGGCCTACATTTCTCAAGACTGATTGGGTACTATAGTAATAAGGTGAGGGTATAAACCCCTCTCCCTCTCTCTAGCTTGCCATGTCCGAATCATATTTTATGGGTCGGCTTGTTGCTCCTACTACTGCTATTGCTACCTCTGTTGACGTCTCTGCTACATGACTGAGATATCAAATACATCAGTCTCGTACATAAAATACAATTTTTTTAATTAAATGAAAAATGTATGTATAAATATGGAAACTTAAATTTCAACAAATAAATAAAAAATATTGGTGCACACAAAACACAATCATGCAGTGACACCAGTGCATGTTCAACTCAAACCGCACCATTAAAAATGCACAATTAAGTATGACACACCGTTGTTCATTCAAAATTTTAAATTTTGATAACGGTGGGGAAACATTGTGCACTGGTGCACAAAAACAACCTTTTCGCACTGGTACGAAACGTTCAGATTATCGAATGCACCGAGCTATGGCTATATTTTTAAATATTAAATTTGTAGTGCATTTGGTAAATATAAGCACACTGGGCATGGCACACCTATGTACAATCTACCGCATCAATCCTGATGTGTTTTAGTTTATAAAATTCATCACAAAAATGGTGGTGCGTTATATTCACACATCTATATGTGGTGCAACCTGTAAATTTATAGGGCACACCGCTATCGGTCTGAGCCAAATGTATCAAACACATCGCGCAGTGAAACAAAATTTGAAAAAAAATGGAAAATTTAGCTTAATTTACAATTCTGCTATTCTAAATAATTAAATTACAAAGAAACATAGACATTACGTGGACATTTTGTCATCGGGGGAAGCATTGTCGACACGTAATGGAGAAAAACAAATTTTAGGACAGTTTGAAAAAATTGAAAACTCCAACAACAAGAATGGTTTGGAAGGATGGTGAGCAAGAGAAGCAACGACGTCATGGTACTTACATGTGGCAAGAGTGGCATTAGTGCTTCAAAGCTCTCCTGCATTGTATATTGTAAACATAAAATTACTGTCGAGAGGGTTTTGTTATTTAACCCTACTCTGATGCATTTCTCCAAACTCACCGATGCGAAATATGTTCAAAAACACCACATTGTTTTCATTAAAAATATCATGGTGCTTTTCTTGAGATGACCCAAGGAATTCCTATATAAGTACTTCACTGGTGCTCTAATTCTACTATAGCACCACTATTTTTTTAGAACTTAAAAACCACCTAGCGGTGTTTTTTAGAAGATGCCTTGAGGCATTTTGTTTAAATTTCTGCATTGGGTCATCATTGGAAAATCGCACCGCATTTCTCTAAAATTTAAAACTATAGAATTTCTCCTTACTAGTAGGCACCAGGAAGTTTTAATATGTGAAGGGCACCAGTGCTATCAACTGTTCAAGCACCAATGTGTTATGTTATTTCGTGAATCATGTTTTTTTTTTCGTCTATAAAAATAAATTTTTGATGGTGCACCATGTTATTGCAACATCGGTGCTTGTATGGATTGTAAAGCACAGGTGTGTTTTTGTATATTAAATGAACCTCCATAAGTGACCTACGCTATAAACATATTTTTGGGATTTTTTTATAGGGCCTTCCATAAAAACCTCTGCTAGAAGGACTTTTCCTTATAGTGGTGATTGGAAAAAAAATCGAAATTCCAAAAGCATCATGTCCATTTAATTCACACTTTTCTCTTGCTTCAAGATCATTGATACACATGTCATAAGAAACATAAATTTACGATATACAATAATAGATGTTGTCTACCGAAGTGGTAGATTCGCCCACGTGGCTATTTTGTTTTTTGAGTTTTTAATAAAAACCCAACACCACAAATGTTTGAATATTTTTTTGTAATAGGGAAAATGGATTCAGCATCATCAAAAGTCCCATTGGAAAATTTGTTGATGCCACCAAAATTCATCACAAACCATTATATCTCTCTCTCTCTCTCTCTCTCTCTCTCTCTCTCTCTCTATATATATATATATATATATATATATATATATATATATGTTTTTTTTGTTTTTTCAATAAAAAAGGACATCACGACTGTTGACACCCAATTGACACTCAAGATCATGAAAGTTGATAACTGCAACCTTGAGTTACAAAAACATACCACCATATTTTATCAGCAACGTGTTGGAATTTCCATTATTTTTTTGGTCAAATTTGAAGACTCGTAAAACTATCAATAATAGCTACAAATAGTAAAGGGCGTTGTGTACCGAGGAAACAAATTTTCCTGGAGGTCAAAAAATCGTCGGAAACCAACCATTTTTTTCTCAAAAAATATAACAAAATGAGTGCCTGAATCATGTTTTTGATGGTGGAAATAGATTCGACACCGTAAAAAACCAATGGGGAACCCAAAATCCTGAAACTTGATAGGTGTAACCTAGATTTCCCAAAAATTATGCCACATTTTGTCAAAATCTTGTTGGAAATTTCATTGTTTTCCGGGAAAATTTGAAGCCTCATTAGACTACACAATAGTAAAGTGTGCAAGGAAATTCATAAATAAATAGTATTCCAACACATATTCAACTACTTTCTATAATGAATCGAATTGATAGTTGGTCCCACTACTTTATAAAACCAAACCAAATTTGATTTATGAATAACTTGACATGGTCATTTCTCGCAAAATTTGACATGCAATTATAATATAGTGTGAACCTTATTTCGAAAAAACGAATTTAATTTTAAACTATTTGGTTTCTATGGACATGAAATAATTTAATTAATGAAAGTTGAAAATTGTAACTTCGAGTTACTTTCGATCAAATTTGAAGACTCGTAAAACTATTACTAAGAGCTACAAAGAGTAAAGTTACTTTCTATGAAAAATTGAATTGATGACTTCTCCCCACTACTTTGTAAAACCAAACGAAATTTAATTTACGAATGACTTGACACACCTATTTTTGGCAAAATTTGACATCCAGTCACAAATGGATTTAATTTAACTCTTTGATTTTTGTGGATGCGAAAATAATTTAATTACTAAAAACAAAACATTTAATTCACAATGCAACAAACACAACAAAAAAAAGTAAATTTTAAACTATAAATAACAAATATTTTCTCGATTAAATACTTATTATTACTATGCAATATTATATTAAGCCTCCTTTTAATGGATCTCAACAAGTACTACTCTGCAATAAAACATATGTGCGGAACAAAGACGAGAAATGTTGATACCTTATGCATATCGGTATACACAATAAATTGTGTGTTTTCTGTAAATAAGAGAAAACACATTAAAATGATTAAAATTAAATAAAAAAATAATGAATCTGACTAAAATAAACCAGTCAAGGAACAAAAGCTACCACCATTTCATATACTTTCAATATAACACAAATGCATATATTATTACCTGCGTCAAAATTGCTACGCAAGACCCGATGAATAATTAGCAATTGAATAAACCAAATTTAATCACAATCCACTGATTTAATATCAACATTATATGAATCATAATAAATAGAAATTTACCATCATGACAATCAACTAAGGAATTTCCAAATGTGAACAAGCATTAGAAAAATTTTGAGGTAAAATATTGACCTCAAAACAAAAATTTACAACAAAAATCAACTTTATAAGAACCAATGGGATTCAGTATGATGATGTCAAACACAGGGGATGATTCACCATTTTTGGAGTAAAAAAGTAAAAAAGGTTAAAAAAAATCACTTCTTCAACTAATTTTCAACTTATCTCCCTATGGTTTTTACTCAAATTTTGAGCAAGAGCACTCATTGGATACAAAATTTAATTCCTCGTCCAAGGAGGACTCATGTTGCATACTTATTATGGACCTTTCTACACGAAAAAAATGTGAAATACATGAAAAACATCACATTTTTTCATATATTTCTCATTTTTGTGTAACGGGATCCATCAAAAGTATGCACCATGGGTACTCCTTGGATGAGGAATTAAATTATGCATCCAACAAGTGCTCCCGCTTGACATGTGAGTAAAACCTTTGGGAGATAAGCTGAAAATACTAGTTAAAAATTTAAATTTTTCTTTTTTCCATCTAAGATTTGATGATGTAATCTAATCTTATTTTATTATTTCCACTATTATTTTATATTATTCCTTAGGATGCTCATTTTAGACCTCAAAATTTCGCTAATGAAATCGGAAAAGGTGAATTGGTTTAAAATCTTACAACATTATATAGCTCTTGTGTTTCTAGACTACTACTATCATCCACAATTTAACAGAAACTCCATTGAGACACCGTTGAAAATGCAAGCACAACTTCGAAGATAACAATTTATGTTAGGCAATAGAAGCTCAGAAAATACTCCAAGCTCTTAAACCCAATTTGCAAAGAGAAAAAACTACATGATCCGCTACATGAAATATGTAAACGATTTGAAAACTCTCCTATCGATATCAACAAATAACTTCCTTCTTTCCTCCGTTAACGATTTCGAAATTCTTGTCGAAATATAACAATCGGAATGGATTGAGTTATTAATCTCTATCTCATTTTTTCTATCACTACAAATAGTTTTGTTCCCTCACTATACTAGACATCTCAAATTTTTTCAAACTCATTTTAATACTATAAACTCTCGGGGATTGATATTATAAACTCAAGGGATTATTGCGCTGAGAGGTGTTCTCCAACCTAGTATGGAAGAGATGTTGTAATGTCCTCTCCTATAAACATTTTGAATCGGTCAAATTGCCTAAAATTAAAAATAAAAATTAAAGAAACAAAAAATAAAATTAATAACATGGAAACATTTTTACTCGGTCAAAATAAAATAAAAATAATAAAAAATAACACTATAATAAAAATAACTTCATGGTATTGACACATGGTATTCATCTCGAATATAACCTATTTAAAGGGGGGAATTAAACCAACCTATATTCATTTAACTTAATCCGAAGGAATTATGTGTTTGTTTTTCTTTAACATAACTTGATACAAAAGAGATGTAAATGCACAATGTTTGTAATCTTCTTTTAAAATATATGAGATATTTTTTTATTTTATTTTTTAAATAAATATCAACAAATTTAATATTATAATATTAAAAAATATTCCCTATATTTCTTTATTTTATTTGATATTATTATAAATAATTTGAATAATATTATAAATATTGGTTTTAATATTGGGGTTTAATACTGGGTTTATAATATTTATATTATAATGTATTGGGTTTATAATATTAATATAATAATAGACTTAGTATATTGGTTTTAACAAATGGTTTGTTAATCCTTTGTGTTTATAACATTAATCCCTTGGGTTTATAAGATTAATAACTTGGGTTTATTAATCTCTTGGGTTTATTTATTCCTTGCATTTATAATATTAATCTATTGGGTTTATTGAACTCTTGAGTTTATAATATTAATCCCTTAGGTTTGTAATATTGATCCCAACAATTTGTAACATTAATCCTTTGGGTTTATAATATTAATATTTTGGGGTAACTAATCTCTTGGCTTTTTTAATATTAATCCTTTGGATTTATAATCCCTTGAGTTATAATTTTAATAATCCTTTGGGTTTGTAATATTAATCTCTTGAGTTTGTAATTTTAGTTTCTTGGGTTTATAATATTAATCACTTGGGTTTATTAATTGTTGGCTTTAAAATACTAACCTCAAGGGTTTTAATATTAATCTCTAGTAGGGAAAAATTTAAGGATGGGAAATTATTTTGAAGTTTAAAACATTGGCGAATCTCACTAGTCCTTAATATGCAAACTATAAAATGTTTATTGATATATTTGTAAAATTATTCAAATTTATAATGACTTTCTATATACCCTCTATATAATTTTGCCAATTTTTAAGTTAAATAATTTTATATTGTAAAATTTGGGCGAATCATTTTTATAAAAACTGAAAAATGGTGAATCTTTTTTTTGGAAGAAACATGGAAAATTAGCCCACTCGCGAATATTAGCCCTTGAAATTTTCTATGATCTCTAGGGTTTATAATAGTAATATGATCAATTTATAATATTAATAATCCATTGGGTTTATGATATTAATCTCTTGAGTTTATTAATACCTTGGGTTTATTAATGTTACATTACATCACAATTTATCAATGTCACATCGTGACATAAAAAATTAAGGTTTAATATTGGAATTTATAATATTGGGTTTATAATATTTATATTATGGTTTACTAGGCTTATTGATTTTAAAATATTAATATTAGGGTTTAATATTAGGTTTATAATATTAATCTAATAATGGGTTTATAATATTAGGGGTTTAATATTGAGTTTATAATGTTAATAATCATTTGAGTTTATAATAGTAATCCCTTTGGTTTATTAATCTCTTGAATTTATTCTCAGATGCGGGTGAAGAGGGAAGCGTTTAATGCGATGGGACTTGGGTGCGGCACAGTGTGGAGACACCTACCCACCCAAGTCACGGCTGGAGGATGACATTTAAGAAATGCTATCAGCATATCAACTCCATTTATTTCTGGCATTTTTCATGATCCGACCTCCATTCCCCTATGCGATTCCACATGCGCCTCAATGCTTTAGCCTTCGGCTCTCATCAATGAGCGATTAATGTTGGGTGTTCTTCGATGCAATTTCATTCAAATTGATAACATGGAGAATTTCTCTGGTTTCTCAGAAGCTCCTCAGCCGATGAATTGCAGGTTCTCTCCAGCTGCTGGGCTCCCCAGTGTGCGCACTGTGACTGGCAGAAGAAGCCCGCTGAGCTGCTGCTTAGACCTTGGTGATAATCTGCACTTCTCTCATTCTGACCTTTGTATGTCTTCCTCGCTCTCTTTGAATTATCGCTTTCCTCAAGCCACTATCACTCCTGCTACTCCACCTCTTCTCGTGCCCTCCGCAAAAACTAAGCCAATGCCTCACCTATGCCAACAAATGCGGTGCCACAGGGGTAGCACCAGAAGCCAACCCCTGCACACTCCTTCCAGCTCCACCTCCGAATCATCTTCTCATTCCAGTGACTATTTTTCGGGCCGCTATCCCAACACCAGAAGTGGAAGGGGTCGTGTTCATGGAACTGGCCACCATTTGGGCTCCTCGAATCCTCCAATTCCCACCGCTCTACCTTTTCCCATGCCTCATACGGTGCATTTCTCATTCAATTTCTCTCTAAACTGCCCTTGAGTCACTGCCTCAATTACTGTTTTTTTCCATGAAGAGCCCCAGGCAGAAGAACAGAGCACTGGTCCGACGGGTCTGAGTAAAGTAGTAGCCCAGACTTCGGGCCATCAGGCAGGGTTGATGCACACACGGGGCAAGGAGGCGCATGGAGATCCAGGGCAAGTGATCAGGATTCATGACGTGGAGATGGCGCAAGGAGATCCAAGACCTTCCATGCCAGTTGCTGCTTCCATCGTAGACCTGTTAAATAAAGATGGAGACACGTCTGCACTCTGGTGCTGAATCGTGGAAGAACCGCCTGATGAGTAACTTTTTTTTTATTGTCTGGTTTTCGTGCCTTGCAGCCCATTCTATCGGGCTTGTTTTTGCTTATTTTTATGTGTCGGATTATATTTTTTTTTTTGAATGATGTAATCGAAGTAACCTTCAGAATAATCAACAGATGGTACCCCTGTGAGGGCAGTGCAACAGTTTGAAAATTGTTCAAGGCTGGTTTCCCCCTATGAGGGCAGTCTTTTTTTCTAATGTTTTTGTCAATATTGCCACAGGTTTGGGAAAAGACTTAGCTTTGGCCATGATGTAAATTATTTCCTCTGTTAATAGATTAACCTAACTTATAAAACAAAAAAAATCTCTTGAATTTATAATATTAATCCATTAGGTTTATTAATCCCTTTGGTTTGTAATATTGATAACAAGAGTTCATAATATTAATCTGTTTAGTTTATAATATTAACAATCCATTGGGTTTGTAATATTAATCTCTTGGGCTTATAATATTGATTCCTTAGGTTTATTAATACCTTCGGTTTATAATATTATTCGTTTGACTTTATTAATCCCTTGGGTTTTGAATACTAACCCAATTGTTATAATATTAATTTCTTGGATATATAATATTGATATTGTGGGTTTATAATATTAATCCATTGGGTTTATTAATACGTTGGGTTTATAATATTAATTGCTTTCCTTTATTAATCTCTTGGGTTTATAATATTAATCTCTTTGGTTTATTAATGCATTGGGTTTATAATATTAATCGCTCCAGTTTATTAATATCTTGGGTTTATAATATTAATACCTTGCATTGACAATATTAATAATCCCTTGAATTTATAATATTAATAACATTTTGGGTTTATATTATTATTATTATCTAATTTTAATTTCTTAGCGAAGCCAGACACAAAATTGGTGATTGAGACCCCCTTGTTTGTGGGACAAGGGACCCACCTCCGCGCAACGATTTGACTACTAAGTCTACAAAGGCATACATACGCTACCCCCTCTAGTTTTGAACCTGTGACCTATAAAGAGAAAATACATGCTCTTAACCATTAATCCTTTAGGTTTATAAATCCCTTGGATTTATAATATTATTCCCTTGAGCTTAATAGTATTCCTTTGAGTTTATTATATTATTGGTAATATGAGTAATGTTATCATATTATTATAATATAATAACACTTATTGTAAATTATTATCATAATTATTTTACTAATATTTATTTTATGAGAGTGAACAACAAGGATGCAGATCTAGAAGCTAATAAAGGAGCCCTCCTCTCTGCTGGGGCTAGGCTAAGGAACGGAGACGAAACATGGGACCCAATGGGACACTCTAATCAATTTTTTTCTATCTTCAATCTTATTTGCAGAAACCAAATTATCCATAGTTTCATAAAACAATTTTCGGCGTTTCGAATCCCAACGAGGATCCATCTTCAATCCCTTTTTTTTGAAATATGTTGGAATTTACAATTCAAATATAATCGGTTCACATTTACATTATATTTATTCTACCTTACTAGTATCTTAACTTTTGAATTGAGCAAACACTTCACTAACCAACAACGACAAAAGGTGAGTAAATTTGTTTGGTTTGAGAATAAAGCAGTAAAAATATGAGAGTGACCAATAAGAAATGAAAAAGGAAGCAATAATAAGAGCGTCACGACATTTATAATGATATGAAGCACCTCTCGATTATCGCCAAATGCTGACACCTCCAACCTTTACGCTGTCGTTTTTATGGCATTCAATCCTTGGATCGGGTTGACGTTTCTCACAAGTATTTGGTTCGGTTTAATTTGATTTCGTTTTTTTGTTTCTAGTTATTTTTGAAAAATTATTATTCTTAGATTAATCATGTTTATAATTATTATTTATTTCTTTTTTAGAATTCACATTAATTTATTACTGTTATTTAAGGAAAATCAAGCTAGTTTAAATTATATTATACCATATATTATATTATAGTTAATATGATATATAAAAATATATATATTGTTTTATTTGAAATATTATGATACATATATATGGTATGGAGGACATTATGTTAGTTAAGCATAATAGTTATAATTTTATAAATTCTATTGAATCCAATAAACCAAATAAAAACAATTTTAAGACATACTCCAGATCATATATTATACAACCATATATATAGTTTTATGTGAAATACTAGATACATATATATGGTATGGTGCGGAGAGCATTATGTTTGTCAAAGATAAAAGTTATAACTTTATAGATGATTTAAGGCATGAATGTTTCCACACTCAAATACATTAAGTTGTTGAGAAATTCTGAAGACCTTTATATTATGATTGAAGATATCTTCAATATCGATGTTTTGGGTGAACACTCCACTCATCATCTTGAAAAAAAAAACTTTGCATGAAGTGTTTTCCTGAAACATTGATATTAAATCATAATATATAAATCTACAAAATTTCCCAACAACTTCATAAATAATGTTATATCGAATAACATATCATGTTTCCGGCAAGTGTATGGGAATTTGTCCCAAGTTGATTATGTTGTTTTTTCTGTCCTCATCCAACATTGTTTTCACATTGCTTTAGAGTTGATGTTGAAAACAATGGTTTAGAGTTGATGTTACGAATAGCCTCTAGTGAGGAAAAAAAATCATGAGACTATCCAACTTCTTTGCACCAAATTTGACAGCCCATTTGTACCAATTTATAATGTTAAATAATGGCGTAAAGCAGACGGTAGTTTTATGAATTATTTGCGTGTAAATGTGTTATGGAGTTCGTTGGTGGGACTACTAGAGAAATTATTATACAAACACTCTTTGTGTCTTATGTTACAAAGATCATTTTCACGATTTTGATTGAATTGACCTACGTGATTTTTATGATGATTATTTATTTAAAAAATAATTAATATATTAATTTATGTATCATGTTCTAAAATTGATTTTTTTTTGAAAAGTATTTTAAAATAGTATTATACAATTCTTTTTAATGTTTCAAAATACATTGTAAGTTACGGGTATCCACATTAATAGAGCACTTAGCAAGTTACACGGAGTAACTCAGATAAGATAATAGTAATAGTAAAAACAATAATGTTGGAAAATAAAAAATAATAAGATGTACATAATTATTGTCTTTTTACATTTTATCTTAATTTGTTTTTATATAACATTTTAGGTGTATTTAAAATTTTTTATACTTCTCCAGATGGTCTTTATATAAGTCATGTTGAAATTTCTCGTTATTTTGATGTAATAAAGAATAAAATATGGTTTTTATCTGTTTTTATATAACATTTTAGGTGTATTTTTATTGTTTTATTTTTCTCCACATGGTCTTTATATAAGACAGCTGGAAAGTTCTCATGATCGGGATGTAATCATGAATAAAATATGATTTTTGTATTTAGTTATTTAATTTATATTATATATATATATATATATATATATATATATATATATATAATTTTTTACAAAGTGAAATTTATTCTTCAATTATTGAAAGGTGATATTTTTCCATCTTACAATTTACTCTTTTTTGATTATTTTTAACAACAAATTGCACTCATTTTAACAATCTTTGAAATATTTGAATATATTTCTCTTCATTGAGTAATCATTCGATTAGTATTGGATGGAAATTGCATTTTTGTCCTTGCATTAGTTCATTGGATAGTTAAATAATATTTGATGTCATCTTCACTTTATTATTCTTTGGGGTTAACACATCCTTCAGTGTTTACTTTTTTTACTTTATAAAGGTTCAAAGTTTATGGAAGGAATGTTTCTAATCTTTTATAATCTTCATTCTCTCCATATCTCCAACCATCTTAATAAATAAATCTACATATCATAAGAAAATTATCAAGATGGTGAAAACGCTCCTCCTCTCTCAAGCATTTACTAAAAATAAAAAGTACCTCTAATCTTATTGAAATAATGAAAAAGGAAAATGACAAGAGCATGCCTCAACTATTAAGATCAATAATAAAGAATTAAATTCACATGGCATTCCATAACTAGAAATTGAAGTGCAAAATAAGCAACTAATTTTTATAACATAGTTAATGGAGGCCACTGATGCATGAAAAGAACAAGAATTCAATGAAAGAGTTGATGGTGAATGACAAACAGAACCGTGGAAATGATATCTTCAATGCTATACTTAATAACCATACAATAAATCCTCTACTCACACAAATTAATTAATGTGCAACAATTCATGGTAATTGAAAATATATCCCATCAATTAATTAAAAAGGAATAACAAGCCACATAAATGTATTTAAACCAAATATTCATTAATAATGATGATGAATTCAATAAACCTACAGATCAATCACATATCCAATTGAACTTTACAAAACAAAATTGTATGATGCTCATGGTAGATTGAAAAATGATTATGTGAGTTCTCAAAGCATCCAAAAGAACATAAATTGAAATTGAATTTAGGAAATGATTTCAATGCTAAAATCAACACCTACATTTATATGCATGTTTCTCACTCATCCATAGGATCTCTTAAGCTCCATATTTTTCTACTCACTCATTCGATCATTCGAGGGCATCAAATTAATCTCTCTAAGAGGAAAATCAATAAAAGAAATAACATGATGATTTGGGAGGATCTCCTTTTCCTGCAATGATCTCCATGGGCCTCACAAAATTTCTTGTATCTACAAAACACAAAAGAGAAGGTTATTAAGCAAGTAAAAGTAAATACATAAGCTTGATGGTTTTTCCATTGAGTGACATGTTATTGATGGCTTATTGAAGGATTCAAAAATTTTGAGAATAATGACATTTTCTTGGATTAACTACAAATCATTCAATTAATTTAGAAGCTCATTGAATCAATTACAGTAATAAAAATGAATGTGAGAAGAAAAAAGTAATAAGTCATTAGAACTTCTCCATACAAAAAGAAATTTGGTTATGAATTCCATGGATTTAGTGGCTCATTTCCACGGCTCTATCATTATTGGAAACTTTCCAACGACTACAAAACATCTAGGGCTATCCTTGAAGAAGCTAAAAAATAATTTTACAAAATTTTTGCACAAATTAGTGTGCTCATAGAATTCATTATTATGAATAAATTTTATCTGTGATATATTTCTTTTTACAATTTGAAAGGGTGCATGAGGAATTGTGCCTAAAAAAAATCCTAAAAATGTTCTTATAATTCACTTAAATTTATTCAGAGCTCTCAAGTGCTCGAGCTAGCCCATTACACTTTATCAGAATAACTAGTTACAACTACAATTAGCCAAATTTTATAAAGGTTCAAATTTTCTAGAAGAAATGTCTCTTATATTTTATAATCTTCAATCTCTCCATTTCTCCAACCATCTCAATGAATAAATCTACATATGATAAACTTTTTATCAAGATGGTGATAACAATATCCCTCTCTCAAAGATTTAATAAAAATAAAATGTACCTCTAATATTATTGAAATAATGAAAAAGGAAAATGACAAGAGCACGCCTCAAGAACAAAGATCACTAATAAAGAAGTAAACTCACATGGCATTCCATAACTAGAAATTAAAGTTCAAAATAACTCAATTAATTTATATAACATAATTTATGGAGGCAACTGATGTAAATGAAAAGAACAAGAAATCAATGAAAGAGATGATTGTGAAGGACAAAGAGAACCATGGAAATGATCTCTTCAATGCTATACTTAATAACCATACAATAAATCCTTTACTCACATAAATTCATTAATGTGCAACAAAAAGCATCATATCGACCATTACAATTCATGGTTAATTTAAAATATATCCCATTAATTAATTAAAAAGGAATAAGTAGCCACATAAATGTATAAACCAAATATTCATTAACAATGATGATGAATTAAATAAATCTATAGAACAATCACATGTCCAATTGAACTTTACAAAATGAAATTGTATGATGCTTATGGTAGATTGAAAAATGATTATGGGAGTTTTCAAAGCATCCAAAAACCATAAATTGAAATTCAATTTAGGAAATAATTTCAATGCAAAAATCAATGCCTACATTTATATTCATGTTTCTCACTCATCCAAAGGCTCTCTTAAGCTCCATATTTTTCTACTCACTCATTCAATTATTCGAGGGCATCAAATTGAACTCTCTAAGAGGAAAATCAATAAAATAAGTAACATCATTAGTTGGGATGGTCTCATTTATTCTGCAATGATCTCCATGGGCCTCCAAAACTTTCTTGTATATATAAAACACAAAGGAGAACGTTAGTAAGTAAGTAAAAGTAAATAAATAAGCTTGATGGATTTTCCATTCAGTCACATTTTATTCATGGTTTATTGAAGTATTCAACAATTCTGAGAATAATCAATTTTTTTTGAATTAACTACAAATCATTCAATTAACTTGGAAACTCATTGAATAAATTACAGTAATAAAAAACAATGTGAGAAGAAAAACAATAAGTCATTAGTGCTTCTCCATACAAAAAGAACTTTGGATATGAAGTCCATGTATTTAGTGACCCATTTCCATGGCTCTATCATAATTGGAACCTTTCCAGCCACTACTAAACATCTAGGGCTATTCTTGAAAAAGCCAAAAAATAAATTTCCCAAAATTTTCCCCAAATTAGTGTGCTCATAGAATTCATTATTATGAATAAATTTTATATTCAAATCAATGTGATATATTTCTTTTTACAATTTGAAAGGGCGCATGAGGAATTGTGCCCCAAAAAATCCCAAAAATGTGCTTATAATTCACTTAAATTTATTCAGAGCTCTCAAGTGCTCGAGCTAGCCCATTACACTATATCACTGTAACTACAATTAACCAACTTTTATAAAGGTTCAAAGTTTATAGAAGAAATGTTTCTATTCTTTTATAATATTCATTCTCTCCATTTCTCCAACCATCTTAATTAATAAATCTACATATGATAATTTTTTATTAAGATGGTGACAACACCCCCCCTTCTCTCAAACATTTAAAAAAAATAAAAAGTACCTCTAATCTTATTTAGATAATGAAAAAGGAAAATGACAAGAACATGTCTCAACTATAAATATCAATAATAAAGAATTAAATTCAGATGGCTTTCCATAACTAGCAATTAAAGGGCAAAATAACTCAATTAATTTCTATAACATAGTTAATGGAGGCAAGTGATGTAAATGAAAAGAACAAGAAATCAATGAAAGAGATGACGGAGAATGACAAAGAGAACCATACTTAATAACCATACAATAAATCCTATACTCACAAAAATTCATTCATGTGCAACAAAAAGAATCATATCAACCATTACAATTCATGGTTAATTGAAAATATATCCCATCAATTAATTAAAAAGGAATAAGAAGCCACATAGATGTGTAAACCAAATATTCAATAACAATTATGATGAATTAAATAAACATACAGATCAATCACATATTCAGTTGAACTTTACAAAACAAAATTGTATGATGATCATGGTAGATTGAAAAATGATTATGTGAGTTATCAAAGCATCCAAAAAATAGAAATTAAAATGGAATTTAGGAAATGATTTCAATGCTAAAATAAATGCCTAAATTTATATGCATGTCTCTTAATCATCCAAAGGCTTTCTTAAGGTCCATATTTTTCTACTCACTCATTTGATTATTATAGGGCATCAAACTGATCTCTCTAAGAGAAAAACAATAAAATCAATAACATAATGATTTGGGATGGTCTCATTTTTCTGCAATGGCCTCCATGGGCCTCCCAAACTTTCTTATATCTACAAAACACAAAAGAGAAGTTTAATAAGCAACAAAAGGTAAATACATAAGCTTGATGGTTTTTCCATTGATTCACATGTTATTCATGGCTTATTGAAGGATTCAAAAATTTTGAGAATATTCAAATTTTCTTCAATTAAATACAAATCATTCAATTAAATCGAAAGCTGATTGAATCAATTACAATAATAAAAAACTATGTGAGAAGAAAAAAATGATGAGTCATTGAGCTTCTCCATACAAAAATAAATATGGATATTAATTCCATGGATTTATTGGCTCATTTCCATGGCTCTATCATTATTGGAACCTTTCCAAAGACTACTAAACATCTAGGGGTAAACTTGGAGAAGCCAAAAAAATAAATTTTCCCAAATTAGTGTGCTCATAGAATTCATTATTATGAAAAAAAATTATATGTAAATCAATGTGATATATTTCATTTTACAATTTGAAAGGGTGCATGAGGAATTGTGCCAAAAAAAATCCCAAAATGGTGCTTATAATTCACTTAAATTTATTCAAAGCACTCAAGTTCTCAAGCTAGCCCATTACACTATATCAGAGTATCTAGTTACAACTACAATTAACCAAATTTTATAAAGGTTCAAAGTTTATGGAAGAAATTTTTTTAATATTCTATAATTTTAATTCTCTCCATTTATCCAACCATCTTAACCAATAAATCTACATATGATAAAAATTTTATGAAGACGGTGACAACACTCCCCTTCTCTCAAACATTTAATAAAAATAAAAAGTGCCTCTAATATTATTTAAATAATGAAAAAGGAAAATGACAAGAGCATGCCTCAACGATAAAGATGATTAATAAAGAAGTAAATTGACATGGCATTCCATAACTAAAAATTAAAGTGCAAAATAACTCAATTAATTTATATAACATAGTTAATGGAGGTAACTGATGTAAATGAAAAGAACATTAAATCAATGAAATATATGATGGTGAATGACAAAGAGAACCATGGAAACGATGTCTTCAATTCTATGCTTAATAACCATACAATAAATTCTCTACTCACACAAATTCAATAATGTGCAACAAAAATCCATTACAATTCATGGTTAATTGAAAATATATCCCATCAATTAATTAAAAAGGAATAAGAAGCCACATAAATGTATAAACCAAATATTCATTAACAACTATGATGAATTAAATAAACCTACAGATCAATCACGTATCCAATTTTACTTTACAAAACAAAATTGTATGATGTTGATGGTAGATTGAAAAATGATTATGTGAGTTCTCAAATCATCCAAAAAACATAAATTGAAATTCAAAAAACATAAATTGAAATTGAAATTAGGAAATTATTTCAATGCTAAAATCAACACCTACATTTATATGCATGTTTCTCACTCATCCAAAGGCTCTCTTAAGATCCATATTTTTCTACTTACTCATTCGATCATTCAAGAGCATCAAATTGATCTATCTAAGAGGAAAATAAATAAAAGCAATAACATGATGATTTGAGATGGTCTCATTTTTCTACAATGATCTCCATGGGCCTCCCAAACTTTCTTCTATCTACAAAATACAAAAGAGAAGCTTAGTATGCAAGTAAAAGTAAATACATAAGCTTGATGGTTTTTCTGTTGAGTCACATGTTATTCATGGCTTATTGATGGATTCAACAATTTCAAGAATAATCACATTTTCTTGAATCAACTACAAATCATTCAATTAACTCGGAAGCTCATTGAATCATTTACAGCAAAAAAAAACAACGTGAGAAGAACAAAATAATTAGTCATTATAGCTTCTCAATAAAAAAAGAAATATGGTTATGAATTTCATGGATTTAGTGGCTCATTTCCATGGCTCTATCATTATTGGAACCTTTCCAATGACTACTAAACATCTAGGGGTATTCTTGAAGAAGGCAAAAAATAAAATTTCCAAAATTTCCCCAAATTAGTGTGCTCATAGAATTCATTATTATCAATAAATTTTATATGTAAATCAATGCAATATATTTCTTTTTAAAATTTGAAAGGGCACATGAGGAATTGTGCCCAAAAAAAAATCGCAAAAAATTTGCTTATAATTCATTTAAATTTATTCAGAGCTCTCAAGTGCTTGAGCTAGCCGATTACACTATATCAGAGTAACTAGTTACAAATACAATTAACAAATTTTATAAAGGTTCAAATTTTATGGAAGAAATGTTTATATTCTTTTATAACTTTCATTGTCTCCATTTCTCCAACCATATTTCTCAATAAATCTACATATGAAAAACTTTTTATCAAGATGGTGACAACACTCTCCCTCTCTCAAACATTTAATAAAAATAAAAAGTACCTCTAAGATTATTGAAATAATGAAAAAGTAAAATGACGAGAGGATGCCTCAACTATAAATATCAATAATAAAGAAGTAAATTCACATGGCATTCCATAACTAGCAATTAAAGTGCAAAATAACTCAATAGTTTCTATAACATAGTTAATGGAGGAAACTGATGTAAATGAAAAGAACAAGAAATAAATGAAAGAGATGATGGTGAATGACAAAGAGAACCATGGAAATGATATATTCAATTCTATACTTAATAACCATACAATAAATCATCTACTTACAAAATTTAGTAAGTGGCAACAAAAATCATCATATCAACCATTACAGTTCATGGTTAATTGAAAATATGTCCCATCAATTAATAAGAAGGAATAGGAAGCCAGATAAATGTATAACTGAAATATGCATTAATGATGATGATGAATTAAATAAGCCTACAGATCAATCACATATCTAATTGAACTTTACAAAATGAAATTGCATGATGCTCATGGCAGATTTCAAAATGATTATGTGAGTTCTCAAAGCATCCAAAAAACATAAATTTAAATTGAATTTAGAAAATGATTTCAATGCTAAAATAAACACCTACATTTATATGCATGTTTCTCACTCATCCGAAGGCTCTCTTAAGCTCCATATTTTCTACTCACTCATTCGATCATTTGAGGGCATCAGATTGATCTCTCTAAGAGGAAAATCAATAAAAGAAATAACATGATGATTTGGGATGGTCTCATTTTTCTGCAATGATCTCCATGGGCCTCCCAAACTTGTATCTACAAAATACAAAAGAGAATGTTAGTAAGCAAGTAAAAGTAAATAGATAAGATTGATGGTTTTTCTATTGAGTCGCATGTTATTCATGGATTATTTAAGGATTAAATTTTTTTTAGAATAATCACATTTTCTTGAATTAACTACAAATCATTCAATTAACTCGGAAGCTCATTGAATCAATTACAGTAACAAAAAACAATGTGAGAAGAAAAAATTAATAAGTCATTATAGCTTCTCAATACAAAAATAACTATGGATATGAAGTCCATTGATTTAGTTTCTTATTTCCATGGCTCTATCATTATTGGAACCTTTCCAATGACTACTAAACATCTAGGGGTACTCTTGAAGAAGGAAAAATATAAAAATTTCCCCAAATTACTATGCTCATAGAATTCATTATTATGAATAAATTGTATATCTAAAGCAATGTGATATATTTCTTTTTAAAATTTTAAATGGTGCATGAGCAATTGTGCCCAAAAAAAATCCAAAAAATGTTCTTATAATTCATTTAAATTTATTCAGAGATCTCAAGTGCTCAAGCTATGATCCAGGTGGATATTGGTGGCCACCCGCCTATTCCACTTGGGCCCCCACCATTGTCTCTTTCATTTTTTCAGTTTTGGCATAATTTACTATTTTTAGCAGTTTTTTGGGTCCTGAACTTCCGGAGCCGTTTTGAGGCCCTAAACGACTTTTTTTGAGCATCGCGCCTCCAACGAATATCATTCCGTTCTAGAATGATATTCATGGTGAAATTTGTAGTCCTCGGATAGAGCTTTCTAATTATGTATCATGTGCATCAAACGGAGATAGTATGCCAAAGTTACGTCCCTGGGAAGTTGAAACACTAATTTACCCAAACGGGGCCCATAGTTTTGGCGCTTCATCTCCTACGGTTAGGTTTTTGGATGTTTAGGGTTCTCCATTGTTTCTCAATAATAAATAGGCCCTCGAGCCTCATTGTAACTGAGTTCAGAGGCCTGTAGCCGCCACATCTCTTCTCGGAGATAGCTACCAGCACCCTAGCTAGTTTTATTTCCATTCTGTCTGTAAGAAAATTTCAGTTCTTTGATATTAATGAAATGAAGTGTTATTTCCGCTGCATCTCTGTATTTGTGGTTATATGTTTATTCTGTTGCATTCCTGCATAAATCTAGATCAATGGTATCAGAGCGGTCTGCTTTTTCTCGATCCTTCTTTGCATGTCCCCAACGAGGTCGGGGTATAAGGAGCTAGGGCTTGATCTGGTGGAACCTTTGCAAGATCAGCCTCGCAAACCTCGACGGACGCCCATGGGGAACGAAAAGAAAGATGAGGGAGCAGGAGATCCTATCAAAATATTGCTCGAGGAGGCCCTCAAAAAACAAAGGAACGCGATGATGGATAACTTTGCTCAGATCCTTCAACGACTACCCACCGGCGGCGCATCTGCATCCAGCAGCCACTCTGGAGGCGCGACTCCTTTTAAGGTACAATTAAATTTTGACATTCCCATATTTGAGGGTCAAATAGACGCAGATGCCGTAGATAGATGGTTGAATCTGTTAGAAGGATATTTCTCGGTTCATGACTTTTCAGACCGGCAGAAGATTATTTTTGCACTCCTCAAAGCTACCCCCCATGTTAAGGCGGTAGAAACCTACGTGAGAACAAGGACCGAGATAGAACCCTCTCTTGTTCTTGGCGGGGTACCAACCGATTCTTTCCGTTACCGTCGAACGACACTATCTGGTGGGGAGCTATGAGGACAAGTACATACGGTGGACCCTTGTTGCGACAGCAAAGGGATCAAGATGTGCGTGAGATGACGAATGCATTTCCCATGCCACTGCGCACAAAGTTGGGTATAAAAGATTCGAGGAAGGAAACATTTGGTGCTCGTATCACGGTTGTACGCACGGATACATTCGGGAGAAATAGGGGTTCCTTGACATCTCGCTTGGTAAGCATATCGGTATATGCCAAGATTGAGCGAGGAAATTCAAACGAAGAAGCAAGACTTTGGATGCGAATCAAAAGCAAGGGAAAGGTGCTTCCAAACCACGGAAGAAAAGGACGAACGAGCATGGCGGTAAAGACAACCTCGTAAAAAGCCACAAAAAAAGAAAAGAACAACACCGCAAAGCCAAAGAAGGACACGGGAAAGTGGTGTGAATTCCGCAAACTCCACTCACGAAACACAAGTGAGTGTCGGGCCAACGGTCACTAGTGGCGAGATGAGGGCTTCGAGTCGGATGCGTACTCCCGGAGCTCGAATCGAGATTCTGAAAAAGGGGAATGAAAAAGGGGGAAAAAGATTGGCCAGTGGAGCCCGTGCACCCTTGTTGCCTTGCAAAGATCCGGAAGGAGGAACCAAAGATCCGGAGGAGGAGGAACGTCTCTTCCCTCCCGGATGTGGGTAAGGGCTCCTGTCACCGATTCATTTTTTCGACGATGGGAGCCAAAAGAACCTCATTTCGGCCAGGCGTCATGAAGTGGTTGGGCTTGCTGACCACATTCACCCACATCCATACACCATCGGGTGGCTTCACCGAGACGAGATCTCGCGTCGACCCCGGCGGTGCACGCTTCCCTATAGCATCAAGCCCTTCACGGATGAGGTATTATGTGACATTGCTCCTATTGATGTTTCGATGTATTATTAGGACAACCATACTTGTGGAAGCGTCATCTTGTGTATGAGTCTCGACCTCGTCTTCGTATTGCTACAGGAAGTAAGTTGTACGGGATACCGAGAGGTACCACCTCCTACGACTATCTCTTTGGTTACGCAAAACAATGCGGTAAGCTTATTTCCCAAACCGGGGAAATTCGTTTTACGATGATCCGCCCCCCGGGGCAAGAAAGAAGACTATGGCCACGACCTCCGGACGAGGCTCCTGCACAACAACAACAAATGGATAGGGTTGTGGAGGAGTAGGGGACATCTTCACCCTCACCCACGGGGTTCCTGCCTTTGTCCCGGTCAAGCACCGATTGATCGACCCCCAAGTGTGCCACTACCCAATGGACCGATCTATCGGCGCTCTGTTACGGAGAATGATGAAATCAGAGCGGTTCGGGGTACGGAAAAGGTCACATCGGACCATCGAGTTCATCGCCTGTGGGAGCCGGTCGTGTTGGTACGAGGAAGAAGGATGGGACGTGGAGACTGCAGCCATTGACTATCGGGCGGTGAACAAGATCAGCATGCTGGAATAGGTACCAAATCCCATGGATTGATGACCTTGGACCAACTCAAGGTGCAAAATATTTCAACAAGATCGACACCGAAGTCTAGGTATCACCGAGTACCAATTGAACCCTGCGATGTGTGGAAAGGCACTTTGAAAGCCAAGGAAGGCCTTTTTGAATGTTTGGTCATGCCTTTCGGGTTGATAGATATCGCAACCTTCATGAGGATGATGGATGACATCTTGCGGCCATTCACCAACTCATTTGTAGTGGTGTACTTGGACGTGTTCGATCTTGACAAGACTTAGGAAGAGCACCTTCACCACATCCGGCAAGTCCTCCAAACAGCACAACGACGAGTTGTGTGCCAATTTGGAGAAGTGCATGTTTGGCATGACCCGGAGTTCAATATTTGGGATACATTATTGACGAAAGGGGTGCAAGTGGATCCGACCAAGATCCAAGTCATTCGGATTGGCCGGCCCAACCACTATAACGAGCTTCGCGACTTTACGGGCCTTGCTAATTTCTATGGTAGATTCGTTTGGGATTCTCTCATATCACTTGGCCCTTAAGTCAAGTCACCAAGGGAGGAGCGAAGAGAAAAATTCTTTTGGTCGGAACCTCAACGAAGGCATTCACGAGAATTGAAAAATCGCCTCCTGGTCGGCCCAGTGCTCACATTACCACACTTACAGCAGCCATTTGAGATCGAGACGGATGCCTCGACTATGCTGTTAGGGCGGTTCTTGCTCAACGGGGGACATCCGGTGGCATATCCACGGTGAGACATTGTCTAAGATAGTTCGCAAGTATCCCACCTATGACGAAGAAATGTATTCCATTGTGCGGGCTTTGTCGACAATGGAAGCATTACACATTTTGGGGAAGGAAACAATCATCCACACGGACACGGCCCTGCCGGTTCATACGGACACGAGGAAGTTGCGGAGATGATCGCCATCGCGGAAGTGGTCCACATATACGCAACGGTTTCATTTGAACATCGAGTACAAGAAGGGTAGCACCAATAATGTTGCGAGGCCGCCTCGGCCGACCACTGGAGTCGTGGCGCTCACCACCGTGCTCAACTCTTGTGGGCCGAGACTACAATTGGCGCTTCTCTGTAAGGGTGACCTAGAATTCAGCCACACTTACAAGGCACTCTTAGGGGGTATGCAAGTTCCAAATTTTCACCTCAAAGATGCACTTTTATTTCACATGGGACACCTTTGCGTTCCTTCGACGGCGTGCCAAGATGATATGGGAAGCACACTACGGTCGAGTCGGCCCCGGGCATTTTGGGGGTCGAAAAATAGTAGCAATACTACGGAAGGTATTTTCTATTGGTAGAGACCTTGAAAGGATGTCGAGAAGCACATTAGATCTTTGCTAGCATGTGGTACCATCGACCATCGAAGCAAGGGCCTATATACTCCACTACCTACCCCTAGTCGACCTTAGGAATCCATCTCCATGGATTACATGTCGGGCCTGCCTTCTACTAAGAATGGAAATGACTGTGTTTTCGTGGTCGTTGACAGATTCTCGAAGATGGCCATCATGGCGGCATGTAAGAAGAATATCACAGCAGAAGCCACTGCTAAACTCTTCTTTGAACGAGTGTGGGTGCACTTTGGGATCCCACAGTCTATCATATCAGATCGAGATAGCAGGTTCCTCAGCACATTTTGGTCCAGCCTCTGGTCAATGTTGGACACAAAGCTCACCAAGTCCACAGCTTTCCATCCCCAACCAGATGGCCAGACAGAGGTCGTCAACAGAATGATTGTACACATTCTGCGCATGTACAATTCAAAGCATCCACGCACATGGGACGAGAGCCTCCCTTATGTACAACATAGTTATAATCGGGCTCTCCACAGTTCAATCGGCCATAGCCCCTTTCGGGTGGGCTTGGGATTCCAGCCACTATGTCCCATTGACGTAGCCATGCCATTTGCAGCTGCTCAGGCCAATTCAGCTCATGTCCAGTCTGAAGTTGACAAATCAAGTAGCTTCATCGAGCGCATTCAACACATCCACCAACAGGTTCATGATATATTGGACAGAGCCAATGCCAAGTACAAGCAACGCCATGATCAACACCGGGTGCCACACAACTTCCAAGTGGGTGACAAAGTATGGCTACATTTGCAGAAGGAGCGCCTCACTGGACCCCACCGCAAGCTTCGCCCACTCCGATACGGGCCGTACACCATCACCAAGGCTGTAGGGAACAATGCATTCGAGCTCGGTATTCCACCATTCCTTGGATCAACACTGGGTGCCACACCACTTCCAGGTGGGCGACAAAGTATGGCTACATTTGCAGAAGGAGCGCCTCACTGGACCTCACCGCAAGCTTCGCCCGCTCCGATACGGGCCGTACACCATCACCAAGGCTGTAGGTAACAATGCCTTCGAGCTTAGTATTTCACCATTCCTTGGTCTGCACCCAGTCTTCAATGTGGATCGCCTTCGTCCTTACTTTCCACCTCTACTGGACACCTCGGACATTGCAGAACAACTCACACCACCAGAGTTAAACCCAGACTGCATGGAACAGGCCACCACAGATTGTATCATGGACATGCAAATCAAGAACACTCGTCAACAGCAGATCCAATCGTATCGGGTTGTCAAAGCTGGCCAACTCCTGCACCAAGGAAAGTGGTTCACCAGGGACCAAGTTCAGCAGAAATTTCCTCATCTCATGGAGGAACTTAACGCAATAGGGACCATTGCTTCCTAAGGGGGGAGGAATGATCCAGGTGGATATTGGTGGCCACCCGCCTATTCCACTTGGGCCCCCACCATTGTCTCTTTCAGTTTTTCAGTTTTGGCATAATTTACTATTTTTAGCAGTTTTTCGGGTCCTGAACTTCCGGAGCCGTTTTGAGGCCCTAAACGACGTTTTTTGGGCATCGCGCCTCCAGCGAATATCATTCTGTTTTGAAATGGATATTCATGGTGAAATTTGTAGTCCTCGGATAGATATTTCTAATTATGTACCATGTGCGTCAAACGGAGATAGGATGCCAACGTTACGTCCCTAGGAAGTTGAAACACCAATTTACCCAAACGGGGCCCATAGTTTAACTTCACCATCTCTAGGGTTAGGTTTTTGGATGTTTAGGGTTCTCCATTGTGTCTGATAATAAATAGGCCCTGAGCCTCATTGTAAGCGAGAGGTTAAGAGGCACGTAGCCGCCACATCTCTTCTCGAAGAGATAGCTACCAGCGCCCTAGCTAGTTTTATTTCCATTCTGTCTGTAAGCAAATTTTAGTTCTTTGATATTAATGAAATGAAGTGTTATTTCCACTGCATCTCTATATTTATGGTTATATGTTTATTCTGTTGCATTCCTGCATAAATCCGAATCAGGCTAGTCCATTACACTATACTTGAGTAACTAGTTACAACTACAATCAACCAAATTTTATAAAGGTTCAAAGTTTATGGAAGAAATGTTTCTATTATTTTATAATCTTCACTATATCCATTTCTCCAACCAACTTAATCAATAAATCGACATATGATAAACTTTTTATCAAGATGGTGACAACACTCCCCCTCTCTCAAACATTTAATAAAAATAAAAAGTACCTCTAATCTTATTGAAATAATGAAAAGGGAAAATCACAAGAGCATGCCTCAACTATAAAGATCAATAATAAATAATTAAATTCACATGGCATTCCATAACTAGCAATTAAAGAGAAAAGTAACTGAATAATTTCAATAGCATAGTTAATGGAGGAAACTGATGTAAATGAAAAGAACAAGAAATCAATGAAAGAGATGATGGTGAATGACAAAGAGAACCATGGAAATGATATCTTCAATGTTATACGTAATAACCATAAAATAAATCCTCTACTCACACAAATTCATTAATGTGAAACAAAAATTATCATATCAACCATTACAATTCATGGTTAATTGAAAATATATCCCATCAATTAATCAAAAAGGAATAAGAAGCCACATAAATTATAAACCAAATATTCATTAACAATGATGATGAATTAAATAAACCTACAGATCAATCACATATCCAATTGAACTTTACAAAACGAAATTCTATGAGGCTCATGCTAGATTTCAAAATGATTATGTGAGTTCTCAAAGCATCCAAAAAACGTAAATTGAAATTGAACTTAGGAAATGATTTCAATGCTAAAATCAACACCTACATTTATATGCATGTTTATCACTCATCCAAAAGCTCTCTTAAGCTCCATATATTTCTACTCACTCATTCAATCATTCGGGGGCATCAAATTGATCTCTCTAAGAGGAAAATCACTAAAAAAATAACATGATGATTTAGGATTGTCTCACTTTTCTGCAATGATCTCCATGGGCCTCGCAAATCTTTCTTGTATCTACAAAACACAAAAGAGAAGGCTAGTAAGAAATTAAAAGTAAATACATAAGCTTGATGGTTTTTCCATTGAATCACATTTTATTGCAGTCTTATTGAAGGATTGAACATTTTTTAGAATAATCACATTTTCTTGAATTCACTACAAATCATTCAATCAACTCGGAAGCTTATTGAATCAATTACAGTAATAAAAAACAATGTGAGAATAAAAAAATAATAAGTCATTAGAGCTTCTCCATACAAAAAATAAATTTGAATATGAATTCCATAGATTTAGTGGCTCATTTCCATGGCTCTATCATTGTTGGAACCTTTCTAACGACTACTAAACATCTAGGGGTATTCTTGAAGAAGCCAAAAAATAACTTTCCCAAAATTTTCCCCAAATTACTGTGCTCATATAATTCATTATTATGAATAAATTTTATATGTAAAGCAGTGTGATATACTTATTTTTACAATTTGAAAGCGTTCATGAGGAATTGTGCCCAAAAAAATCCCAAAAATGTGCTTATAATTTACTTAATTTATTAAGAGCTCTCAAGTGCTCGAGCTAGCCCATTACACTATATCAGAGTAAATAATTACAACTATAATTAACCAAATTTTAAATCTCTAACTTGATTGATAAATCATTTTTACAAATATTTTAGTTGTTTCTATATCTCATTATCATAGATCTAAGCAATTTGTAGATATATTTTTTTCCCTTTCCTCTTTTGGAAGTCCCTCCACTTTGACGAAGGGTTTGGGCTTGATGGAAGCTATAGTAAATCTACTTATTGAACTACATGACACTTGATATAAACAATGTGTCCTCTTTTATATGTAAATTTTTTTGTTCATGTACCATCTATAAACCACTAAGGGGATTGTATTCAAAATATCATTCAATCAAGGGGATAATTTTGTGGGTATGGATATAATTGTTATAGCGGACTAATTGCGAATGGGGAAAGGGGAAATATCCTTAGGTTCAAAGGCTAGCCCTAGTAAAAAAAGACAAGAATGAAAATATTTCCCTAATTTTATCTATATTGATTCATAAACTAGAATCATATGAAATGGAATCCATACCTTTTACAACATGCCTAATGAAGGTCAATTTGTTGATTGATGTAGCTCCCCAAATGATTAAATATCATATCTGCAAACATATAAACAAAACAGATCAGAGGAATATGCAAAATAAATGATTAAATAAAACTTATAATAGTGATGAATGAGACTAGTACCTATATTATTTCAATGAACAAATAGAAGCAAAATAAACCATTTATCAGTTCCATTTGACAACATAGTGGGAATAAAAACTCATTTTTATTATCTCAGAAATAAGAGGAGTTACACAACCTTGGCCCTGATGAAGTGAGGCTCTTGCTAATGATAAAAAATAACCTCCTTGGATGATAAAATCTCCAACGTTATTTGAGAAACATAAGTCTACCTTTAGTAATCTCTCCAAAACCCTCTAGCCCATGGTTGATTTATAGGCCAATAGGAGGAGGTTTCAGATCCTTATCACAAGGATGAGATCCACTAAATTTTGGATTAGGGTTCCTTGAAGAATGGGAATTAGCTCTATGGTAAGAGGGGCTAGGCTCGAATAATCATGACCTCGAAGCTTTGAGTTGGGATATATTTTCCCAATAATGCTTCTAGATTTTACTTTTTATTTTTTCTTTCTTTTGATTCATGTGCGTAGTCTATAGTGGAAGGGATAACACACTTATGCACGGGATTTAATGGTAAGAGTTGTGTACGCACAGAAAATGACTACAAAACTGTGCAGATGATGAAAAGTAGGTTTTTGGACCTTATTACCCATAATTCTCAGTTTCTTCAAGATGTTTAAGTTTTAGACTTGCAAGAGAATGCTTTGGAACACATTGATGGATAGCGAAAGATCTAGTTTAATGATCAATTTTCCATGGTGACAAAATGATGTGTAACAATAGCCATATGGTTGTCCACTTCCTTTATGGGAAAATCCAAAGCCCCTTTTAATTTCTTTAAGAGTTTCAAGAAAGTGATTCAAACTTTGAGGTTTAGTATTTTACCCTTTCTCCCTTATGATATTGGAGCCTTGGGACATGGATCCTACAAATGACTTATTGCTTGACATACTATACTTTTTAAAGTTTATTTTTCATAATCTCAAGCTTGGATCTAATATGAATCACTCCACTCCATTATGGTTTTTTTAGGACACCCTTGCTCAATTCAAGTCATACACAAATGTAGGAATATGTAATAATGTGATTGTTTCCTTGATTGAGGTCAAGCTTCGAAAATCACGAAAAAATTTCTCTAATTCTCCCTATCACATGAAAAACCCACATATGAATGCCGGGAGATTTGGTAGTCACACCCATACAATGCTAGTGGTGACAAACATAGTGATAGGATTAATCTTCAAAAAGAAAGGTTTAATGAAGAGGCTAGCTTGAAACATAAACCAAAACATCTTTTCCAAAAATTTCAAGAACTCATTGGGTTTGTTGAAATATATATAATCAAAACACCCTTGGAACAATGAAATAAATAATTTTTAGATACTCATGGTTTCAATCCAAATAATAAAAAATCATGTTAATGACCACAACATGCTAATAAAATCATTAATATCTAACACATATAAATATAATATTAAACAAATATTTAATCTCTCCATCATGAATACCACCAAAGAGAAAGCCAAGGGGAAATATGATTTAATTTAAGTAATATCTACTACAACATGGTACATCCCAAAGAGGAAGCCAAAAGGAAAGATGGTTTATATTAATTAATATCTAATCCAACAAGGTATGTTATAATTAGAAATGGTTTCTCCACTTCTAAGTTATTGTACAAAATATCACTAGACTCTTTGTTATAGGTCAATTTGGGCATCATCCCCCATGACCAATGAATAGGGTATATCATTCCCTTAATTAATTTGCTATATGCCCTAAGTGAAGACATTCCTTTAATGGATTCAATTGTGAAATTTCTAAGGTTTGAATTATATATTATATGACCCATTGACTCATCAACGCTCCTCTGCAAGGGCCTAACTATGTTGCAGTGAAACTATCTCCATGCAAGGGTGCACTGCAGTGCACTTCCCAACACTCAAGGATGCGTTGGTATCCTAGGAGCGAAATCATCATTATTTTGGGAATATCCACATGGTCAGTGCCTTCTAGAAGAGTATATAGGTGGCATACTTTGAATACAAGTGTCCATCCACCACCTTTGAACTTGAAAACATGTCTCACCTATTATTAGAAAGGCATTCAATGAGAAACTACCTTTAGTTTTCCTATAAATTGAGCACTCATCTAAGTGCTAGGGAGGAATAATTTTGTGCAAATTTGTGATGTTGGATTCTCAATTGAAGAGAGTGGGAAGTACTGATATGTTTCTGATATGGTGCTTGATGTGATGAGGTTTGAATGAAGTTGGAGTAGGTTGACAACAAATTGATCTATTGGTTGTAATCTTCTCCTCCTAGTTTCTTAATAAATATATCTGTTCATTTTCTCATACATATGTTTATATCTTGTGAAATGTATTCTTGATTATGTATGTATTCTTAGATCTAATCAGTTTGATTTGGATAAGATAAGTAGATACTTGTATATTTGTATGTTATTTGTTGTTCTTTGCCTTT
The DNA here is from genome assembly GCA_034641835.2 of Pinus albicaulis. Taxonomy (NCBI): domain Eukaryota; kingdom Viridiplantae; phylum Streptophyta; class Pinopsida; order Pinales; family Pinaceae; genus Pinus; species Pinus albicaulis. The sequence goes on along the minus strand of CM076580.1, from coordinate 1,103,907,026 downwards.
GATTGCAGGAATCAATCTAGTAGCTTTAGTTGGATTGAGAGAGACGACTACAGTGACAAAAGGAGAAGGAGATCGAAAGGATCACAAGTAGGCTTCATTCCTTTTCTGAATATTTATTTGTCTTAGAGAAAATAACAGTTGTCTTTCTTCTGATGTTCTGAGTGAAGGAACACCACACTCAGGGAATTTAGTTTATCCGTAGATTAAAATTATGTATAACAAATTTGGGACTCCACTGAGGAGTAATCAATAATTATTGGTGTTTTTGCCTCTATTTACCATCATTAATAGACTCTAATTTCTTTTATCATTCATTTGAATGAACAAATTTCCTTAGAAGTGTGCTTATCTGCTTGCTTCCCAAACTTAATTGCACCCAATGCACTATTGGTCAGGGTACAGTTAGGGAAACTTTTAGGGGCTAATTTTCCATGCTTTTCCAAAAAAAAGATTCGCCAATTTCCATTTTTTCTAAAAATGATTCTCCCAAATTTTATAGTATAAAATTATTTCAACTTAAAAATCGCTCAAATTCTATATTGTGAACATATAAAATTATTAGAAATTTGAATATTTTTACAAAACTATTTTCAAACATTTTATAGATTTCATATGATGGACTACGAGATTCGCCAAGGTTTCTAAACTTCAAGGAAAATTTCAATCCTTAAAATTTTCCCTGGGTATAGTGCATTGTGTTCCATTCAGGGGTGCACTGCAACGCACTATCTACCCTTACATGGTGTGTTTCCCCCTCAACCAACCAAATTCCATCAAAATTTGTCTTTTCTTTCAATTTCAGCCAATTGTGTGTTGTATTCTTAGATGTCTGATTGCTCTTAGAGACCAGTAAACATCCCTTGTTCTTCCTCCTTTGAAAAGTAGTTTGTTCAATGGTTCATTAGTTTTTTTCTTTATCATGGAAAATCAAATTCAAAGTAGTAATTTTTGCATTAGATCAGTTATGTTTTCGAAAAGGAAAATGTTGTTTCATTCCTCATTTCATGTAGGAAATTTGTAGTTTCATTCTTCATTTTCCTAAGATAAATTCTTGTTTCATTCCTCGTTTCTCAAAAGAAAACATTTGTTTAATTGATTTGTGCATTTAGTTTCCTTTATCTCACTCACATTAATGGGAATTGAAAATAAAAACATGCATGTGAATCTATAGAATTTTTTGTGTTGAATAGGAACAAGTTAGGGAAATCTGCATTTAGTTTTTGCACTTTGTTGTATGCTCAAAATCTAATTTCTCTTTCCCCTTAGTAGCTAGGATTTTCATTGAAAAAGATCAATTGAAAATTTTTATTCTCATTTAGTTTGCATTTTAGGAATTTTTTATTACATCATGTGGCAAACCTCAAAGATAATATTTTAAACAAGATCAACATAAAATTTAACTCAATCAACCTAAGAAAGAACTGTAGCATTAACGATAACACTTAGAAGGTCTAGGCTAGAGATGTCTTATGGCATCGTTAAACATAGTCGTTGTCGCTAACTTGTCTGTGATACATTCCGAGTGTGAAATTCCACTCCAAGTACGTCCACATACCTTCGGGTATATAGGATGGTTTTCTAGTACGAAAATTATAAGGGGGTACTCTAACTTTGCGCTTTCACATTAGACAACGCTAATACGGACTTGGGCCTCCATGTACCTTTGGATATATTTGGGAGGACAACTTTAGGTTGCTTACCATCCATAGGTAACTAAGTCAGGAACCTTGTAACTTGTGATACACTGAACACAACATTCGGGGAGATTGCCTACCCGTACTTCTTGGTTCGCCAAGATGTATTCTGCAGTTCAAAAATACTTGGTAAATTTTTTTCCTAGTATTACCCTTTTATTTTTTAATTTTTTATTGTAATAAAATAAATCAGTCATCGTGGAAGAAGAACACCCCTTTCCTTGTCTTTCGTGTAGAATAGAACTTAAACCACCTTTACCACCGAAAGCCATTTTTGGTCAATGAAGGCGAACTCGTTCTACCGAAACCAGTACCATCGGTACCTATGGTGTGTCATCTTCATCACATATACCAGAGTCATCTCGATTTGTTTCTACACATCCTGGTTTATCCACTGTCGTCAAAACAGAGTACTCAAAGTTACCTCTGGACACTATCCATCCAATCAATGAGACCATACCTCCCGAACCCAACATTGTTCAACTGGAACTTGATCCGGATCTCATCGTTATTTTAACATAACATCTAGATCCAGAAGTTGAACAACTGGAAGTTGTTCCTGTATCGGTCACTGCTCAGTCGATTGTAGCCATTGAGTCTTCCATTTTGCACAATCAACCACCTAAAATATATCTCAGTCCTGATGTCGAAATCCTTCCACCTAGTTTTATTTTGATTGAGGAAGAACCTCAACAAGAAAAATTCCATTCAACTCCAACCCATTTTGGACCGAGGCTTTATCTTTATGAGACTATTCCTCAGTTGACTTACACTGCTTCTTTTGATCTTGTTTCAATTCGAGTTCCCATAGAACCTATAGGGTATACACTGGGTCGTATTACCATGGTTGAGTCAACATCTCCGACTATATCATCTGTTATAGTTGCGACCGCATCTATTGTTTCTACTACGTCAATATTTACCATGTCACCAGAGTCACATCTTTATAATGGTCACCTATCCCACTAGGTTACCAATCATAATCTGGAACCTACTTAGGTTCATCCTCAAACCCATGGACTTCACGCATGTTATCTTCTGGTATTCTATCTGGTACATCTCTAATGAGTACTGAACGACTTGATCCTCTATATAAATCTTCAATGCAACATCAAGTTGGCCCATCTAGGTATATTCTATCTAGTACAATATTGACTGGACTCCCACCATTTGGAGAAAAATATATTCCATCTTATCATACTCCTCATTTTGGGGGGAAACCTATGGTGTCCCATTTTGACAGTACTCCATCATTCTACTATCACCCAAATGTTGGAATGACTATTTGTCAGTGGCAGCCTATTATGCTCGTTCAACCACAAATGGTTGTGCATTCATATCAACCGGTTCAACCTATTGCACCCACATATACTCCACTTGTTAATACTTCATTACCCATGTTACAGGCTCATATTTTTGTACCTCAATTTTCTCAGGCAGGTCTTTCTACCCATTACCCTCAATTTTTGGGCCCACAGACTCCAACTCCTTCGGTTGGCTTACAACGACCACCTTTATCCAGAATATTTCATTCACATGCTAGATCACCTTTTTATGGGATGTCACATGCACCTAAAAGTCTTACTTATTAAAAACTGTGTCCAAGCTATTCTGGTTTAGGCTATAATATTGGTGGGTAGTCTCCTTGGTAGCCACAACCTCAAATGCCACAACAATAATTCCAACAACAAACAGCTTATCTGGGTCTTGGTCAATAGATCCCTCAAGTGTTTGGTCATAAAAACAACCACTATCTGGGTTACCATCATCAAATTTCTTATGTTGGTGCTCAAAGGCATGTTTCCCAAGCAATTCCATCGTATCCTAGCTATGTTCAACCTGACTTGAATCGACAGCTTCCCTTTGTTATAACTTTAGAATTACCTGATTTAAACTAGCTTACCAAATACCCCATCAGCTATTGTCCTTGGTGGCTAGTGATACCACATAAATTACCCTCTAACATTCCTAAATTCAATGGAAACCATCGAGAAGACCCGTCAATGCATGTTATGACTTATCATTTGTGGTGTTCATCCAACTCCTTAAATGATGACTCCGTTCAACTATGTCTTTTCCAGCTTACACTCACTAGTCTGACTGTGAAGTGGTACATTGAACTACCATGAGCTTCATTCAATAATTTCACTGCCTTAGCTACTACCTTTTCAACCCACTTCTAGTTACCCATATGATATGAAACTGGAATGGCACTGCTGACCAAATTTAAATAGATAACTGCTACTCACATTTCTGATCATATTCATGAGTGGCGTCGTCATCGTAGAATGGTCAAAACATTTGTTCCTAATCAACTCCTCGCTGAGTGGTTTATTAAGTCCTTTATGCTATCATCGAGGATGTTGCTAAAAAAATTTTCATCATTGAAGATCAGGTCATTTCTCGTGCCCAGTACTTAGATTTTATTTATACTCAGTCTGGCATGCCCTATGAGAAAATTCAAAATGTGATGCGATCAAATTTTATTGTTCCTCCTCCATCCAAGGACTCTCATGTCGGCGACGGTATGATAGGTTTTGCAAGCACTCACACATCTACTACATCTTCTTCCAAAATTCATGTCGTCTCATCTAACAAAGTAAAACATGACAAGAAACTCCAAAGAGAGAAAAAGAGGAAAGCGAAGAAAAAGAAAAATTCAATCCCATAGGAACGATCATCCGATCAAAAATCTGGAAATAATCGGAAACATCATTACCCTTGCTTGATATGTAATGATGAGAAATTTTTTCGAGACTTTCCTCACCACGCCGAAGTCTCAAAATTTCTTAATACCTCGAACGCATTTGCTGTGATGAAAAATCCTTTTCTGAATCTGGACACAAACATGGTTTCTACGGAACCAGCTTCTAGTTCACAAGTTCTTATGATATCTGTCACAAAGCCAAAAACAGATGTTTTAGTTTCTATGCGAAATAAAATTATGGTAGTTAGGCTCCTGATCAACCTACTACCTCAACCATGAATTTTTCTACTGAATCAATTCTACCAACTACTATTCCAGAGTTAACAATAAAGCCACCGAAGGGTGTCATCCATAAATCGACATTCAATCCTCAATCCTGAGCAACTCAAAACTATAATATAGTTGAAGATTTTTCTCAGTAACCTTCAGTTATGTCCACACTTGATGTACTTCAAAATTGTCCCTCCCAAAAACAGGCTTTGTTGTTGGCAATTGGTTGGATCGATTTGACAGATTTCAATCTCATAGTATTTAATCATACGAGCTATGTGCCACAATTATCAACAAAATTATCATTCTCCATATAATTAAATGTTCTCAACCACCTCATTCATCGCACTATTATTGATGAGGGAGAATATACTTTCATTATGTCTCTAAACTGCTAAAAGTCCCTTAGATTGCCATGCCTATCTCAATTGCCTACGACATTGAAAGATTTTTACAATCGTACATATAAGCCTTGCGGTATCATCAATAACCTGCATGTCGAACTAGGGGGAAAAACTATAACTGTTGAATTTGAGGTCATTTACGGACCCCTTGACTACAGCATTTTACTTGGAAGGCCATGGGTTTACGCTATGACTATGATCATCTCTACTTACTTTAGAATGATCGCCTCTCCTCATAAAGGTGTTATCACAGTCATCAATCAACTCTCCTTCTTTTCCTCCAGTTCCTAGGTATCTGGAAGCGTTCAGTTAGTTCACACACCCCAACTAGTACTTCAAAACAATGGTGTAGGACTCTTAAAGGATTAATCCCTAATGGGCACCTTTTCATTACCGCCGCTTGGGACGTCGGTAAAAATTGCAAGAATAGAGACATGCTGCATGATAACTTCCACTTCATATTACTCATGGAAGATTACCAATGATTTTGAATTTGTTACACTGGATGAATTCCTACCACCAAGCCCAATTGAGATGGAATAGCAATAAATTTACATGGGTTGGGAAGCGAATCCTAAATCATCATCGCCGATCATTTGGGTCGATCATTCATTAGATTTTGGTACTCCATCTGATCCTTTTTCATCCACTTTCTTAACTGATGAGAGCATTGTGGAATCCATGATTTCAGAAGGAGAACCATGGAAATATCATCATCATCATTCCCATCTTCAGGATTACGAAGAATAGAATCTTATTGAACTATATCACCCTTTGAATAAAACATTATTTTTGAATTCTATTCTGATTAATACTATTGAAACTGAGCAAAACTTATCAAATATTGAAGAAACCATGTCTATCGATATTTCTACCAAACCCGATGTTGTAGAAAACATTCATGTTGGTGTGTCCTTTTCTCCATCTGAACTCAAAACTTATCCCTCTCTTTTTTGTGAAACCCAAGATATATTTGCTTGGTATTATGAGGAAATTATAGGCATAGATACTAGTATCATTGAACAAACCATTAAAATGTACCCTAGTCTCAGACCTATACGTCAACGCCTTCATCCTATTCATTCGAAGAAGGTTGTTGCCATTAAAGTAGAAGTTGAAAAACTTTTGTGTGTTGGTTTTATTTACCCTATTCGGCTTACTTATTGGGTTTCCAACATTTTTCCTGTCATGAAGAAACAAGGGACAATCAAAGTGTGTGTCAATTATCGGGTTGTCAATCTTGCTTGTCCAAAAGACAACTATCCTACTCCTTTTATCGACCAGATCATTGACAAATGTGCCATGTGTGAAATTTTTTCTTTCATGGATGGATTCTTCAGTTATAATCAAATCAATATCCGCCGAAAGGACCAATATAAGATAACATTCATATGTCCCTGGGGCACATTCACTTATCATAAACTCCCATTTCATTTAAATGACACTGGGGAAACATTTTAGAGAGCAATGGATTATGCGTTCAATGAAATCAAACACATTTTTCAACCTCATGTAAACAATTTTCCCGTGCATTCACAAAAACAAACTGATCACCCAACGCATTTCAGAGCTATCTTTTTATGTTGCCGACACTAAAAAATACACCTCAATCCACACAAATGTATGTTTTGTGTTGGTTCTGACCGTTTTCTTGGATTCGTTGTATCAAAATATGTAATTCAAATCAACCCTCTGAAGGTCCGGGACATTCTTAACTTGCCTGTGCCATCCAATTTACTTCAACTATAGAAACTTCAAGGAAATTCTAACTTCCTAAGGAGGGTCATATCAAACTATGCTGAAATGACTAAAGGATTTACTCGTATCTTGAAAAAGGTGATTCCCTTCCACTGGGATAAGGTTGCGCAAGATTATTTTGATGCTATCAAGGAAACACTAATTAGAGCGTCATTAATGTATCACCCTAATTATCAAAGTGATTATTTTCTATATATGGTTGCGACAGATACGACCATTTCTATGGTTTTGGTCCAAGAAGAATATGGGATAGAACATATGATATATTATTTGAGTCGTAATCTCAATGATGCGGAAGTTAAGTATTCATACTTCCAAAAGCTTTCCTTGGCAGCCTTTTAAGTTGTCTAAATATTTCACCATTATGTCCTATTCTAGAAGACAATTGTCATTTCGGATTACAACCCCATGACATACATTCTGTCACATCAATTACTGGGGGAGAAATATTCAAAATGGATCGTCATTTTGTCGGAATTTAATTTGGAATTCGTCAAATCCAGGTCAAAGAAGTCTTTAGTTTTGGTGGAGCTTCTCTGCGACCTTCCCTCTGATAGCACTGAAACTACATCAAAACCATCAAATCCATATGAGTCTCTATTTCTGATCAGATCATCTGACCCTTGGTATGAGGATTTTATCATTTATCTCCAAACCCAGACTTTCCGGCCCGACACCTCTCACTCACAACAATGACGTATTCGATACCAAGCCAAAGATTATATGATAATCTGAGATACAATTTATCATCATGGCGTCGATACAATTTTAAGGAGGTGCCTCACTTGTGAGGAGGCCAACAAAGTTATAAATTATTGTCATGCTGGGGCTTGTGGTGAACACTTGTCTGGATACACTACTGCGCAGAATATTCTCTGTGTCGGTTACTTTTTGCCTACCATATTTCATGACTGCATCTTCATGGTTAGAAGTTTTCATTTGTACCAGATATTTGATCGTAAAATATGCATGCCACCATCACCAATTCATCCTTGTAATATTCCCAAATTGGAAATGCAGCAATAGAAAGCAGATATGCAGAAAAATAATGCAGATCATCAAAGAGACGATAGGAGGCCAATAAGGAGACCTTTCAAATGTATTTACAGTAGAAAAATAGATGTATAATAAGGCCCATAAGATGCATAACTGGAAATACAAGTCACCAATTGAAGAAAATCCTCAAAAAGAGGTGTTGCAACCATGTATTAAGACTAGAAAAAGGCTTGACAATGTTTTTTTAGTGAGCCGCAACAGCTACTTATTACACTCTAGATCTAGAGAAAATCAGTGCATGAAAATTTATATCGATAAAAAATCCATACACTAGATAGGCTCCTCTTCAAAAACCCCTTGGGGTTTCCAGCATTACACCAAGTACAATCAGTAGATCTAAGATCTAAGTTGCAGATCTACAACAATATTCATTGATTCAGAAATATTTAGAAATATGAAAATCATATCTGATATGAATAATACATAGATCCTTCTTCAATGGATCTTCAAAGTGAAGGGCATATCCCCAACACTTGAAAACCAGCTCTCCAAATGATGTGCCCAAACACCCTGCAACAACACCTACAGGAAAAACACAGTTCTAGAAGCAATATTGCGTTGTAGGGTTTAGAACATGATTGGCCACATGCCAAGATCATAAAATGAAGCTCAAGATGTTCAATACTCTCTTTCCAATGGAATAAAAGACTTCTCCACTGAAAAGGAGCACTGGAATGGTCTAGATTTGAGTATATCTAGTCTACACTTGCTGCAGCTTTCAAAAACAACCAAACCCTCAACAAGATCTGCATTGTAGTTGGAAGAAGAAGCTTGGCCTTTAGCCAAATAGTGGACTATGCAATACAAGACTCTCCCAAGAGCTACTCAATGGGAAGAGGTGGGATTCCTAACCAAGAACACCCAATGCTAAACAACATTTTCAATCTAGGCTAAACAACCAAAGAAAGTTGTATGTATAAATAGACAATACATCAAAATCCAATATCATTCAACAACCTTCTTATGATGCCATCCTCTTCATTTTATAAGTTAAGAGCTTGTAAACCCTAAACCACCTTCAACTAAATAGCTTCTTTCACACAAGCCATCTCCATATAAAACTGCGATGTGCCTCATTGATGACCACTTCTCCAAGATAGTACTATAGATTTGGTCATGGTTGACCCAGTCAAAATATCTAGCCTTTTTCACACTTAAAGGTGCTTGCTTACATGGCCAAGATTTAGCCTTGTTCACATTTGGCATTGATTTATTCACTCTTTATGAGTATTATGAACCTCTACATTTTTATTCTTGAAACAGAAAAATAAAACAAAAATGAATATTCCCATTAGCTTAGGACTAACTGGGAATATTACAGTCCTTCCCTCGCAAATGTTTCTTGTCCTCAAGAAACTAATAAGGTGAGTGTTGCAAATCTTCTCCTCCTCCATTGGTGACACCATCATGTGATAAGATTCCTCCATAATCTAAGTGTTCACTAATCCATCCCTCAATGAATTGTTCCTCCAAAGTTCTCATGATATGTAAATAGTCCATCCCACAAGGAGACAATAACTCAAATGAAACAAACATGGCTTGCCCAATTTCCTCCCTAAAACATGTAGCATAAGATACATGGAGAACCTCCATTTTATAGGGCACATACATACCTCTCATCCTCCCTCCATACATTCCCATAAAAAGTACAAGTATATCATCAATGTATGGGAGAAAAACTACATACATACAAACAAAAATTTGTGCATATGGAGGTGGGTCATAGTCCCACATGTGGAACCAGCGTAGTGCATCTCCTACCTGCATCATATCTAGATGTGGTAAGTGGTTTCCCCACCACTTACTTGTTTCCCATGTTATCTCACTATGGCTGAAAGTGTGAGATATATTTGGTGCCTTAGGAAAGCACCCATCATGATGAAAAATATCATTTTTTCCTCCAAGGGAGTGGCCAAGTTCAGAAATTTGTGTGGCCCAAGGTTGGCCATGAATTTTACAAGATACAATACTCCTCCTTAGAGTCATGGCCTGCATAAACATGGTGAAAGAATACATACAATTAGAAAGTAAAATATGATTTACATGAGTATGTTCTTCACCAACAATCCTCCTCATGCAAATGGAGTGGTGCATAGATCTATCTCCCCTCTAAAATGAAGGAAGAGATGGCTGAAATAACTCTTTCATATAATCATATTGTTGTCCCAACTCCACATGGTTCATGCTGTTAGCCCCCCTATGAATTTTTGACAAGCAATTAGGGGGCTAATGTGTTGTTGAGTCTTCAAGGAATGCTTTTCCCCTGAAAATACAGTCCCCTTGAAGCCACTTTGTGCCCTTCATCCTTTGATGGTTTCCCCTCTGCTGATTCCCCTTTTAAAGCCCCTCTGCTGATAAAGAAATGCCCAAAGATTCCATCCCCCCTTTATTTTTCCCCCATCTAGCCTCTTTTTATCCCTCATTTTTCTCCCTTTCTATTTCCCCATTTACCCTTCAAATTCCCCCAAAAATCCCCTTTAATTTCCACCCTTCCCCCTTTGATGGCCATTATCCCCCTCTATTTCTCTATCATTCCCCTCCTTCACCTTTTAAAATCCATTAAAAGGGGCCAAAACCCACTTTCCAACCTTATTATAAGGCCTGGCCCCTTTCCCGCTGGCCCCTTTCCCGCTGGCCCCTTTCCAACCACTTCCCCACGTGACCCATCCCCAGGACCAAGCGCTTAAGTCCCGGGGCCAATCGCAATCGGAGCATCGGCGGGGGTCTATTTCCTTTGTAAAACTCAAAAAAAAAAAAAAAGCCAAAGTCTGGAGGGTGGGGCTGAAGAATGTAGGTGATACCGATGCTGCGTTGCCAGCCAGGCTTCAATTTCCTTATCTCATGGCCAGGGAGCTCAATATTGCCATTTCAATGTGACCAGCAACTCTCCAGCGTAGGCCTCGATTGATGCCATAAGCTGTCTCCCGACTCCTCCGTCCATCTGTGATTATTTTCCGGCAGCATGGCGGTGCGCGCTCAATCCAGCCGCCCCTTCAGAATCACAATACGCAACACCATCCGCCCCCACGACCCAGGGACCCACCATTAAATCTCCACCCCGTCATCTCCCCTTCGTCAGCGTTATGCAGCTTCGACCCTGGTTTGTGTGTTCTAGGTCTCATCCTGACCGTCCGTTCTTCCCGCAGATCAACGGTTCACGTTTAATCGCACCTTCCTCCCGAGCGCTGATTGCAAGTCCTTTTCTCTGCCCTCCGATTGCATCTCAACCGTCAATCTGATCCCCGATCGGACGGTCAGCGCTTAATCACTGGTTTCCTTCCCTCCGTCTCCTATTAAATCCCCGCCGTCCGTTTGTTGCAGGATCCAACGGCTCAGCGCTGATCGCATCATTTCCCTTCGCACCACATGTTTCTCCCTCCGATGGACTGTGAGCCGTTGATCTAGACCCGAGATCAACGGCCAGCGCTCAATCGCTCTGTCCCTCCAATCGCTGATCGCAAGTCTTCCTGTCTCGCCTCCGATTACATCTCCACCGTTGATCTCCCCGCCAGATCGGACGGCCTGCATCCAATCGCAAATCTTTTCCTCCTCCGCCCGATTCAATCCTGTCCGTCCGTTCAATCCGTGATCCGACTGCTGTCGCTCAATCGCGTCCTCCCTCTCAATCGCAATCGGAACTTTTATGTTGTGCGCTCCGATCGCGATGCTGCGATTGCATCGTGACCGTTCGTCTCTCCCAGATCGGACGATCCTTGTTCAATCGCCCTCCGCCTCCACTGGGTCCCACTCTTATGCTCGTTTTCCGTTGCATTTCATGTGTTTTTTCCATCCTGTGTATAGTCCCGATCACTCAATCTCCACCGTTGATCTTTGTCCCCAGACCTAAATCTAACGGTCTGCGCTGCACTCCACCATCAAACGTATCGTTCGTAAGTTTAACTCCTCCGTCTGCATCTCCACTATTTTCATCATTCCGCCGCCTTTCCACCGCCTCCACTGCACTTCTCCGCCACCACTGCCAGGTCTTAACAGGTTTATTTTATGATGCGAAACAGCACAGAGAGGCCATTTCAGCCGGCGAGCGAAGCAGCAGAAGCAAGATCTGAGAAGGATTCGAGCCGTAATTGAAGATTAATGTTTTAATCATACAGTCAAAGGATTAAGGCACTGCTTGAAGACCAATGAGCGCACTAGGAAGCCATTACTGCACTACCTAACAGCAGAGTGCATTTTCCTCCAAAATTACACCTTCCTGCAGCGCCTCCATGCTTCCTCGAGCCCATAAGCAATAAATTGCATTGACAGAACTTCTCCAGGGACCGCCGAGCAGCATTAAAGAAGCATGGAGGGCCATACAGACTTCCATCCAGTTCGTTCCTTTCAACAGGGCCGAACAGCAGAGCACAGAGCTCCAGGCGCCGAAAGAGCTCCAAAGGAACACCAGAGGTCAAAATCTGACCTGACAGAAATCTCCAGACCAGATCACATAGTACCTACAGCGCTGCAACAAGCCGTTAAGCAGCATGGGCGTGGACACTCCGTCGATTCTGTCTTAATGACATTCGTTTATTGTATTTCCTACCGGGGCTTCTTCCTCTTCTCCTATAAATATCCCTGAGCATGAATTGTAAAGGTTGTTGTTAGTTTTATCAGCAAACTGCAAGTATTCTGTCCCGAGCCAAGTTTCCTGTGTAACAGTTGTATGATAGGCTGAGAAATATGATGTATTCAGGCTGAATGTAAAAGCTTTGGGCAGTGATGTACCTGATTGGTGTAGTGTTTAACATGATAAGCAATTTTCATTGGATCCTGATCTACAACAGTTGGTGATGTTCTTCCTATCTCTGTGTTTATTTCCATTTCATTTCATGTTCTTCTGACTGACATCTGAATGCATGATATAAGATTTACCCTTGTTAGGTACCTTATATCCCAGCTCTCTCAGTCTTGAATGTTTTCTGCTCACATGTGTGTCTGAATATTGTTTTAATTGACTAAACCAGTGTAGTGGATGATTATTGCCTACTCTCTGATGTGCAAGTTGGTAAATCAGTATTCAGATGTTTTTGTTAATATTTAACTGAAAGAGGTTAGGAACATTGGGAGGTGTAAAGCCTGTCGTTGCCTCTTCATAACCTTCCCTTCCATATAAACCTTTTCAAGATCCCTTGTGTTGCCTATGGTTTTGTCCAAGCAGGCCTGGAGTTAAATGACCTCTGGCCTGATCTATAGACAGAATCAGATGGTTTTCCATCTTTCATTCTCATCACTTAGTGTTCCATCCCACCAATCAGTCTTTGAGATCCAAATGCTCTAGATGACTAGCCCAATTGAAGCTTACACCTTGAACATAAGTAAATCCTTTCTTGACTCCATTGCCCAATGGCCTTGATGTTCCCTGAGTTATCTACCTTTGCCTAGCTTCCTTCTTCACCCATCCTTGTCTTGTGATGAAACCTTCCTTCTTGATTCTCAACAACCAAACTCAAACAATCAAACAAGTAACCTTGAGCCTATAACTAGCCTAAAACCATAATTTAGAACTTCAAAGACATATATCCTTTGATAATCATAGAGAGATCCCTCTCTGGACCTAGGAGGGCTAGATCCGAAGGTCTGAAAGTGGTTCTATGTTGTCTCATCTTTTGGTCTTTGTCAACCTGGCCAAAACATGGGAACCCCAACATAATGGCGACTCCACTGGGGAGCTCTGAGTGCTTCTCATTTCAAACAACCTCAGAAACTTAGAACCCTGGCTAGGTTGACGGTAAGTCACACCTCTGACGGTGAAGCACTGTGGTGGACAGTGTACCCTAGAATCATCCTAAACCCTCCACCTGGCGACTCCATTGTTCCTAAACGTTAAGGAATCCACTGGTGATCAGTAGGCCTGCTGATTATCTTGGTTTCACATCAGATTCCACTGGTAGACCAATCCCAAAGCATAATGAAGACTCCACATGGAGACCAGTTCCCAAGACAACATTAACCACAGTAGAAATAACAAGTAGGGCTAAGCTGCCTGGCTTATAAACAACACTCTGGCTCACAGAACCATTCATACAAGAGCCTTCCCTGATCCAAGCCCACCTGAAACAGTTGATAATCCTGAGAAAATCCTTAAAAGGACACCTGTGAGTAGGAGATCAACTACTCCCAGCAACAATCATAGAGCCAATTCGGCACCAGAGGATCTTGCAGCTCTATCAGACCCTTTCTTCGACCTAGACCTTCAAAACAGATTACCTAGAACTAGGTCTTTCAGTGTCTCAGACCAGCTAGACACTAGGGACAGCGAAACCCCTCCTTCCACACCACCTGATCTCCACTTTCTCCAAAACTCGGGGCTTTCTCACCCTAGGTCTGCTCAACAGACTTCGGCTGGTCCTGCCATCCCTGTCATCCAACTACCAGCTGCTCAAGCCAACCCTATACCTCATCAGAACCTCATCATGGCAGCCTGGTATGTACCTCTAGTTTTACCTCAGCCTTTACTGCCCTTACCAAATGATTATCAATCAAAAATCCCACACTTCCCTACTAAAGAGCCTACAACAGCACAACAACATGTGGATAAAATGGAGGACTCTTTTGATTATATGGAAATTGATGATGAAACAATCAAAATGAGAATTTTTGCACAAAGCCTGGGGGGAGAGGTTAAAAAGTGGTTTAAAAATCTACCTGCTGGTAGCATCAATGATCTGCCTGCTTTATACCAGACTTTCATTAATAAATGGGAAACTAGGGCAAACCCTCGTCAAATCCTAGCAGAATACATGTCCCTTAAGAGGAACACAGGAGAGAGTGTCCATGATTACACCACTAGATTCAACAGCATTTACAATTCTCTCCCTCCACACATGAAACCTCCACAAGGTATGGCCCTAGCAAAATATCCTGATGGATTTGATGCTGACATGGCCTATGAGCTTAGAGATAAAGAGTACACCACTTTGGAAGACATGCAGAAAGGGGCAGTAAACATAGAAGCAAATTTGATTGAAAAAAGGGCCAAGCTGAGAGTTGAGAAGAGAGTAACATACAAAGATGACACTATAGCCTCCACTTCAGATCCTAATATTGACAGATTGTCTAAGAATCTGGATAAATTATGCCAAGTGGTCGAAAATATGGCTATCACGCAGAACAGGAACCAAAATCAAAATCAAAATCAGAACTTTAGAAGAAACAACAACATTCCCAACAGACAGAAAGAGTCAGATCGGCAAGTCATTCCCCCTTTCCAAAACTTTCTGGATGAGGATGAGGGAATCATAGAAGAATCTGAAGGGAATGTGATAAACATGTTCGAAACGGAGGATTCAATCCTAAACTGTGATTCAGAAGAATACCAACCCTCAACCTCTTATGGGGAGGAGGAGTGGTTTGAATCTGAGGATTATCGGTTGGGATTCGAGAATGCCATATTACAGGTCAGAGAAAAATATGAGCTCAGGAGTAAAAAGAACCAAGACTCTTCCAAACCCAAAACTCCCGAAGTAACTATCAAAAAGAGGCCTGAGAAATCTTCTAAAGTCACTGCTGTAAACAATAAATCAACAACGGAGAGTTCTGAGGAAAACCAACAGAAAGACAACCAAAACAATGAAAAACAAAGTCAACTAACTAACAGCACTAGCACTTCAGTTAGCGCTCCTGATAAAAATGTTTCCACACATGTACATAATGATAAAACACACACTGATTCAGCTACTAAGGTAGTTGCAAATAAAACAGATTTGAACATTCCCAAAATTCAATCCACTTTCAGTTTAGAAAGTGAGATCGCAAAGATCAAAATCTCTGTACCATTATCTGAGCTGGCCACTCAGGATGTATACAAAGGCCAAATTTTGAAAGCCTTAAATCTGGGGGAAATAAATGACTCTGTAAATTTGAATGATGATCAACCCGCCCTCCTATTTGCTCCAAAAATCGAGGGGAAGTTTCAGGAGGGGGTAGTCCCACCTTTTTATATCAGTCTTAACATCCATGACAAGATCCTCCACAACGCAATGCATGATTCTGGAGCCTCACACAACCTGATGCCTAAGGTAGTAATGGAAAGGTTAGGCCTAGAAATCACCAGACCCTACAAAGACTTATATTCTTTTGACTCGAGTAGAGTAAAATGCCTAGGCCTCATCAAAGACTTATGTGTGAGCCTAACTCAGATTCCTGCGAAATGTATGGTCATGGATGTAGTGGTGGCAGACGTGCCACCCAAATATGGCATGTTACTATCTAGATCATGGGGAGCCAAGCTGCAAGGCACCATGCAGATGGATGGCTCATATGCCACTATCCCTATATTTGGCCAATCAAGAAGACTGTATAGAGAATCCCAAATGAAATTCTTGGTCAGCAGCCCCGAGAAACCTGAAAATTCACCATTATACTCTGTGCATACCGATCTTGACTCCTTTATTCTTTGTAATGATGAATCCTTGGAAGAGCCAGCGTCCCAAAATAGGCATTCAAACGAGAACACCGAGCCTACAGACCTCCCAACTCAACCTAATAGCGAATCCAGCTATGAGGGAGGAAGTGAAGTGGAAGTAAAAAAAGAACCCTTGTGGGAAATGAACTTTGACGGATCCTGCACTAGACAAAACGCTGGAGCAGGAGTGTGGTTACGTAACACCGAAAATGACCACGCGGAGAGCCACGCCGTCAATCTGCATTTCAAATGCACGAATAACATCGCAGAATATGAGGCTCTAATCTTGGGCTTAAATCTGCTGAAAAAGTCAGGAGCCCGAAAGATAGCCGTGAGAGGGGATTCAGAGTTAGTAATCAAACAGGTGAATGGTGAGTATTCAGCAAAACATCCTAGACTAAGAGCATACAGGAATGACACTTTAGACTTGCTGCAAACATTTTTTGATTATGAATTAGTGTTCATTCCTAGGGGTCAAAACGCTATTGCAAATGGACTAGCCTGCCTGGCTAGTTCCTATCCTAAGGCCCCAGTTGACCAACAGATCATCATACAGACTAAATTCAGACCTGCAGTGCCGGACAATGAAAAATACTGGCAGGTTTTTGAAGGAGACAAACAGGTTGAAGATTTCCTGACGGGCAGAAATGAGTTTGAATTTTCTGATTCAGACTCAAAATCTGATGACAGTTTCTCAAGTAAGGATTCCCCAGATGAACTAGAAACGCCTTGTAGTATAGAAATAAACTCCTTTTCTGAAGAAACTGGGGATTCAACCATAAAACGTGAGAACGCAGATAGAGAGGAAATGGAGGTGCTGCAAGCAAAAGACAAGAACATACCAAGAGGCTTAGCACCCTTAGAGGACCTCTTCGATTTCGATGATGTTGCAAAGAAGCCCACAATAAAGCATGCAGAATCAGATATAGAAGAATGTAACGTAGGCACTAAAGACAAACCCAAAATGATAAAGCTGGCTAAGTCTATACCTGCAGACATGAAGAAAAGATACATTGACCTGTTTAAGGAATTCATTGATGTGTTTGCATGGAGCTATGAAGACTTAAAGGCCTATGACACCAACATTATACAACATAAGATACCACTGAAGGAAAATCAGAAACCTTTCAGTCAAAAACTCCGTAGAATTAATCCAAAACAATTGCCTGCGGTCGAAAAGGAAATTAAAAAGATGTATGATGCAGGCATTATAGTCTCTGTGAGTTTTTCTGATTGGGTGTCAAACTTAGTAGCTGTAAGAAAGAAAACGGGGGAGATTAGACTATGTATAGATTTCAGAAACCTCAATAGAGCCTCCCTGAAAGATAACTACCCTTTGCGGAGAATGGAACATATCCTACAGAAGGTAGTGGGTTCTAAAAGAATCTCCCTGCTTGATGGTTTTTCAGGATACAACCAGGTTCTGGTACTCCCAGAAGATCAACTCAAAACAGCCTTCACCACTCCATGGGGCACCTTCATGTATGTGAAAATTCCTTTTGGATTGATGAATGCTGGAGCTACCTTCCAGAGAGCAATGGATATTGCTTTCTCAGATGAGATTGGACACTTTATAGTTATCTACTTGGATGACTTAACTGTCTTCTCTAAAACAGAAGAAGAACACTTAAAACATCTGAGGAAATTTTTTGAAAAATGTAGAAGGTATGGTCTGTCCTTGAATCCTAAGAAGTCTGTTTTTGGGCTGCAAGAGGGTAAGCTTCTAGGCCACATCATATCCGAGAAAGGGATTAGGATAGACCCCCAGAGAGTTGAGGGAATACTTCAAATTACACATCCGAGAAACATCAAGGAGCTACAGTCGTTCGTTGGGAAGATCAATTTCCTTAGAAGGTTTATCCCCAATCTGGCTGAACATCTTAGGAAAATGACTGAAATGCTAAAGAAAGACGCAGGAATCAGGTGGACTGTTGAAGCCAAAAAATCTTTTGAGTCAGTAAAACTTGCACTCACCCAAGCCCCTGTCCTTTTCAGCCCTGACTTCTCAAAAGATTTTCTGATCTTTTCATTTGCCTCCCCCCACACAATAGCTGCAGTTTTGCTGCAAAAAAAATCGGAAGGTAAGGAACAGCCTATAGCTTTCTTCAGTAAAGCCTTAAGAGATGCACCCTTAAAGTACAACATTATGGAAAAGCAGGCCTATGCCCTGATTAAGGCCTTAAAAGACTTTAGGGTGTATATTCTGCATTCTCACACCATTGCCTATGTGCCAAACACAGTGGTCAAAGATATCTTGTCCCAAGACCCTGATGGGAAAAGGGGCAAATGGATTGCCACGATTTTAGAATATGACATTGAAATCAAACCCACTAAGCTGATCAAAGGTCAAGGCCTGGCCCAATTGATGGCTGAAACTAATCTACAGGCCCTTGATATCAACATGATGAATGCCCTGGATGAGCAGGAAGGATTGCCCTATCCAACTATTGAGGAGAAGTTTCAGAACTCTCCTTGGTATGCTGATATCCTGCACGTGCTCACACACCTCAATGCCCCCCCAAAACTGTCCAAAACAAAGGCCAGATTCATAAAACTCAAAGCTATAAATTACTGCATTATAAATGAGAGTCTATATTGGAAAAATCCAAATGGTCTTTTGCTTAAATGTTTGCCTGAAGCTGAAGCTGCGAAAATCAAACAAGAATTCCATACTGGGGAATGTGGAGGTCACCTGAGTTGGAAAACCACTGCAAATAAGATACTCAAGGCTGGTTACTATTGGCCTACACTCTTCAGTGATGTCCATAAGATGATTCTCACTTGCCACAAATGCCAAATTTTTGAAGGAAAAAGGAAGCTCCTTCCCCTCCCTCTGCAACCTATCACCATAGAAGGCCCATTCATGCAATGGGGCTTAGACTTCATTGGAGAAATCCACCCCTCTTCTTCCGGGCAACACAAATGGATCTTGACTTCTACTGATTACTTCACTAAGTGGATCGAAGCCATACCTACTAGGAATGCCACTGACTCTGTCATCATTAGGTTCCTAGAAGACTTCATCTTATCTCGGTTTGGCTGCCCAAGGAAAATAATCACTGACAATGCTGCCGCTTTCGGATCCAAAAGAATGGTTGATTTTTGTCACAGGTACAGAATTGCACTGGGACATTCAACTTCCTATTACCCCCAGGGTAATGGCTTAGCTGAATCATCAAATAAAAGCCTGGTCACAATCATTAAGAAGCTGCTGGAAGAGAACAAAAGATCTTGGCACAAGAAGTTGATACACGCCTTGTGGGCAGACAGGCTCACTAAAAAGAGGTCTATTGGCACATCACCCTTCCAGCTGGTTTATGGGACAGAAGCAGTTTTTCCTACTAGCCTTGGGATACCAGTGATAAGACTCGTTCAAGAAATCCAATTAGAAGAAGACAGCAGGATAAGGAGAATCAATGAAACAATCCATCTTCAACAAACAAGAGAGCAGGTTTATGACAGAGCAGTCAGAGTGCAGGAAAACATGAAGAGACAGTTTGACAAAAGAACCAAAGCAGCAAATTTCAAAGTTGGGGACAAGGTCCTAAAATGGGATTCAAGAAGAGAGAATAAAGGCAAACATGGCAAATTCGACAGCTTGTGGCAAGGCCCGTTCATCATTCAAGCCACTGTGGGTCCTAATGCGTTTTTCTTGCAAGAAACTGATGGTACAGAGCTGTTTGGGGGTCCTGTCAACGGCAGGATGCTCAAACACTATCTCTGCTAATTCTCTGTTTCCATGTTCCATTTCCATTGTATATACCGTTGCAAATTTTCATTTTCAGCAAAAGTGAAGAAAATGTTCCAAAAAAAAGCAGGATGAAAAGGGAGGTTCAGACGTGCTCAAAACATGAACCTCTGAGGCAAAAGGATTGGCTCTAGCAAACTCAAAATCTGAGCCAAAAGGGAGCAAGAATGGCTGGTCCTAACAAGCTCAAAATCTGGATCAGCAGTAAAGGAGCATCCAGCTCTAAGATCAGAGCTGGAGCAAGGGATAGAAGTGACTCAAACATGCTCAAAACCTGAGTCAAAAGAAAGAAAGAAGGATGTTTCACAGTTGTGGAATTCCATGCCTTCACAGTTTTGTTTTCTTCCAATTTCTGCCCAGCAAGTCAGACTGTCTAATCCTGGCTTGGCTGTGTTTAAATTTCCTGTCTTAGAATGTAGGTGAAGAAACCTGTTGAACAGCTTAATCTCAACAGGTAGTAGTGTAGGTAGAGAGAGAAGATGAGGCCAACAGTCTAATCTGGCCTCATGGAGCAATAAGGGTAGAATTAGAATAGGTTTGTTTCTGTTCTGCAAATAAATGCAAAGGGTCTGCTAATTCAAATGCACCCATGGGGAAGATTGTTAGAACTCTAGTTTGGGTAGGTAGATTGGTTGGGAAAATGTTTCTGCTGATTTGGATGTCTTCATGGTTTGTGGCAGCAGATCAAAGAGAGATATGGATGGTTCAAGCAGTAGGCACCTGGCCTACACCAAGAGATCATCTTCTGGTTTCTTGGCTCCTTCAAGAAGAAGCCATCCCCATGTGGAGCCACTGTTAGCCCCCCTATGAAATTTTTGACAAGCAAATAGGGGGCTAATTCATTGTTGAGTCTTCAAGGAATGCATTCCCCCCTGAAAACACAGTCTCCTTGAAGCCTCCATGTGTCTGTTATCCTTTGATAGTATCCCCTCTGCTGATTTCCCTTATAAGCCTCTTTGCTATGTGAAGAAATGCCCAAAGGCCCCCTTTTTCCCTTTTATTTCATCCCCCTTGTCTTCCCCTTCTACTCCCCTTTTACCCCTTCAAATCCCTCCAAAATCCCCTTTAATTTCCACCTTTCCCCCTTTGAGGGCCATTATCCCCCTATATTTCTCTATCGTTCCCCTCCTTCACCTTTTAAAATCCATTAAAAGGGGCCAAGACCCACTTTCCGACCTTATTATAAGGCCTGGCCCCTTTCCCGCTGGCCCCTTTCCAACCACTTCCCCACGTGACCCATCCCCAGGACCAAGCGCTTAAGTCCCGGGGCCAATTGCAATCGGAGCATCGGCGGGGGTCTATTTCCTTTGTAAAACTCAAAGCCCCGATGCGATTGATTTTTAACGTAAGTCCCGCGATGCGTTGTGTGCCGTCGATCTATCATAGATCTGACGGCGGAGCGCTAATCACATTGCCCCATTCAATCGCAATCGCAACTCTCCGCGTCCGACCTCCGATTGATCGCAAGCCTGTCTCCCGATCCTCCGATCACGTCTCCCACCATTGATTTTTCGCGCACATCGACGGTCCGCGCTCAATCGCGCCCGCCCCTCCGATCACAATCGCAACACTCATCACGCCCCCCCCCCCGATTGGGATCCTCTGATTAAATCTCCACCGTCCATCTCCCTTATGATCCGACAGTCATCGCAACCCCCGATCCCCCGATCGTGCCAACCTTCCGATCTCATGCTGACCGTCCGTTCTTCCCGCAGATCAACGGTTCACGTTTAATCGCACCTTCCTCCCGAGCGCTGATCGCAAGTCCTTTTCTCTGCCCTCCGATTGCATCTCAACCGTCAATCTGATCCCCGATCGAACGGTCAGCGCTTAATCACTGGTTCCCTTCCCTCCGTCTCCGATTAAATCCCCGCCATCCGTTTGTTGCAGGATCCAACGGCTCAGCGCTGATCGCATCATTTCCCTTCGCACCACATGTTTCTCCCTCCGATGGACTGTGAGCCGTTGATCTAGACCCGAGATCAACGGCCAGCGCTCAATCGCTCTGTCCCTCCAATCGCTGATCGCAAGTCTTCCTGTCTCGCCTCCGATTACATCTCCACCGTTGATCTCCCCGCCAGATCGGACGGCCTGTATCCAATCGCAAATCTTTTCCTCCTCCGCCCGATTCAATCCTGTCCGTCCGTTCAATCCGTGATCCGACGGCTGTCGCTCAATCACGTCCTCCCTCTCAATCGCAATCGAAACTTTTATGTTGTGCGCTCCGATCGCGATGCTGCGATTGCATCGTGACCGTTCGTCTCTCCCAGATCGGACGGTCCTTGTTCAATCGCCCTCCGCCTCCACTGGGTCCCACTCTTACGCTCGTTTCTGTTGCATTTCATGTGTTTTGTCCATCCTGTGTATAGTCCCGATCACTCAATCTCCACCGTTGATCTTTGTCCCCAGACCTAAATCTAACGGTCTGCGCTGCAGTCCACCATCAAACGTATCGTTCGTAAGTTTAACTCCTCCATCTGCATCTCCACTGTTTTCATCATTCCGCCGCCTTTCCACCGCCTCCACTGCATTTCTCCGCCACCACTGCCAGGTCTTAGCAGGTTTATTTTATGATGCGAAACAGCACGGAAGACCGCTGAGCGAACGGCAGCCCGGAAGCAAGATGCGAGAAGGATTCGAGCCGTAATTGAAGATTAATGTTTTAATCATACGGTCAAAGGATTAAGGCAACGCCGAAGACCCCGTGGCGCCTTTAGGAAGCCATTCTTGCGCTACTAGCAATGAGAGCGCATTTTCCTCCAAAAGTACACCTTCACAAAGACGCCTCCCATGCTTCCTCGACCCATAAGCAATAAATTGCATTAATGAGAACTTCTCCGGGGGCCATGAGCAGCATTAAAGAAGCATGGAGGGCCATACGGGGCACCCATCCGGTTCATTTCCTTTCGAGCCGGGGCCGAACGGCGAGCACGAGCTCCGGGCGCGAAAGAGCTCCAAAGGAACACGGAGGTCAAATCGGCCCGACGAGAATCTGGGATTCAGTATCACATAGTACCTCTGGTGGCCCATAGCAAGGGCGTTCGCGGCCGCAGGGGCGTGGACACTCCTTTGGTCAGCATTTCTGACATTCGTTTGTTGTTTCAACTGCGAGAACTTCTTCCTCTTCTCCTATAAAGATCCCTGAGCATGAATTGTAAAGGTTGTTGTTAGTTTTATCAGCGAACTGCAAGTATTCTGTCCCGAGCCAAGTTTCCTGTGTAACATTTGTATGATAGGCTGAGAAATATGATGTATTCAGGCTGAATGTAAAAGCTTTGGGCAGTGATGTACCTGATTGGTGTAGTGTTTAACATGATAAGCAGTTTTCATTGGATCCTGATCTACAGCAGTTGGTGATGCTCTTCCTATCTCTGTGTTTATTTCCATTTCATTTCATGTTCTTCTGACTGACATCTGAATGCATGATATAAGATTTACCCTTGTTAGGTACCTTATATCCCAGCTCTCTCAGTCTTGAATGTTTTCTGCTCATATGTGTGTCTGAATATTGTTTTTAATTGACTAAACCAGTGTAGTGGATGATTATTGCCTACTCTCTGATGTGCAAGTTGGTAAAATCAGTATTCAGATGTTCGTGTTAAGATTTAATTGAAAGAGGTTAGGAACACTGGGAGGTGTAAAGCCTGTCGTTGCCTCTTCATAACCTTCCCTTCCATATAAACCTTTTCAAGATCCCTTGTGTCGCCTATGGTTTTGTCCAAGCAGGCCTGGAGTTAAATGACCTCTGGCCTGATCTATAGACATAATCGGATGGCTTTCCATCTTTCATTCTCATCACTTAGTGTTCCATCCCACCAATCAGTCTTTGAGATCCAAATGCTCTAGATGACTAGCCCAGTTGAAGCTTACACATTGAACATAAGTAAATCCTTTCTTGACTCCATTGCCCAATGGCCTTGATGTTCCCTGAGTTATCTACCTTTGCCTAGCTTCCTTCTTCACCCATCCTTGTCTTATGATGAAATCTTCCTTCCTGATTCTCAACAACCAAACTCAAACAATCAAACAAACAACCCTGAGCCTATAACTAGTCTAAAACCATAATTTAGAACTTCAAAGACATATATCCTTTGATAATCATAGAGAGATCCCTCTCTGGACCTAGGAGGGCTAGATCCTAAGGTCTGAAAGTGGTTCTATGTTGTCTCATCTTTTGGTCTTTGTCAACCTGGCCAAAACATGGGAACCCCAACACATGCATTCTTGAAAATGTTGATGTATTTCTCCTCCAAATCCTTTCCAATCAAAGCTCCTCATGATGATGTTGTTGATCTTCATGGAATATATGTGGCTGAAACAGAACTCTTCATAGGCTCTTTGTTACACCATTTTTTGGTCATCTAACCTATTATCATTAGATGGACCCAAGTACACCATGTAAGACCAATTTTACCCTAAGTAAAATTACCTTCACTATGTTAAATAACCTAATAAACCACATTTATTAGGTTGTTTATGGTCTAAACAAGAAACCCCAAAAGGAAATATTAAACCACAGGGGCTTCACTCAATCAACCTCTATCCTATCACGTGCGTTCATGGCATATTAAACAATACCCTTAATTTGAATACGTATTGGAAAATACCCCTAAAACTCACATTATTTAACCCCCTACCAATATGAACCCAATACACCTTCCCAATTTTAAAAACCCCTAATTCCACTAGATAGTGTAGGTAACCATTTTTTCATTAACATTTCTTATACCCCTTTATATTTTTTCACTAACTTTGAGCTCCATTTTTATACGTGTTAATATAAAAACCCTTTACCCCCTATATATCCCCCAATATATTATGCCATTTTTTCCTCAATATAAATCCCCCAATGTGAACCCACATGGTATGGTATTGGTCCCCCAGTGCAGTCCCTGTGTATTAAACAAACCTATATTTGTTTGATTTTCCACATGGAATAATTAATTAAACCATAATTTAATTATTATTCCCAGTCATGTTGAACCCAAAAACAAAGAAATTAATTTGATAAACCTTTATTTATCTTATTATTTTCTAGGAATAATTATTTAAATCTCATTTAGATAATATTCCTTGTTAAATATGACCAAATCACCCACAAATAATTAAATAAATCATTATTTATTTGATTATCTTCTAACCACTTCCTTAAAAAGATAAATAAATCATTTATTTATTTATTTTTGACAAATCAAGGGATTTGACCCAAGTCAAATACCTTTTCCCTCCAACAAATATAATAAAATATTCCATAGAAGGTGGATCTAGATTTGGTTAACATTATTTTAATCATGCACCAAGATCTAGAATGACCCAATATTTTGTTATAAATAGGAGGGTTTTTCGTATCATTCTTCACCTTTTGTTGCCTATTAGATCACTCTAGATCTATACACTTGGTCCCATTTTTCCATCATTTGCTGTGTGAGCTCCTATTGAGCTCTTTTCTTTGCATCGGGTTTTCTACACCAACAAGAGAGAGAAATCTTAGATCTGAAGTGCTGAGGACTTCCAAGAACCCATCCCACTGAGGAGAATTGGATACGCCTTCTTGTTTTCCTCCTAGGTGCCCAATTAATACAAAAATTCTTTCAAAAATTGTTCTTGTCTTGTCTATTGGTATATGGAGCAAACGCTTGTTTTTACTGCTTAATGTCTTTCCATGCATAGATCTGGTTTTTTGCAGCTCTTTTCTTGTTCAACTAACCGCAGATCTGAAGATATTGGCAGCCACTTTTTTTGTTAGGGCTATTATTTATGCGTAGCTAAAGTGGTCCTTTTTCGTACACTTCGACAAAATGGTCTCGCCAGTACCCCAAGCCTCCCGCTCAGTCTGCCCCCAAGTCCCCTTCTTCCGGTTCTACAGAGCCTCTTTCGACAACCAATGGTCCCTTACATATCCCTCAACCCAAATTTGAGGTCCATCCCAAGCTTCCTAAAGGACCGTTACGTCGAAATGCTGCTTCTAGTCGAGCTGCCCACTCGTATAGCATAGTAGATGATTTGGCGCAATCTCCTGTTTCCATTTCCACACTGGAACTCCTCCAGTTGTGCCCTTCCCAAAAGAAGGCTCTACTATCTGCCGCGGGCGTTGTACATCCTGTTGATGGCCAACTGATTGTGTTTAACGCCCATAAATCAGACCATCCTCCCCTTCTTGCTTCCGTCGCCTTCCAAATCCCAGTCAAAATCCAGAACGCCAACGTTTCTTGGTGTATAATTGATGAGGGGGCATCCACCTGTGTGATGTCCGCTTTGGTTTGGAAGCAACTCGGATCTCCTGAGTTGGCCCCTTCCACGATCACCCTTCGAGCGTGGGACGGCCACGCCTCCCAGCCCATTGGCCTCTTCCGTAATTGTCCTATCACCCTTACCGGTAAGACTGTTTGCGTTGACGTCGAAGTCATCGACGCCCCACTCAACTACAACATTCTATTGGGGCGAAGCTACACCTATGCTATGTCTGATGTCCCATCCGCGGTTTTTCGCAAGATGTCTTTCCCTCATAATGGAAAGATAGTCACCATTGACCAGTTGACATATCATGAGCCAAAATCTCAGACCTCACCTGAGACGACCATCTCTTCTGTAGCCACCAAGAAAACCGTTGATTCCTTGACCAGTGTCTCCCCCGGCGTCTACAAATATTCCTCTTTGCACAGAACCTTCCCTGGTCTTCCTCCTCCTATCTCGGACCCCAGCTCATCGAATGTTTGCATGATGCAATCGTCTCGGGTTGCTCTCAAGCAACCTGCTTCAGCTAGTCAGCAACCGTGCCCTCCGCAACCTGCTCCTAGCCCTTCACCTGCAATTGGTAGTCATGAGCCCCTTTATCCTCCTGGCATGGTTCCTCCAGGCCTTAGCCATTTAGGAGCCGTCCCACCTGGCCATTACCCCTCTGGACAGATACCGTTCCTAGCTCCCCCACCAGGAGTGTACACGATACCAGTCATGGCCACCCTCTCTCTCCCTAACCTGACCCTCCAGCCGCTACCCCACCTGGTCACCCCAAACCTTACCTTGCTTTGACACCGGTTCAACCGGTCCCCCTCACTTCCTCCGGGCCTCCCGCACTTCCCCAGGACCCTGCCCCTGTGGTGCCAACCCCGGGAAAGAGAGGCAAAGCTCGTAAAGGGGCAACCAATTCGGACTCTGCTACCCCGACAACCCGTACCCCTCCGCGGCCACCAAAGCCTGCTATCCAGTGCGCTTTGTGCGATATTGTCGGTCACGCCACCCATATGTGTCCTGAATTACCGCACCTCAAGATCCTGGTCAACGAGACGTTTCCCGACTCTGACATCCCCAAAGTCTACGTCACTATCCCAGACTCTATCCTGAAACTCAAAACCTTGCGCACACACCACCCTTGTGCTTTGTGCGATTTCCACGGCCATTACACCCACCTCTGTCCCCGCCTTGACGAGTATCGTTCCTCCTTAGACATGTACCGCCAATTCAAGGCTACGCATGACAAGATACCTTCTCACTTGTCTGCGATTTCTACTTCGATAGGACCAGAGGATATTCCTACTCCCATTCACATTCCTCCTCCCACTATCGAACCCACGGAGCCTTCGACCACCATTTTGTACCTATCATCATCCTTGCGAGATAGTTCACCTAACCTTCAACCTGCAGACACTCTCGGTTCCTCCTCAGTTGACCTTGGATCTGTTGACATTGCGCATCTGAGCCCTTCTCCTCAAGATGACCCGTCATACATCACTACCTCATCGGGTGACCCTTCTTCCTCCATTCTTCCCATCTTCCAGTTCGATGAAGACATTATGGAAGCCATGACCAACCCTGACTTTCCATGGGACGATATGCACCATTGCGCATACTTCCTCCCACAACAGTCCCATGACCAATATGCTGTGGAAACCAAAGACTTCATTCCCAATGCAGTCGATTGGTTCAAAAATCCCATCCCTGCACTTGATGCTTTCGAAGAAGGAAACATGGCCAATATCTCTCCTACCATTAAAATTGACATTTCAGTCAAACCAGGAATTGAACAATATATCACCTTGGGCGCCCAATGCACCCCAGAAGAAATTGAAGCTTACACCAAGCTTTTAAAAAAATTCCACGATATTTTCACCTAGTCCTATTCTAAAATGCCCGGACTCGATCTTGCCATCGTCGAACACCATATCGACACATGGCCTGATGCCAAACCGGTCCGTCAAAAGTTGAGACCCATTCATCCTTCCAGACGTGACGTTATCAAAGCCGAAATCGATAAGCTCAAGCAGGCTGGTTTCATTTACCCCATTGAATACACCACTTGGGTATCCAACCCAGTTCCCGTTCTCAAGAAACAAGGCACCATCCGTGTCTACACAGACTTTCGCGACTTTAAAAAAGCTTGTCCCAAAGACAACTTCCCCACACCGTTCATCGACCAAATCATTGACGAGTGTGCGGGGCATGAGGTTCTATCCTTTATGGATGGTTTCTCCGGATACAACCAAATTGTTATCCGTCCTGCTGATCAACTAAAAACAACGTTCATTATTCCGTGGGGAACTTTTTCTTACCGGGTCATGCCTTTCGGCCTTAAAAACGCCGGCTCCACTTTTCAACGGGCCATGTCTTATTGTTTCCATGACTTAGCTCATATTATCCTTTCTTATTTAGACGACCTCACTGCGCATTCTAAGCATCGGGCGCAACACCTACACGATCTGCGTACCATTTTTCTCTGATGTCGCAAGTATAATATCCGCCTTAACCCGTTGAATTGCATATTTTGCATTCCCGTCGGCCGTCTCTTAGGCTTCATAGTGTCTAAGGATGGTATCAATCTTGACCCTTTGAAAGTTCAAGCCATTCTTGAACTTCCCATTCTGCGTACCCTACGCCAGCTCCAAAGTCTCCAAGGCAAAGCTAATTTTCTTCGTTGGTTCGTCCCTGACTATGCCACCACCGCACATGGGTTCCTTAGACTCCTCCGCTCTAATATCCCATTTTTTTGGGATACCTATGCTCATGATTCTTTCGATGCCCTCAAGCAGGCTCTCACATCTGCTCCCTTGATCCGCCCTCCCGACTTTGATCGGGACTTCATCCTGTATATCTCCGCTTCCACCTATTCGGTCGCTGGAGTCCTTATCCAGGAAGATGACAATGGTATCGAGCATGTGATTTACTACGTCAGTAAGAAACTTGTAGGGCCTCCTGTTTCCTACTCATATTAAGAAAAATTAGCACTGGCTGTCTTGTTCTCAGTCCAAAAACTTCGTCATTATATCCTCATGCGCTCCACCAAGGTTGTGACTAATTCTAACCCCATGGCTTTCCTCTTGATTCGTCGTATTCTCACTGGGAAGTACGCCCGTTGGGTCATTATTCTTCAAGAATTTGACCTCGAATTTGTCACACCAAAGAGTAAGAAAGGCTTAGCCCTCGTTGAGCTCATTTCTGAATTACCTACCGGCGCGCAAGACCCCCCAGTTAATGATGATTTTCCTGATGAACACTTATTTGCCATTACTTCCGACGACCCATGGTATGGCGACATTCTTACTTACTTACGAACCCAAAAGTTCGCCCTACACCTTGATCGTGAGGCTCGCCAACGTATCCGACACCAGGCTCCCCGATACCTCCTTATCGGTGATGACCTCTATCGTCGCGGGATCGATATTGTCCTTCGTCGTTGTCTCACACACACTGAAGCTAAACAGGTCCTTAATGCCTGCCATAGCGGCGCTTGCGGTGGCCACCTCTCCGGTCTTGCCACTGCCTAGAAAGTTATGCGCGCTGGGTATTTTTGGCCTTCTCTCTTCAGTGATTGCATTGAGGCAGTCAAACACTGTCCCAATTGCCAACATTTCGCCCCTAAGGCACGAGCTCCCCCAGCTCCCCTCCATCCGGTCATCTCAACTGGTCCCTTTTGTAAATGGGCCATCGACTTTATGGAGTGTCGCTTGCCATCCGCTGGTAACCACAAATATATCATCGTAGCGGTCGACTATTTCACAAAATGGGCTGAGGCCATGCCAACATTTAACAACACGACAGCCACCGCAGCCCTCTTTTTCTTTAACCATGTTATCGCTCGATTCAGGGTTCCGAAAAAACTGGTCTCTGACCATGGAAGACATTTTGAAGATGAGATATGGCGTGAGCTATCCTCACTGTTGGGTTTTGAGCACCAATATTCCTCCTCCTATTACCCCCAAGGTAATGGCCAAGTTGAAGCAGTCAACAAAATCTTCAAGACTATGCTTCAACGAATGGTGAATAAGCATAGAACCAACTAGCATCTCATGCTCTTCCCTACTTTGTGGGCCTATCGAACTTCTGTTAAAACCACCACCGGGTTTACTCCTTTCCACCTCGTCTTTGGAGAGGAGGCAGTCTTACCGATTGAGTGTGAAATTCCTTCCCTGCATCTGGCCGTTGAACTTCTCCATGACACCCAACCTCTAGAACAACGACTTATCATGCTTGAGCGCGCTTCCGAAGACCACCGTGTTGCCTTGCAAACCATGGAAGCGGCCAAGAAACACACCAAAGCTCAGTATGACCGAAAAGTCCAGCCTTGCACTTTTCACGAAGGCGACCTTGTTCTAGTATATGACCAGGCCCATGACGTCCTTGGTCATGGGAATTTTGACTCATTATGGCTAGGCCCTTACATCATCAGTAAGGATCTCGGTAAGGGGGCATACCTCTTAGAGGATTTCGAAGGCCACCCCCTTCCTAATCCTCGCAATGCACTCTATCTCAAGAAATATTACCCTTAGCATTTCCCTTCTGAAATGCATGTTTTATTTTCTTGTAGATAGCCAGCATCTTTTTTCGTTTTTGTGATTTGCTCCTTCACCTGGACCCATTTTTTCCAAGAAGGGTTACTTCGCCTCCCCTTTAAATCAAATTTCCTCACTTACAACACTTGTACTGGGGGCACCACTTCGCCCCATGCTTGTCCATGTTCGTGTCGATTTTCGTCATGAGTTCCCACCTTGTACTCATGTTTTTCCTGGTCCCCCACTAGGCCTTTACTGTGTGGCAGCACCATCGAGTCGCCCTTGTTTAGAGCATCCAAGTTGAGTCATAATCCCATTCATGGAGTCTATCCCGAGTCCCTTTGTACCCCGCTATAGCCCTCCATCCTTCATTGCTTAGTCTCTCTCTTGTGTCGCACATTATGACCTTCAGTCCCACTGTCCCCTATCCCTTATGATATTGTGTCAGTCGCTGCCATGTCATTCATGCCCTTTATGCTCTAACAAGGGAAGTCGTCCATTCGCTACTTAGTCCTTTCCATTTCACTATCATCATTAGTGTCAGTCTGTCCGTCGCTCTACTATTTTCTCTCGTGCCTTAGTTGAGGATATCTCATTGCCTCACCTATGGCAGACCTCCTTCTATCGACATCAGCTCATTCATTCCAGAAGCCAGGTCTAGAGGGCGGTGTACCTTGGTTCCACCTTCCACTCTTGTTCGGTGCCTCGGATCAGGAAAAGGGATCTCTCATTTCCCTTTGACTTGATTGTTTCTCCACTCCAGCTCCTTTCAGCATGACCGAGATCCGTATACTTGATGGTTCAGTGATACAGCAGCAGCTCTTGATGATTCCCTGGTGTGTGTGAGATGTCTCAACCCTCATGAGGGGGTGGCCCTGCAGGTAGCCCCCCACATGCCCGGATGACCTCCTCCTTGCAGCCTTCGATGCAGCTCCAGATATTTGATGATGTTGGCCTTAGCCACTTGCAGCGCCTCTTTGATTTGCATGTATCAGTCAGATTTTGTGAGCCCTTCCCCATTTACAAGGGGCATTTGGGTTGTATTTGTATCTCATGTACTCAGATATTATTGTATAAGTCCTGGCTGTTATCCCAGGCACAACATGTATGTGGGATTCCTCATTGTATTTTTATCTGGCTCATGATTATGCCGGCTGTACTTTATAGTTCGGTCCCTTGTTTACTGGACACACTATTCTTTTGTACTTTGTCTCGGCGGGCATAGGTATGCCTCCCCCGCCGCCTTCGGCACAGGTACCCTCTCATAAAAAGAGACTTGTTGCACCTGCGAGTCTCGTCTCCTCAGGGTCTAGTTCTTCAGCACACTATCTACCTTGCATTTCTCTCTTTGACTTCCCTTTTGTTGTCTGGTGATTGAGTTCTTACAACGTACTTCGGTCATACGATTTGCTCCTGACACTCGCACGCTGGGGGGCAATCTGTTACACCATTTTTTGGTCATCTAACCTATTATCATTAGATGGACCCAAGTACACCATGTAAGACCAATTTTACCCTAAGTAAAATTGCCTTCACTATGTTAAATAACCTAATAAACCACATTTATTAGGTTGTTTATGGTCTAAACAGGAAACCCCAAAAGGAAATATTAAACAAACCTATATTTGTTTGATTTTCCTCATGGAATAATTAATTAAACCATAATTTAATTATTATTCCCAGTCATGTTTAACCCAAAAACAAAGAAATTAATTAGATAAACCTTTATTTATTTTATTATTTTCTAGGAATAATTATTTAAATCTTATTTAGATAATATTCCTTGTTAAATATGACCAAATCACCCACAAATAATTAAATAAATCATTATTTATTTGATTATCTTCTAACCACTTCCTTAAAAAGATAAATAAATCATTTATTTCTTTATTTTTGACAAATCAAGGGATTTGACCCAAGTCAAATACCTTTTCCCTCCAACAAATATAATAAAATATTCCATAGAAGGTGGATCTAGATTTGGTTAAAATTATTTTAATCATGCACCAAGATCTAGAATGACCCAATATTTTGTTATAAATACGAGGGTTTTTCCTATCATTCTTCACCTTTTGTTGCCTATTAGATCACTCTAGATCTATACACTTGGTCCCATTTTTCCATCATTTGCTGTGTGAGCTCCCATTGAGCTCTTTTCTTTGCATCGGGTTTTCTACACCAACAAGAGAGAGAAATCTTAGATCTGAAGTGTTGAGGACTTCCAATAACCCATCCCACTGAGGAGAATTGGATACGCCTTCTTGTTTTCCTCCCAGGTGCCCAATTAATAAAAAAATTCTTTCAAAAATTGTTCTTGTCTTGTCTATTGGTATATGGAGCAAACCCTCGTTTTTACTGCTTAATGTCTTTCCATGCATAGATCTGGTTTTTTGCAGCTCTTTTC
The DNA here is from genome assembly GCA_034641835.2 of Pinus albicaulis. Lineage (NCBI taxonomy): Eukaryota > Viridiplantae > Streptophyta > Pinopsida > Pinales > Pinaceae > Pinus > Pinus albicaulis. Next base: position 1,103,873,818 of record CM076580.1, on the reverse strand, counting down.
TTGTTCAACTAACCGTAGATCTGAAGATATTGGCAGCCACTTTTGTTGTTAGGGCTATTAGTTATGCGTAGCTAAAGCGGTCCTTTTTTGTACACTTCGACAAAGGATTCATACTAACACTCTTTGTAGCAACTTCTCCTTGAGCTTGGAGGCTCTAGACAAGAAGATCCTACCATGATAATAGATGACTCCCTATTGGACTAAATAGCCCTCTTCATGTAGCTTGTCATCAAGTATCATACAAGTGTGAGGATCCTTGGAATAATCCACCAACAGTTGGGATTTCCAATATGGATCTAAAATCTCCAACAATGATAGTGCTAATAATCTATCAATTGAAATGTTTGTCATGTTTTTTCTCTCCTTCTTGATAAATCCCATGCCAAAGGTATATGTTGGAAGGCCATTCCTTCCATTCTTCTCCTCCCACAGCGCAGAATTAGAAATGAGAGTGGGTGATGATGATAAGGGGAGAATATCTCCCTCCTCCTTGAGCCTACCCAAGACTCCCAGCATGATATCACTGTCTTCAAATGCTCCCATACCTCCTCGATCTGAATTTAGAGCATCATGTTGTGAGATATATCCCACAAAAACTGAATCAGGTGGCCTCCCGGGTGGTTTTCCACTAGATAAAAGTGTCCCATGCAGCAACCTCATGAGCATGATAGATGGGACTGTAATGTCCTTGCTTCCAGTGCACAAATCCATCTTTGATATTTGTGTGGAAGTGGTATGTGAGGGATATGTATGCATTCCTTTGATCATTCAAGTTTCACCACTCTTCTTGTCCACCCATTCCATTTGCAAAGCCTCCCAATCAATGGTGACTTTCCCCAATGTAATTAGCCATTGAACACCCAAAATCACATTGGTGTCAGGTATGTCAACCACAAAAAAGTGATCAACCAATGTATATGTGCCCATGGTGACCAAAAGTGATGGGACATAATGCATGCATTGCATTTTTCTATCTCCTAGGACCAAAACAGAGAATCCCTCAAAATTATCAGTGGGTATTGCCCTCCTTTGCACTAGATGGGCATCAATGAAATTGTGGGTAGCCCCACTATCAATCAGAACATGAACCCTCTGATTCAAGATGGAACCTTGAACTCTTAAGGTCAAGTACTTGGGTACTCCTCTCAAATATGCAAGAGCCCCTCCAATAGGATCAAATTCTCCATTCCCATCTCCTGATGGTATTGGCTTTCCTCCTACAGTGTCAGCACTGTGACCTCTTCTTGGTTCATCTTCTTATTCCTCCTCAACATCTGAGAATACCTCTATGTAATGTGATTTTCTAGTAGAACATCTATGTCTAGGTGCCCATGATTCTTGTCAAGTGAAGCATAGCTTCCTTTTTATTAGATGTCTCCAGACTTCATCATCAAGAAGCTTCTTCTATGAGCTCTCCTTAGAAGGAGCAACATTTTCTTCCTTTCCCTTTGGAGGAAAAGAGGGCTTAAGTTGAAAAGTTACCTTTTCTTTTGGCAAGGCATCTTGAAGGTCTCTAGGCCTTTCAATAGCATCATGCAGAGTAGTGGGCTTGGTAGATTTAACCAACCCATGAAAAGGTTCATCTAAACCATCAATGAACATGTACACCCTTCTTGTTGCAGACAAATCAGGAACCATAACAGATAACCTTAAAAATTCAGAAATGTAAGACTTTGTATTACCTGATTGTTTCAACTTTGCAAGACTCATGAATGGTGCCTCTGGATCTCCTCTATCAAATATTTCCACCAGCCTTCTAGTGAAATCTGAATAAGTAGTCACATTGGAATGACCCAATGTAGACAAGCCATGGAACCACCAATCATGTGCTTCACCTTCAAAGTGCAGCGCTGTAATCTTGATAGCCTCCAACTCTCGAACCTTGTTCAACTGAAAGTAGATGTCAAGTTTTTCTACCCAAGATTTGGCAGAACACTTGGATGACCCATCAAATTTGGGTAAAAATAATCTTCCTATAGAGTGACATCGATCATGATTCTGAATGAATCCACCACCTCTATGATGATGCCCTGGTCTTCTTTTGTCCTTGAGGTGAAAAAACTCCTGAAAAATCTAGTGATCTTTGAATCTCTGATTTTGAGACTCATATTCTTCAAAATAGTCTTCAAGTGACTCTTTCTCTTGAAACCCTTCATTTCCCATAGCCAAAAAGGTAGGTATGGTAGAGCGTTGGGAAACTTGTGGCTGATGCATTGGTTGATCATTTCAGTGATGAGACATGCCAGAGCTTTCTCCAAGATGAAATCTCTTAGGATATCCTTTGATTCTTTCCAATCTCATCTCTTTGATCTCTCTAGCAAGATCTTGCATGGCTCTTAAAAGGATCTTAGGAAAATCCTTTGGTTATTCTTCACTTCTAGATTCAGGGGCTTTACCCTTCTCTTCATTGTCATTGGTGTAATCAAATTTCTTCTTCTGTCTTCTCTTTAGATACCTCTTCTCCTACGCATCGATGGGGGTTGCTTCATCTTCAATAAATGTTGTTGTGTAACCAGCTCCAAAAATAGAAGAAAAGAGATATCAACGCCTTAGAAATGAGCCACTTCGAGGGGAAACCTCCAATACATTACATAAATGAACAATTCTTGGATGATACAATTTACAAAACCTCCTTTCTATATATAGGAGTCCTTGGGGCCATAATGTAATCCTAGTGGGCCACAATGTAATCCTAGCCGACCTAACAATAATAATTTAAGGGCACAATAATAACAAAATGGGGGTTACAAGGGTACAATAATAACAATAAGGGGGTTACAATAACAATAATAAGGGACTATACTAGTGATATAGGGACCTAACATGCCCCTCTCCTTCAAAAAAGTGTTGTCCTCAACGCTTGAGTAGCTCCGGGTGCTTCTGTATAAAATTCTCATCCTCCCATGTAGAATCTTCGGTGGGTAAGTTCTTCCACTTGATGAGATACTCTGAAATTGATCAATTCCGTAGCTGTCGAGTTCTTGTTTCCATGACCGCTTCAGGTTCCAATATGATTTTCCTTCCCTCATCGAAGTTACGGCAATATTGTTTGAGCTGGAGATTTTCACCTATAACCTTTTTTAAGCATGAAACATGGAAAACGGATGTACTCGCGAAGAAACGGAAGCTCCAATTTGTATGCCATAGAACCAATATTTTGCAACACCTTGTAAGGACCATAGTACTTTGGTGATAATTTATTATCCTTCTTAGCTTGCTTGAGGACATTTGTTTGTATGGTTGTAGCCATAAAACCCGCAATCTCCTACATCAAAACTGCTCTGTTTCGATGTTCGGTCTGCTGTTATTTCATTCGATTTTGACATAAAATTCGAGGTTGCTTACAAGATTTGGAGAACTTCTTGTTGATGCTCGATGTGATCTTCCTTGCTTGAACCCTAGGGTACCTGTAAAGATGATGTGATGGATGGTGGATGATATCCATAAAGTGCCATAAATGGGGTCATTTTCTTTAACGGTATGGAAGGAAGTGTTATACCACCATTCGGTAAGAGGTAACCACTTGACCCATTGTGTTTGTTTATCGGATAAAAAACAACGAAGATATCCTTCCAAACATTTATTTACGATGTCGGTTTGACCATCGGATTGAGGAGATGATAAGATGAGCTGTAATTCAATTGAGTACCCAAACGAAAATAACTCCAATCCCAAAAAATTTCTAGGTAAAAATGGGATCTCTGTCGGCTCACAATAACCCTTGGGCTTCTAGTGTAGCTTTTGAATTCTGTCCATAAATGTGAAAAAGTAGCAAGCCTTACTTGCCTTTAAATGGATGAGATAATACTAAAGAAGTGTGCATACTTGTTAAGTCTATCAACTACCACCATGATGACACTCTTTCCTTCGGACTTAGGTAAACCTGTGATAAAATCCATTGAAATCTCCTCCCAACGTTAGCTTGGAATGGATAAAGGTTGTGGAAGTCCGGGGGTCTTAATTGTTTCCACTTTATTCTGTTGGAAAACCAAACATTCCACCACAAAATTTTGAATATAAGATTTAAGGCCATCCCAAAAAAATTCTTTCTTCACCACAGCAAGTAAGTTTTTAAATCAAGAAGTTTCCTCCTAAAGGAGAAGTGTGCAATTCCGGAAGAATCTTTTGTTTTAGATGGGAATTCTTACAAAGATATAGCGATCTTTGTACCATGAGAATCATTTCTCCCAACTAAATGTATCGGATGTACTAGGATCTTGTTTTAACTTTTGGATGAGTGTCCATACATCTTTGTCCTTCTTCCATTCATCTCTTGCTTGAGTTATCCAATGCGGTTGGATAATAGAAATGGCACAAAGCAATGCTTCCACCTGTCGTCACTACTTTGAGTGCATCTGTAAACGTAGAAGCTTTTCCTTTTTTGTAGATTATTTCAAAGTCATAACCCAACATTTTTGTGACCCATTTTCTACTCTTCGACGATAGTCTTTGTTCCAAAAAGTGTTTAAGACTATCATGATCGGTTTTTACCTTGAAGTGTCTTCCCATTAGGTAAGTTCACCATTTCTTTAGTGCACTACGATGTGCTAACATTTCCTTCTCATAAATAGGTTTCTGTAAATGCTTTCCTTTGATTGGATGACTTTCAAAAGAAATGGGTCTTCCTTCTTGCATTCAAAGGCGTTGCACCAATTCCATTTACGAGGCATCACATTCCACAATAAAGGTTTTCGTGAAGTACGGCATAGCTAAGACCGATGCTAGACGCACATTGCCTCTTTAAGACATTCAAAGGCCTTGGTTGCTTGAGGAGTCATAAAAATGCATCTTTCTTCAATAATGTTGTTAGAGTCTTTGCTATTCTCCCATAATTCTTAACAAACTTGCGATAATACCCTGTTAACCGAGAAATCCTCACAACTTCTTTATGGTTGTGGGGACTCATTCCTTAATAGCTTTAATTTTGTTAGGGTCTGCTTTAACACTCTCGTGAGATACAATACAACCCGAGATATTCCACCTCTTGTACTCAAAAAGAAACATTTGGATTTTTGCATATAATTGTTTCTCTGCAATAGTTTGAGCACCTTGTCAACATGTTCAACATGATCCTTCAAGACTTGTTGTAGATTAGTATAATAAAATACTAGCACAAATTTTCTAAGGAAGGGCTTCGAAAATGGGAATTCATCAACCCTTGAAATGTAGAAGGTGCATTAGTGAGCCAAAAGGCATGAACAAAAATTCATAATGACCCTCATGATTCGAAATGTTGTTTTTGGAATATCTTCGGTCTTCATTCTAATTTGATGATATCACGAATGAAGATCCAACTTGGTAAAATAAATTGCTCCATATGGTGTTCATCCAATAATTCATCAATCACAAGAATGGGGAAATTTGTCTTTAATGGTGAGCTTATTGAGCTCCCTATAATCCGGACACATTCGCCATGATCCATCCTTCTTGTGTACCGATACTACGGGAGCGAGAGAAAGAACTTTGACTAGGTTGAATTATGTAGCCTCTAACATTTCTACGATCATACGTTCCAATTTCGCTCTTTTGGAAGTAAGGATATCTATAAGGCTGATGTTTGGAGGAGAAAAAATTCTTGGAATCAAATGAATAGCATGATCATGATCACGAATAGGTGGGAGTCCTTTGGGAGTTTCAAACACCTTGGAATGATTGTCAAGACTTGTTGGAGATGTAACGAGGAAATAGATGAGGATTTTTGATGCTTCGAACTTCTAGAGAGCATAATTGTGAAATTACGCCTCATTGTTCTTTCTTTAGAATATTTTCATGACATTAGAGCTTATTATCCTTCACGGCTTCCCTTCAATACCCAGTAATTAGAAACTATTTCCTTAGAAAAAAATTCAAGAAAAGTTCTTGAAAATTAAAAGCTACCGTCCCCAGATATTGTAACCATTGTACTCCTAGTACAACATCACTTCCTATCCTATAGGAATGGAAAGCAATTGGACTAGTCAGTACATATTCCCCCATGGTTAGCTTGATATTATGGCATTTTCCAGAGCAATTTATAGTTCCTCCATTTGCAACCATCACTTGACATTCTGGTGCTGGGTATAGGAAACAATTTAATTCCTTGGCTACCTTACAATGAATAAAATTATGGGTGCTAACTGAATCAATCAACACTATTACCTTTTTCTTCTTGATCTGTCCTGCTATCTTGAGAGTTTGAGGAGTGGTAATTCCTGCCAGTGCATTACATGATATGGTCGGATTCATTTCTTCCTCTTCTATGGTTGGTTCCTAGTGTGTATCCTCTTCTTGTTCATTTTCTTCTTCTTCTTCACAATCTATGTAAAATAATTTATTTTCAGCACACTTATGACCTTTGGTGTATTTTCTATCACAACTGTAGCAAAGCCCTTTTGCTCTTTTTTCTTCCAATTTTTGTGGTGTCAACCTTGTAGGTTGTGTAAATCTAGGTGTAGCAACACTTCCTTCTTTATAGAATTGAGTGGTAGGCTTCCTTGTCGCCATAATTTTACATTCAACTTTTCTTGCCAACCTGAATGCCTTCTCTAATGAATCAGGTTCCAACACACGAACTTCATGTTGGATGTTATCCTTTAGAGTACCTATGAAGAGATCAATCATGTGTTCTTCTGGAATATCAGTTACCCTTATATTCAATTTTTGGAAGTCCTCAATGTGCTGCCCCACTAAACCCTTTTGTTTGAGATTTATCAATTGGCTAAAGAAGGTGTTGCTCTTTGTATCCTCATAATGTGCTATCATTTCCTCCGTTAAAATTGACCAAGTGACAATTTTTTTACGGGAGCAAAGCCATCGATACCATACAAATGTATTTTGTTCTAAATGTAAAGTTGCAATGCATACCTTTTGTGTGTTTTGCACGTTATGGAGATCAAAATATTGCTCCATCTGTAGTATCCATGTTAGAGGATCCTTTCCATCAAAATTCCTCATATCCATCTTTGGAATATGGTGGCTCTTCCCGCCAACATTAGAGTTTATGAAATCACAATTAACATTTATTTTTTTCTCATCATGAGGTTCTTCTACTATCTTTTCACCATTAGGAAACCTTTCTTGTATCAACTTTGTCAAACCTTCCATGTCTGCTTTTAGAAAATTCTTCATGTTTTCCATTTTCTCATTGATCTTAGCTTCCATTTCATCCATCTTATATTCCATGCCAGCCTCCATGCCATCCATCTTCGCTTCCACACCATCCATCTTAGCTTGCACGCCATCCATCTTAGCTTGCACACCATCCATCTTAGCTTCCACGCCTTTCTTCAAACCTTCCATCTTCACTTCCACGCCATCCATCTTAGCTTCCATGCCTTTCTTCAAACCGTCCATCTTCACTTCCATGCCTTTCTTCAAAACTTCCATTTCATTTTTTGTTGCTCTTTGCGAGAGTGAATTTTGTTGCACTTGCTCTTGTAATTTTGATAGATCATGTTGCAATTCTTCATCTTCATGAGTAATGGTAGAGCCTTCTGAAGGCTTAATGGGTGTTAAATTATTTTTAGGGGCCATTTTAGAATCCAATATTGATACCTATTCTACAATATTCCTTTGGAATCAATTCAACTTGATTCTTCAAACAAGACTTACGCAATTCGGAAAAAAAAATACACACCTTTTACTTGCTTTGAAGAGCTCGATATTGAAATTGAATTATCTCTGTAATTGAAAATCTTAAATATCTGAAATTCATCCCTGTAGTAGCCCTCTAAAGCTTCTTTCAAATGCCACAGGTCTGATCTAATTTGGATTCCCCAAGACAAAGTTGTGTCCAATCTCCCACAATGACCTAATTCTGGACTGGTTCAGTAGAGCAAACTTGTAGGGCTTGCCACGTGTCAATGTTTTGTTCTTTGTCTCTAAAATTGATATCCCAGAAACTAAAATCTGTGTACTTGCAACCAATTTTAACGGAAGTCAAATTCACTGCCCAGAGAGAGAGTTATTGAACTTTTCCCACGATCACCTCTTTGAGATGAAATTCAGGAGCCTGAAAAAACACTACCTTCCACAGATCATATCTCCAAAAATATTATAAAAAAAGCTCTGAAATTTTTTGACGAATTTCCTCAAGATTTCAGCTTCACACCATACGAATTTCAAATTTTGAACCTTCGTAGAAAAAAATTTATAGTGAAAATTCCACGATGACCTGTTTAGGAGCTTCAAAAAATACCTAACTTCCACAGATGATATCGCCGAAAATATTGTGAACCAAAATCTGAAATTTTTAGAAAATCTGCCTCAGGATTTCAGCTTCGCACCCTAAAAATTTCATCTTCTGAAACTTCGTAGAAAAAGAGTTATAGCAAAAATTCCACGATGACCTGTTTGGAGCAGCGAAACCCTAGAATCCAAAGCTCCGATACCAAATGTTGTGTAACCAGCTTCAAAAATAGAAGAAAAGAGATATCAACGCCTTAGAAATAAGCCACTTCGAGGGGGAAACCTCCAATACATTACATAAATGCACAATTATTTGATGATACAATTTACAAAACCTCCTTTCTATATATAGGAGTCCATGGGGCCATAATGTAATCCTAGTGGGCCACAATGTAATCCTAGCCGACATAACAATAATAATTTAAGGGCACAATAATAACAAAATGGGGGTTACAAGGGTACAATAATAACAATAAGGGGGTTACATTAACAATAATAAGGGACTATACTAGTGATATAGGGACCTAACACGGACATATTGGCTTCTTAGGAAGCACTAGCTATGCCAAGATGATGCTTCGATACCACTATAAGATTCCCAAATGGGAAATGCAGCAATTGAAAGAAGATATGTAGAAAAATAACACAGATCATCAAAGATACAGTAGGAGGCCAATAAGGATAAATTCAAATGTATTTATAGTAGAAAAATAGATATATAATGAGGCCCATAAGATGCATAACTAGAAATACAAGTCACCAATAGAAGAAAATCCTCAAAAAGAGGTGTTGCAACCA